>CM051271.1:28361065-28771065 GCA_027921565.1 Artemia sinica | reverse complement strand
CTTACATCTTCTATTCATTGCTTTTACCAAACACAATAATTGCTACCATTGCAATTGCAACCCAGGCTATATACAAAAGTCTTCCTGATTTACTTTTTTTCAAATTGGGTTTTTTGGAGTTATGAACCAACTGTTGATGAAAAATAACAACAAAGATTATGGCAAACCCACAGAATCAGCTAACTTTTGGATATAGCTTTGGGCTAAAAGATTAAATATCCATTTTTATATTTATTTATTTTATTATTGTGTTTAGAATGTTGATATTATTTTTATTTATTATATATTTTACTTTGATACCTCAAGGGGTGTTAGCAGAGGAGAAGTTGTATAAAACTTATTGATAGTTGATGGTTGTCTGGGATGGAAATTAGAGAAGACAGGAGACCATGCTGTATTTAGAGTGTGCAATTATTATGGGCCCAAACATGCATCAATGCACAAGGAATTGTGCTGTTTGTTTTTTTATGTTTTTGTTTTGAAATTAAGGCCATTATTTGAACTGAACTTGAAGCAAAAAATTACTTCTAAGATAAAGGAAAGAAAAATAAACCCACCACTTCCAAGACCAGAGCCTTCTTCCCCTGAACAACAGTATATTAAAAAAAAAATGGAATAATACAAAAAGTTGGTACATTTTGCACCCTCTCACAGAATTTTCATACTAGATCCTCTGTATTGGGTAAAACCATGTGGAGTTTAAACAGCAATGGAGCTGTTCAGCAAAACAACAGAGAATCAACTCATATTCAGCAAAAAGGAGGAGTAGATTTTGTTTAGCTTATATTAAGCATTGAGTATTCAAGGTAATTTTGTGAGTGCCTATAAAGCTTTTAAAAAGTAAATTTGCAATACAAATGAGTGCTCTATTTGGATTCAGGAAGACATTCTGATTCTAAAGGCATGTCTATTCCTTAGCTATTTCAATTGTCAGTTAATATAGAAATTTACAATCTATAATAATAAGATATTAAAAAACAGCATAAAATAAGGAATCTAATGATACTTGCATACTTTTATTTTATGTGCCTATTTCCTTTGGAAGTGATTAACTGCTAAACTGATACCAAAGTATGAATTTAATTGTTTTTTTTGTTTTTTTTTAGTTTGTATGTATCCTAGGGCTATATCTGAGACCATCAGGGGGGCAGGTTCTGAGTGTATTGTCAGAAAAATAACCATGGCATTTGAAAAGAGCATAAAATAAGGAGTTTAATGGTACTACTCTTTTTGTATTACAATGCTTTCTTCATAAGAGCCATCAAAGTGCACATAAAAACCTAAGTGGTTGCAGAACCCAGTTTTGAGTAAAGCTTGTTGTTGAGCAAAATTTTGGCTTCGGATATGGAATGAATGTGATTGGCCTAGATCTGGCGTTGTTAACCAGATTCGTCTTTATAGTTAACATGAATTTCGAAAGCTTTTATCTGAGCATAAATGTGACGTTATTCATAAGCATAGTGAGAAGATTAGTCGGGAGCCAAATATAGTATGGAAACTACTTAAACAAAAAAGTAGTATTATATATTCTGAAATTACTCCCCCAAATGAACATGGTTGGTTATCTCACTTTACAGCTGAATTCTCACCCCCTGATCCTGTGCTTGAGGATAAGTTTAATGGGGAGCTTGATAAGTGTTTTATGTTGTGTAGGTCTAGGTACAGTTTTGTTGTAGGTATTTCTAATCTTGTTGGTTCTATTTTAAAGCTGAAAAAGAAGAAAGCTATGTGAAGCTATGTGGTTTACATTTAGTGCATGCCAGTGATAAATTACTTTGTCATCTGCAGCTACTGTTACAGATGGTCTTTAACTCCAGTCTTGTTCCACATTTATTTTGTAGGGGGGTAATTACACAGATACTAAAAAAGGGGAAAAATCCATCTGAATGTTTATTGTACTGTCCTATAACCATGTCACCAGTTTTATGCAAATTAATGGAACTACTTGTATTGGATATGCTCATAGATAAGTGTTCTACTCCCAAATCCCAGTTTGGTTTCAAAAAGGGGGTTAGCCATGAGCATGTGCATTATATTCTTGCTAATGTAATGGCAGAAGCACACGACTTAAATGAAAGATTTATACTCGCAAGTCATGACGTGCACCAGGCTTTTGATTTGGGGATTTATTCCCAGTTACTCCTGTTGGCTCTTAAGCACAGGGTTGACCAGTCTGTGATATTGGCATTTAGAAATATGTATAAAAATCTTCAAATACAAATTAATATACCATCAAATGAGGGTCCAGTTTTATCTTCCCAAGTAGTCCAAGTGAAGAAGGGTATTAGGCAGGGTGCAATATCATTGCCTCTACTTTATAATAAGAGCATTATAGAAGCACACAAGTATGTTAAACCAAGTTTTATATTTTGTGGTGTAGATATTACATTATTAAATTATGTAGACAATATTCTTAATATAAGTAGATCTGTAACTTGTATTGAAGAGAATTTTGATATTCTTAATGAAATGTATGGAGGGATTGGCGTGTTGTTTAATTCTAGTAAAAGTGAGTTTATTGTTTTTAATTGTGATACCTCTTGTGCTGTTTGTAAATTTGGAAATCAGCAAGTTATAGGATCTAGTTCCATCATGTATTTAGGACTGCCAATAAGCTCAGATATTTTCTACTTGTGCTGGCCTATTTTGTAATTTTTCAGAAAAAAGCCAGGAAAGCATACGGAACTCTTGCTTCAACAAAGGTAAAATATAATTACCAAATTCGTGCTAGACTATATAATGCGCTAGTAATGCCCCATGTTTTAGCACTGGCTCTGTTTTGGAATATTTTTTCTTTAATGGATAAGAGAAAACTTTGGTCTACATTCTATAAATATTTAAAGTTTCTATTGAATGTTCCTCTATGGGCCAAAAATTCATTTTTAAATAATAAGTATGGTGCTGCAGAACTAGTTGCTGCCATTTTGAAATCCCAAGCCAAGTTTCTGAGGTCCTAAGATCCATCTAATAGCCTAAATTTGGCAATTAGCCCTTGAGTTACTCTTTATTTTAATAGCTATTTCTTGTTAATAGATTGTTTTCATGTGTTGTGTGAATTTGTTGCATTAGTGTCTCTTTTTTCTTTTTTCTATTATTTCTCTTTTGCTCCATTCATGCATTTTGTATGTACTTTTTTTTGAATGGGTTAATAAAATTATTATCATTTTTATAAAAACATGCACAGAAAAAGCCCAGTCCTGGACCCATTAGGCCCAGTCTACATCATACTCATACATTTTGGCTAGGAAGAAAGTGAATATGTCACTTGATGCTTTTTTAATGGTCTTTCCAAATTTAATGATTGCTTCTGGGGCAAATTCCATTTTGAGCCTTTAATGGGCCCCAAAAGGGAACTCATTACCTTGTCTCTAGTTTTTAGACTATGGTGCAAAAAAAAAAATAGTTAAAAAACTAGTTAGATATAAAAAATTAGCTTTGAAATGAGGCCTTAAACCACTCTCTATGGTGTTTCAGTGCCTTGCTAGCAACAACAAAAAAAAAGCAGAACAAAGAGAAAATACATTAGTGCTACCTGTGCAAAAATGTGATCTGGTAGAAGCCTAGAATTGGGGCTATTGAAAAGGAAAAATGTTAAGAAAACACTACTTACTTCATAATATATAGAAAAACTATAGTTAGCACATTTTGAATACACTTTCACTATAGTTTACTTTAACCCCCCCCCCCCCCCCTAATGTGCAAATATACAGACCAAATTATATATTCCCTGTTTCTTCTTTTTGTTAGCATTGATTTAACTTACAGGTGCATGGGTTAAAAAAAAGTGGCACATGGCAGAATGCATGTTTCCTCCTCAATAGTACAAACCTATGATTTTCCTTGTTGTTCAAAGTGGTTTCAGGCTCTTTTTAAAAATTTACAAAAACCTATTTTTCAAAATAATATTTTACTATTAAGGTTAATTAAGAAGTAATAGCCTAATTATCATTACTGAATTAATTACAAAAGACAATTTTTTCTCACTAGACAGTTTTTTTTACAAACATACTTTGGTAAATTTTGGGGCAGTTTACATTATAGACCTAAGAATAAGGTGAACATGCCATTTGATCTCTTTTTTATGCTTTTTACTGAATACAATAGTCACTTTACTTAGAAATTCAATTTAAAGGAAATTCACTCTATGGATCCTCAAAGATGATACCTTTTTTATCTTATTTTTACCAAAGGAAGAGGCTTAAAATAATGGTTAAAAACTTAATATTCAATAATAATCCCATTTTGCATAAATTATAAAATCCACAGGCATTGATTCATCACAATTCAATTGAACAACCAATTTACAGATCTTTAAAGAATGGCTATACTGACTTTAAGCAGTAGGCATCATTCTTGTTTAAACTGGTTTACCCATAGCCTAAATTGAACTGACTGTGACTAGATCAAGAACCAGAAAACACATGGGAAATATATAATTCAGGCTATTCATTTGCAAAAGAGGGGGAGGGAATAGTGGAGCTGCAGCTGAAACAATGAATTTGGGGCAGTTTATATTACTGACCTACAAATAAAGCAAACAAACTACTCATGGTAAATATTTTGATGCTCATATTATTGACTTATGAACAAAATGAACATATCACTTGATGCCTTTTTTATGTTCCTTAAGAATATAATAACCACTTCTCTTGCAAATGCAAATTTAAGCCCTTTTTGAATCCTTGAAAATGACCAAACATTTCTAGTTTTTGAGTATAAAAGGCCTTAAAGTGTTGGTTTTAAACTTAATATAAAATTATAAATCCATTTTTTTTTTTTTAAGTTAAATAACCCACAAGCATTGATTTATCATGATTAAGTTAGATAAAATATTCAAACATCAGATAATTTATATATATATATATATATATTATATATATATATATATATATAATATATATATATATATATATATATATATATATATATATATATATATATATATATATATATATATATAATATATATATATATATAATATATATATATATATATATATATATATATAATATATATATATATATATATATATAATATATATATATATATATATATTATATATATATATATATATATATATATATATATATATATATATATATATATATATATATATTATATATATATATATATATATATATATAATATATATATATATATATATATATATATATATATATATATATATATATATATATATATTATATATATATATATATATATATATATATATATATATATATATATATATATATATATATATATATATATATATATATATAGATGAAACAGCAATTTTAAGAAGCCTAACAGAATACGATGAAAATAAGGTGGATTTGCTTTGAATTTTTTTTTATTCAACTTAATCTTGATAAATCAATGTTACAATTCACAATTCAACAGATTTACAATGAAATAGTAAGTTTGAAACAAATGTTATAACTCATTTTTATATAAAAAAAATATAGAATGTTTTATTATTTTCAAGGGTTCAAAAAGTGCTTAAAATTGAATTTGCAAAAAAAAAACAATTATTATATTCAGAAAGATCATAAAAAAAATGGCATCTACTGGTATGTTCACTTTATTTGTAAGTCAATAATATGAACAGCAAAACATTTACCCTACTCATTGCCTTTTTTAAGCTCTTCCTAATTATAATACTTGCTTCACCCAAAAATTCAATTTTAAGCCCTGTACAGACCCTCAAAGATGATCCCTTCTTTTCTTATTTTATATATCACTCATATACTGCTGTTAGCCTCAATAAACAGGTATAACCATAAATTGAATTGACTGTGACAAAAATGAGGACCAGAAAACCCAGGGCAAATATAATTTAGGCTATAGCTTATATTTGCACATGTATGCAGCAATATGGTTATTATTAAAATCATTTAAGATCAAACATTTGAAATTATTAGTTTATTGAATTACCTACAAGGACCTCTTTTTGGAAATACCAATTATCCTATTTTGATGTATATATCCTTTCAGTGTTTCAGTTTTATTCACATAGTAACAGAAAGCTGATTTTCTTCTGATTCTAAAAATGTAACTTTTATTGCTTAATATCTATTCTATAAATCACAAATATTAAATATAATGGTAAAATGATTTTTTCTTTCAATTTCTTGTCAAAACAGAGACTACAATTTTAATTTATGCTGACAGATCATTGGTGTAAATTCCACCAAGAAGGCAGGGCTTTTGTTACTACCCTCACATTGCATCATACTTAAGTAAAATAGGGGTGGTCCAAAAACCCATCTCTATTTTTCCAGAATGCCAGAGAAAAGTGGTCTTTCCCAAAAAAGAGGTTTTTTACCCTATTGTTGTTTTTAACCTTTTATCTAGCCAAAAATAAGAAAAAGGCATCAACTTTGAGGGTAAGAAATTGGTTAAAATTTTAATTTCCAAGTAAATCAATTGTTATCTTTGGAAAGAGCAAAAAAAGGCAGTATGTTCACCTTATTTATAGGTCAGTAATATAAACTGCCCTAAATTTATTGTTGAAATAAGTAAGCTAAAATTATTCTGCATGGCCTATAATGAAGTGAGAATCACTGTTTTTAATCCATTTATATAGCCTAGCCAAAAATAGGAGAAAAAGTTATCATCTTTGAGGGTCCAATATAGGATTAAAATTGAATTTCTGAGTGAAACAACTAGGCCTATTATGTTTGCAAAGAGCATTAAAAGGCATCAAGTTGCATGTTCAGCTTATTTGTAGGTGAGTAATGCAAACTGCCTAAAATTACCCACATTTTTAGACCTTTGGCCACTGTGGGTTATTTTGAGCCCCTTTAAGGGACCCAAAGAATTTCCCCAGAAACAATTATGCTATTGAATTAAGAGAGAACACAAAAAAGGCATCAAGTGATATATTTACTTTCTTCCTAGCAAAATTATATGAATATGTGTAAAATTACTGAAATTTTACCTTTTTTAGTCCAAGAGATTATTTTGTCTATATAGGGGTAAGAGATCTCTTTTTGGGAAAGATCCCTTTTCATTGACATTATGGAAAAATCAAGATGGGTTTTTGGACCACCCTTTTCTTATTAAAGCATGATGCAATGTGAGTGTAATAAAAAGAGCCCTGCCTTCTTGGTGGAATTTTCACCAAAGATTTGTCAGCATAAATTAAAACTTTGCTCTTTTTTGACAAGCAATTGAAGAGAACAAATTATGGGCTATTTAATATTTGTGATTTATAGAATAGATATCAAGCAATCAAAGTAACATTTTTAAAATCAGAAGGAAATCAGCTTTCTGTTAATATGTGAATAAAACTGAAGCACTGAAAGTATATATACATCAAAATAGGATAATTGGTATTTCCAAAAAGAGGTCCTTGTAGGTAAGTCAATAAACTAATAATTCTAAGTGTTTGAGGTAAAATTCTACTTTAGCTGCTTTTGATTATCTTGGAAAGGGGTTAGGTTAGGAATATGAAACTTTCAGGGATGGGGTCTATAGGCTAAAGTATTTCCCAGGGAGGCATTCAAAAGTACCTACCTCCACTCCTTCTCCCTCTGGTGGGTCTTGAATTTGCCTGCATGGCATGTCTATACCAATTGAAATTTTGACAGAATAACATTTTACCTTAATTTTCAGTTATCAGTTTCTTTTTCTCTGGCTTTAGCTCTAAAAAAGCAATTCTTATTTGAGTAGAATTTTGTTGAACTTCATTTAAGCAGAACATCTATTTTGCTAGGTTTTCACTTTGATAACACAGAGATTTTGGTAAATTTTTACCAAATCATATCATTGATTTAATGAATAAAGTGAATATACCACTCAATGCCTTTTTTATGCTCTTACAAATATAATATTCATTTTGTCAGAAATGAATTTTAGCCCCCACCCCTATATATACCAATTCAGGGTATATATTTGCACATTAGAAGGGTAGGGGGAAAGTTTAATCTTACCTCTCATTTACATTGGTAATAAAATTTACCCCCCCCCCCCTAATGTGCAAATATATACCCTGAATTGATAAATAGGGGTGGGGGTAAAATTCATTTCCAACAAAAATGATTATTATATTTGGAAAGAGCATAAAAAAAGGCATCAAGTCATATGCTTACTTCATTCATAAGTCAATAATATGATTTAATAAAAATTTACCAAGATCTTTAAAGGTCATCAAAGATCAGGACCCTCTAGAGGGAGAAGGAGTGGAGGTAGGTACTTCAAAATACCTTGCTAAATTTTCATTATTCATATTATTGACTTACAAATTAAGTAGGCAAAACATACTAATCAATGCCTTTTTTATGCTCTTTCCAAATATAATGGAAATGAATTTTACACCACCCCTATATGTACTAATTCAGGGTATATATTTGCACATTAGGGGGGCAGGGTAAATTTTATTTCTGATGTAAATGAGAGGGAAGTTTAGGGATACCATCAGATGGCTAATTTGACAGTGTATATATATACAAATCTTTAAATTAGCCAACCAGTATTTAAAGTCTAGGAGTCCAGTTGGACATAAGGAAACATATTAAGAAGACAATTCTTGCTCCATAGTATGGAAAATAATCCTAGTCAACACATTTTGCAAGGGGAGAGCCATTATCCTCACTTTTTTCCTTGTTTTTCTAGTTTTTCTAAGAAATTCATGAATTTCATAGAACCTACACATTCACAGAATATATACCCTCAACCCCCTAATGTGCAAATATATACCTAGAATTGCATCCTCAATCTAAAATAGGGCCTAACATCCATTTGCATCACAAATGAACTTTACTCCCACATTAGCAATGTGGTGATGTCCGTAAGTTTATACTTTCCCTCATCCCCCTAATGTGCAAATTTTGGTAAATATATACCAAATCATATTATTGAGTTAGGAATAAAGTAAATACACCATTTGATGCCTTTTTTATGCTGATTACAAATATAATGATCATTTCTATCAGAAATGAATTTTAGCCCCCCCCCCTATATATGCAAATTCAGGGTATATATTTCTACATTAGGGGGGGGGGGGGGGGGGTGGGGGTAAAGTTTAAACTTACCTCCCATTTAAATCAGAAACAAAATTTGCCCCCACCCCCCCCCCCCCCCCCCCCCTAATGTAGAAATATATACCCTGAATTGGCATATATAGGGGGGACTGAAATTCATTGCCAATAGAAAATGATTATTATATTTGTAATCTGCATAAAAAAAAGGCATCAAATGGTGTATTCACTTTATTCCTAACTCAATAATATGATTTGGTATATATTTACCCAAATTTTACCATACAATTCTTCTCAATTTTTCTTTGGTAACAATGTGTGAGTTTTAGTTTTACATAATTTTGCCCAATTGCATGCTGTTTTTTTGCCCTAGCATAAGCCTAACTAGCCTACTGCAAATACAAATGTTAGGCTACCTTAAAATGCTGATCTCTATATGTACTAAGGGCTGCACTTCCAACTACTCCAATAGCCGGAACTCTAGTCATTATATTTTTACACAGCTCAGTATAAGTAAAGACCCAAGACCAGTGCAAATGTCTAGAACCGGCCTTCTTCTATTTAACAGCAGGCCAAAATCCTTCTTTCGTTTATTCTTCTGTTTCTTCTTCAGTATAAAACATAGAAGCTGCTATATTTGAAGGATGGCGTTTCTACCATAAGGGCTGGCATACGTAGCTGATTTCGGGGACTGATTTCCAAATCAGTGCCAATTTTAAAAGAAATCTGCGTCGATTTGGGCTTGAAAAATTTCCTAGTTTTCGGCGCCGATTTACAAAATCAGCGCTGATTTTCATCAAGATTATCACAAAAAAATGGGGACACAAATAAATAGTCAGCCAGAGGTATCTGTGGTGAAAGACCCTACTACTAAGCTGAGATCAATCAAGCAACTATTAATAAACTCCATTTGACTATTTGTGCCCACGATTTTTTGTTTTGAAAATTTTGCGCAATTAATTTTTCTTTCAACAAATTTTTCTTACCGCTATCGTTTGTCCACTGATGCTGAAATCGGTTCCCGAAATCAGATACGTGTGCCTAGCCCTTTAAAGTAGAATAGCCAAATTATACATTATTAACAATGTCTTATTAAATTTAAGAATATAAAATTTATACTTTTATGTGATTTGGATCATAGGGGTACTAAATTTTACTGGTGTGTAGTACATTTAATAGTTCAGAGCATCCTGAAGATAAAATTTATCTTCTGCTAAACAATAATACCTCCAAGATAACACCTGCTCTGCGTGGCTCTGAAAAATTAACGATAATTACGTTGTGGTGCTGAAGTTTTTCATTGGTTTTAAAACCCCACCTTAATGGAAGCTTATAGTCCCATTGATGTCTGGCTTTGATTGTTTGTCGAGTTCGGTCGGCCTAGGCTTTGTGTCGGCAATGATATTCGATGCTTAACTAAAATGCAGCTTTTGAATCGTCTTTTGCTCTAAAGAGAAAAAGCGATCGATAATAATAGCCAGGCCTTTAAAAGTGACCCAAATATTCTGTGGAAGCTTATAAATGCAGAGCTCCTAATAGCACCCCTCCATAGCTCCTAAAAGCACTCCGAATGAATATGATTGGATTGAATATTTTACAAGAGAGTTTCTACCTACTCATGGTTTCTTTCAAGCTCTACATTAGTCTGACCATGATCAGTGCTTTGGCCCACTGTCTGTTGACCCTGATTATATTGTCAAAGTCACTAAAGTGTATGGTGATTTTCTTTAGTGGAAAAAGAAGTATTCGCAAAGGGGTGATAATTTTTGTAAGGTTCATGATGCCCATGGGAACTTAAGTTTACTGTGCCATTTAGCAAAAGTGGGCCTGTTCTTTATGCACTTTAGACCAGTTTCGTAACTCCTCTCATTAAGAACGGTAAACCGCCATCTAAGTGTACTTTTTTGTTGTAATTGATCAGATTAATTTAGTGTGTGCTCTGCGCCAGATAACCAGTTTGGATTGAAAAGAGTCTCAGTCTTGAATATGTCCATGCAATCCCCGCAAATGAGCTAATTGATGCGTCTAAAGTTGGAGAAATATTGTACCTTGTAAGACTTGTAGGCCATGATGTGAGAATGGCGTTTAATTCTGAGTTATGCTCAGAAACACTGAGATCTATATTAGTACATTTCCGTAATATGTATGGAAGGCTTCGTGTTAGGTTGAAATTATCGTTATTTTATGGGACGTTTATTGCAAGGGTGATAAAAAGTATTCGTCACGATGTGATTTCTTCTCCATTCTTTATAATAATGTTGCATCTGGACAAAAGAACGGCCGGCTAAAATTTATTTTCTTTGGTCTGTTTTTATCCCTATTAAATTATGTAGATGACATTCCAAATCGGAGTTGATCCTTATCTCATATTAAAGATGTTACAAAGTATTGAATGAAGAATATGCTGTTAGAGGCCTGGGAATTCAACGCAATTAAGAGCAAATAAATCAGATTTTCTGGTAATTGCTGTGATTATCGGCCTCAAAGGCTTGTTCTAGATGATAATGTTATTGATTTTGTTCCTAATATATGTGTTATCTAGCTTTGCTGATTTTGTAAGATCGAAAAAGTACTCGTGTTCCACTTCTTAAACATTTCAATTTTAAGTCTAAAAGCGCTCATGGAATGCTTTTAAAAGCTAAAGCTCTCTATTAACGTGCTATGTTGGCCTGCCTTTAGAATACATTTGTTATCCCGCGTGTACCGAATTTAGTGGCTTCTTAAAGGCTGCTTATGGAAAAGTATTATTCTATGCTTATTCTTACAATTACGTGAAGCTTGTGCTAGGAATTCGAAGTTGGGCTCATAATCCAAAAATTACCAGTGAATGTGGGATAGCTAACTTGAGTCTCACTGTATCGGTACAGTCGATAGCTTTCTGTAATCTGTTGGATCCGAATCACAGTTTTTTCAATTAAGTTGTGTGAATTGTTATGTATATCTAGTCTATTGTGATTGTAGTTCTATTTGAGATGATCTTATCAGAAGTAACATCATTATGAAGGTTATGACGGAGTAAGTGACTGTAGAAGTAGTTGTGTTGGGACGAGTAGTGGCAGCTATGGTCTGAGAACAGCTGGTGAGTTTCACACCGATGAAAATCAAGCACCATTTTTAGAACATAAACACATGATCTGATAGTGCTTTGATTTTTCCCTGTCGTAGGATTAGCCTCTGATTATATTTGGAAAGTTCTGAACGTCATTAAATACGCAGTGTGAAGCAAATTATAAGCCGTTGAATTCATATGGAAGCTGTCAAAATGAAATATAGGGCTGGCACTTAAAATTATAACAAATTAAAAAATCTAATAGTTCGATAGGCTATCCCATTTTTTGTGCTAGTGTCTGACCAATATTCCCCCGAAAGTATTTTCAATAACAGCAGTATTAAAAGTTACTGACATTAATTGCAAAACTGTACAGTATTAGAATTATGTTTAACGTTACCCTAAACTTAAAGGAGATACGACTCTTTTAAATGCCCTGCTGCTTATGCTCAGACTCAAAATATTTTTTTCCCAAAGCTTTAATTTTTAGAAACTACAGTTTTCTCCTAAAACTAATATTTTTTGTTTTCCGATATAAGAAGAGTCACCACTCCTCAGCGACCATGTTGGACGATTTATTCAAACATATTCCTAGAAATAAAGAGAGGATAGGAGGATTCCCCCTTGAAATTGATATAAAGGACTTTTCATCTACAATCTAAAAATGCCGGGTAAAAGGAACACTGAAAGGGACTGCCGGGTAAAGGGACTTCTTACCTCAGCCACCCATAAGAAGTTTCAATTTAGCTCCACCATAACAGTTGGTTTGTCACTATGCAACTGTTACTGTGTAACCGTTAGCGTTCCTCATCAAACGGTGTATTGTCACCGTTTATTTTGCATGCATTGTATATAGTATGTTTACGGGTGAATATGCTAATGCGTCAATGGCCAATGACGCTGGGGACTGCATAAATATGTTTTTGATCGGTTGATATCGGCTAGATATCTCATGCAGTACGCTCATTAGCCTTTTATTAGCCCTATTTGGGCTAAAATGAATTTTTTAGCTTCAAAATGGCTGAAATTGGAATTTCGCATGTTTAATTTCTTCTGTAGAATAACAGGAGCATTAAAAATATTTAATTTTCAAACAAATGAACCCTCTTACAAATATTCCAACATTAATGGTTCGGAACGGTCACCCACTCCCCCCCCCCCCTTCCAAAAAAGAAGAAAATTGGGGATAATGCAAAATTTTGTATTTTTACAGATAAGGGCGTTAATCTTTACGTTGGGGTTTGCAGACTTGTTAGTTTTGATGGTGTATTTTCATCACCATTACCCTTCTCTTGGGGTACTTTTTCCTATTTCTGAGAATTCTCGAAGATTATTTCGTCAGTAATATTCGGCACGAAAACAACATTAAAACTTAAAACGAACTGAAATTATTCCGTCTATAGAGGGGACTTGCCCCTCCTCAGTAGCTCTCTCTTCATACTAAAGAATTTTAAGAAAGGTTTTGATTCTAATTACACGGCTCTCGTGTTTCAGGAATCGATCTTAAAGAATTGAGACAAAAGGTGTAACTTTAGTGTAAAGAGCGGGGTATTGAGGAAGGGACAGCCCCCTCGTATACGGGATTATTTATCCCTCCGGAATAATTCCCCCTCCTTAATACCCCTCTCTTTATACTAATTTTCTTAAAGAAAGGTTTTGATTCTAATTACACGGCTCTCGCGATTCATTGATCTTAAAGAATTTAGTCAAAAGGTCTAACTTTAGTGTAAAGAGCAGGGTATTGAGGAGGGGCAGCCCCCCTCATATACATAATAACTTTTGTTCGTTTTAAGTTTTAATGTTGCTCTTTACTCTCAGTAGAAAAAACTTGTTTCTTTTATTTAATTTCTGATCGTCTTTCAGATAATCCCAAAAAATCCTCCCCCCTCCGTGGAAAACCCCCTTAGGAAAAATTCTTCCACAGAAAGCTCCTCCCATGTAAAACTCTTCTGTCGGAAAATTACCCCCAGACAATTCCATCCTCGCTGCGCATTCCCCCAGAAAATTTCTTGCTTATACTTCCGCCTTAAAAATACTCTTTACCATACTTTCATTTCAAGAAAGACTTGATTTATCTAATTTCCGATCTTTTTACAGGTCATGGAGGAACCCCCCTGTGTGGAGAATACTTCCCAGAAATCCCCCCCCAATGTAAGGTTTCTCCCGTAGAGAGTTTCACATGGAGAATTTCCCCTGGTGATAATTCTCCCATGGCGAATTTTTACCGTGGAAAGTCCCCTTCCCACGTAAAAATCCCCCAGAGAATTCCAGCTCCGCTGAAAATTCCCCCTTGATAATTCCCTCAAAGCATGTCCACATATAAAATGGAATCGCTAACGAGAAAGTAAGTAAAATCACACGAATTTTGTATACGAATTCTGGCGAATTCCTCCCCCTCTCCCTGTAAAACTTCCCCTGGAAAGCTAACCCCGGAAACTTCCATCCCAATGGGAAATTCCCTCCTTAAAAATACATCCCTTGGAAACCCCTCCCCCATTGATTGATGTCGGTATACTTCCTTATAACAAATTTTATATGTAGGCCTCAACAATGGGCAGATTTCAAGCTGCTACCCTTCCTCCACTAGTTTTAGGGGGGGGGGGCATGTCATTTACAAAGACATATTTATTGTACCTTTCAAATATACTGATCAATCTGTCCATCTAAAAAATTTGATCAGGTGAATTTTGGGAAAAAGGGTGTGGGAGGGGGCTTGTTGCCCTGCAATTTTCTGGGTCACTTAAAAATAGCACTAGAACTTTTAATTTTCGTTTGAATAAGCACTCTCACGATATTCCAGGACCATTGGTTAGATACGATCACTCCTAGGGAAAACAAAAGGAAAAAAAAACAACAAATAAACACGCATCCGTGATCTTTCTTCTGGCAAAAAAAATCCATATTTCAGTAGATAGGAGCTTGGAACCTCTATAATAGGGCTCTTTAATAGGCTGAATCTATTGGTATGATTTGCATTAGGATTCTTTGACTTTTATAGATACTTCCCCCCTTTTTTCAAAAATTTAGGAAAAATCAGGCTCGTTCAGCCGCTGATAGGTAAAACTAAAACCAATGAATATTGTATATTTAGATTCTAAATTCGAATTACCATAATAAACCAATTCTTTTGATATATCTATTGGTATCAAAATTAGTTTTTTTCTTAGAATTTCAGTTACTATTGAGCCGCGTCTCTCCTTACTTACAGTTTGTTAGCACAAACTGTTTAATTTAATGAGAAGACACCATCTTTGCCGCAAGCTTCTGAAACGACTGGAGGCAAAAGAGGACCTAAGTTAAGAACGAATTTAAACTTAATTAATCTAAAATTAGCAAGAAAATATGATATCTTGATTTATATATTTTCATCAAAACGCTAGTAGACAGGCATATTGACATTTGAAGGGGACAAGGACTGGGACAAGACCAAACGTCCTATTTCTAATAATTTCAGGGGGGACAAGATCACAGCCAATCAGAAGGCTAGAATATAACCGGGACAAGATTAACTGCCTCTTTCTAGACCAATCAGAGAGCTAGAAATACTGACGGGAGTGACGCAACTAATATAAGAAAGGAAACAGAGTGAGACCTTGTGACTTGACCTAGCTTTACTTTTCGACTGTGTTCTGTATAATACACAAGTGCCATTTAAGCAGTGATGTCAATATAAAATATGCTTTAGCATTCTAGTATACTAAAAAGTTGATACTAATAAAGATGTAAATGCCAAGAAAAGAATTTTACTAAAGGTTTAGATGCCACGAAAAGAATTTTATAAAAAAGGAATTCAGAACAATCCTTAGAAATCCTTAGAAATCAACTAGTGAGACGATTATGGGTATGAACCATCAAGGATCGTAAGCACCAATGACCCTAACCATCAAGGACCTCAACCTCCAAGGGAACCCTCTCCCCAACAACCAAGGGGTTCCCTCCCTCCAACTTTTTTTTAGGTCGCCCCCCCCCCAATTTCATTATAGAGGCTCCATTAAGAGTTATAAATGTGTAAGAAAAAAGTCATGAGAACGTTATATCAGACCTCATCTTTCGGGACTTAGACTAGCGAATGCTTTGAACATTCAGTTCTGACACTTTTTTGCTTAACATTATGAAATATATAATTTAGAAAGATATGTTTTAAATGTCCCCCATGGTCTAAAATGTTTCCTCATTATGACTTTTCTATTTACTAACCTTAGGCACTTCAGCTATTAATGCAAACATCCAGCAATAAAAACAATATTAAAAAAGAAATTATCACCACTGTAAAAAAAATTAAAAACACTTCGAAACATCTGTTTTCAAAGCAAATTTTCTTATTGACTAATTTAAAAGCAGATAGTTACAGTTTGAAAGTCGTTTACGAAACGTTGAATTTTTGCCAATCTTCGGCTAATTGTATTGTTAATAAAGACAATAGGATAACCGTTTCCAAATAGCATGTCTCTAATAAAATTTAGTTCATCTGTGATGCAAGAATCAGAGCAAATGTTTAGGGTATGATCGACAAGAGATGTAACAACACCAATTTTAACTTGTGGGGGGGGGTGATTGAATTTAAAATGTAGATATCAGTAACTTTGTGTTTGTTTTCTGTAAATTGTAAAATCTAGTTTATCAATGCTACGAATAATTAATAATCCAGAAACGGTAATTTATTTGCATTTTCAGTTTCTAAGGTAAATTGTAAATTTCGGTCATATGTATTAAGGTGATCTAGAAAGCCTCTAAGTTCATCTTCCCCATAATTACAGAGTGGCATTGCATCATCCATATAACGCCCCATATAGACATGTTTTAAAAAATATGAATTTAAGGCCCAATTTTCAAGGTGTTCTACATAAAGGTTTGCTAATAACCCGGATAGCAGTGCTCCCATAGGGAGACCATTTTTTTGTTGATAAAAAGAATTACGCAACTGAAAATACATTGAATACTAATTACAAATTTTGACTAGGGACATTAAAACATCGCAATCTATTCCCGTTGTTGAATCTTCAATTAAATGATAGTTTTCTTCTATTTTATTTTTTAATAACTGCTCAGATACTGCTACATCAATATTTGTGTACATAGAAACTATGTCAAAATTACTTACTATTGTATTTTCTGAAATGCTTGCATTTTAAGTTTTTCCACTAAATCTACCGAATTACATATGTACGATTTTTGGGAATAAAGCAAAGGTTTGAAGGCTGTACATAACCACTTTCGAATATTGGAAGCATGGGGCTTTCGTACATGCTACAATTGGCCTTAAGGGAATACCTTGCCCATGTAATTTCGGTAAACCGTAAAACTTTGGGCAAAACCTACCTCGGGGGAGTAATTTATTATACAATTGTGGGGTTATTATGCCATTTTGTTTTAGATTCTTTAATTCGGTTATAGTTTTATTCACAAACTTATCAGTATGGTCGTGAGTCATGGAGGTATATGTACTTGTTTCTTTTAAGTGTGAATAAATATTGGTGTAGTAATCTAACGTATCCATGGATACAAGTGAATTTCCATTGTCTGCTTATGTTATTATAATTGAAGGGTCTTTGCGAAGATTAGACGAATTTTTATGTCGTGTGAAATTTCTGGCGTCAAAATCTACCGAATTACATATGTACGATTTTTGGGAATAAAGCAAAGGTTTGAAGGCTGTACAAAGCCAATTTCCGATATTGGAAGCATAAGGGCTTTCGTATATGCTACAACTGGCCTTAATTTAATGCCTTGCTTATGTAATTTCAGTACACCGTAAAACTTTGGGCAAAAGCTACCTCGGGGGAGTAATTTATTATACAATTGTGGGGTTATTATGCCATTTTGTTTTATATTCTCTAATTCGGTTATAATTTTATTCGCAAACTTATCAGTATGGTTTTGAGTCATGGAAGTATATGTACTTGTTTCTTTTAAGTGTGAATAAGTTTTGTTGTCATAATCTAACGTATCCATGAGTACAAGTGAATATCCCTTGTCTGCTTTTGTTATTATAATTAAAGGGTCTTTGCAAAGATTAGACGAACTTTTATGTTGCGTGAAATTTCTGGCGTCAAATTAGTATGAGACGTAACTTTTTTTGGCTGTCGGAAAGTGTATTAATAAAACAAGACATCACTTCATCTGGGTTAAAAATGGATGGGTAGTGTTTATGTAAAGAATATTCTAAGGAGAAAACTATATCTGCCCCAGGAACTTGTTTTGATGGAAAAGGGAATTTTGGACCTTTTTCAAGAGTTTGGATTTCCTTAGATCCAAGAGCTCTAGAGGATTTTGTTTTTTTGTCCTTAATAAAGACCCTCCCACACAAATAGGATAATTTGATTACGTGGGCAACATTTTGATTTTTATCATATTTTTTTCGTTTTGTCGATGATTTTAGTTTAACATGAACTTTCTAGTACCACTTCATAGTAATATTCGGGGGTTGAGTTAGAGTAAGATCATCCCAAACCGACTTATTTTTTTACTGTTAAATCGCCGAAGACAGTAAAAATAAAATCTGTTGTTCAAATGGGTTAATGTGATGTTTGAATTGAGTATGCTAATGGGTTATTGAATTGGCTTTTAGCGATCCTTGGAAAAGTAACATTGTCTTTTAGGTTACCCCCTCCCTCCAACTTTTTCTCAAAATGACATGAAATAAGCTTGCGGCTGTACCAATCATACGCTATACTTCCTAATAGACACGACGCGGTTTTCCCCGTGGTATTCTATGGCCGACTATCAACACCACACGACTGTGCCATTTGAGAACTAAAGTTACATCAAACAACAACATAGCAGATTATAACATGGATCAAATTATAGAGTTAGAAAAATCTTTCAATTGTGATTGTGCTATTTGTAATGGCCACTATCATGACTTCAGTAATTCGTATGAGAGTAATGCAGCAAATTTAGAAATCATGGAAAATGAAACAGAAGAGAACAATCTGCATGAAATGAGAAGAAGAATCTTTGATGAAAAGTGAGAAAAAGGGTAGGCTCATCAGTTTCTGCAGTGGAAGAGAGTGACCATTATCACAAGAAACAATACAGACAATGAGCATCCTCTTCATTACATGGAAGATCAGGAGCACAAGGAAACTCTCACAAAAGGAGGTTCGATATAGCAGAAAAGAAAAATGCAAAGAAGAGACCAAGACAAGATGGATATCTCTACAGAGGGCTCTATCAAGAGAGAACACGATGAATTATCTTATGATGCAGATTCAAAATGTCTAAAGTTGTTCAACAAAGTTAATAATGCATAATAATGTGTGAAACATATTTTTATATTAATATTCTACATGTTATTACTTCATTAAAAATATAACTATAAATTACATTGTTATATTTCCATTATTTTTAGAGTAAGCTAGTACCACAAGCTCTTAGAATATCTATTAAAAAGTTGGATCTGTATGATATTAACAAACATGTAATATTTTACAAGCTAAGTTACGTAACAATTTTCATGTTTCATTTGCATGCAATAGACACCGAGAGTTTTATGACTCCTCCCCACAATGAATTCTATGGGTTTTATGACTCCTCCACACAATGAATTCAGATGGTTTTAGGACTACTCCCCCTAGTCACAAGTCTTTCTAACCTTGATCAAAGCTATAAAAGTTTGATGAAGTACCTCTCTGCTCACATATTACATTAAAAGGTTCCAGAATGATAGGACTATATGACACAGAATGTATTGGTTTGAAAAAATGATCTTGTGGTGTTATATTTGAATGTTTATTTTTATTATTGTCTATGAAACTCGAAGATATTGACTGTTATTATTTGATATGTTTGAGTATGATAATAGCTTATGGAGTAAGCTGAATTCACCACTTGGATGCACAATACAAAATTTCATTCAAGAAATTATGAAAAATTGTAAGTAACTAACAAACTCTTTCCTGAATTTGTCTCTTGGAAACACAATACAGAAATTTCATTCAAGAAATTATGAAAAATTGTAAGTAAGTAACCAACTCTTTCTTGAAATCACCTCTTGGATACACAATACAGAAATTTCAATCAAGACACTATGAAACTTTTTTAAGTAACTAACTATTTCTTGTATTCACCTCTTGGATACACAATACATCGAGGAATTAAGAAAAATTGTAAGTAAGTAACAAATCTTCCTTGAATTCGCCTCTTGGACACACAATTCAGACATTCCATTCGAGTCATTATGAAAAAAGTGTAAGTAACTAACTCTTTTTTGAATTCACCTCTTGGATACACAATACAGAAATTTCATTCGAGAAATTATGAAAAAATTGTAAGTAAGTAACCAACTCTTTCTTGTATTCAGCTCTTGTATGCAGAGCACGGAGATTTTATTCATGAAATTATGAAAAAAAATATAAGCAAGTAACAAACTCTTTCTTGAATTCACCACTTGGATACACAATACCAAAATTTCATTCAAGGAATTATAAAAAAAATTGTAAGTAACAAACAAACTCTTTCCTGAATTCACCTCTTGGATATACAATACCGTAATTTCATTCAATAAATTATGAAAAAAATTTTAAGTAAGTAACAAACTCTTTCTTGAATTCGCCTCATGCATGCACAATACAGAAATTTCACTCGAGAAATTATGAAAAAATTGTAAGTAAGTAACAAACTCTTTCTTGAATTCACCTCTTGGATACACAATACAGAAATTTCATTCAAGAAATTATGTGAAGATTGTAATTAAGTAACCAACTCCTTCGTGAATTCACCTCTTGGATACACAATACAGAAATTTCATTCAAGAAATTATGCAAAAATTGTAAGTAAGTAACCAATTGTTTCCTGAATTCACCTCTTGGATACACAATACAGAAATTTCATTCAAGAAATTATGAAAAAACGTAAGTAACAAACTCTTTCCTGAATTCACCTCTTGGATGCACAATACAGAAATTTCATTCGAGAAATTATAAAAAAAATTGTAATTAAGTAACAAACTCGTTCTTGAATTCGCCTCTTGGATACACAATACAGACATTTCATTCTAGAAATTATGCAAAAAATGTAAGTAAGTAACCAATTGTTTCCTGAATTCACCTCTTGAATATACAATATAGAAATTTTATTCAAGGAATTATAAAAAAAAGCTGTAAGTAAGTAACTAACTCTTTCTTGAATTCACCTCTTGTATGCACAATATAGACATTTCATTTGAGAAATTATGAAAAATTGTAAGTTAGTAACCAACTCTTTTTTGAGTTCACCTCTTGAATACACAATACCGAAATTTCATTCAAGAAATCATGAAAAATTGTAAATAAGTAACAAACTCTTTTTTGAATTCACCTCTTGGATACACAATACCGACATTTCATTCATGAAATTATGAAAAAATTGTAACTAAGTAACAAACTCTCTTGAATTCCCCACATGGATACACAATACAGAAATTTTATTCAAGAAATTATGATAAAATTGTAAGTAAGAAATAAACTCTTTCTTGAATTCACCTCTTGGATACACTATACAGAAATTTCGTTCAAGAAATAACGAAAAAATTGTAAGTAAGTAACCAACTCCTTCGTGTATTCACCTCTTGGATAAACAATACAGAAATTTCATTCGAGAAATTATGAAAAAGGTGTAAGTAAATAACAAACTCGTTCTTGAATTCGCCTCTGGGATACACAGTACAGACATTTCGTTCGAGAAATTATGAAAAATTGTAAGTAAGTAACAAACTCTTTCTTGAATTTACCTCTTGTATGCACAATACAGAAATTTCATTCATGAAATTATGAAAAAAATTGTAAGTAAGTAACAAACTCTTTCTTGAATTCACCTCTTGGATAAACAATACAGAAATTTCATTCAAGAAATCATGAAAAATTGTAAGTAAGTAACAAACTCGTTTTTGAATTCACCTCTTGGATAAACAATACAGAAATTTCAATAAAGAAACAATGAAAAAATTGTAAGTAAGTAACAAAGTCTTTCTTGAATTCACCTCTTGAATGCACAATACAGAAATTTCGAATAAAAAGGTTTTAGGAGGAATATTAAGAAAAGAGCATGTAATGAATTGAGAAAATAGAGCCTTTGAACCATATGGTTTGTTTTGGGACATACATAAAGTCGAAAGTAATGTTGGAAGGGGAAAAAGATGTGCACTCCAAAGTTGAAAAATGGTTTTAGGAGGAGGAATATATGACCTTTTAGGGTTCTCCAACATACTGAACCTGAAAGTGTGTTCTCCGACATACTGAATCCGAAAGTATAATTTTCATGGAGATTATTCAACCTTTTAAGGTTAATTTAGACTGGGTTCCGTGCGTGCACGCAACCTAGTCTAAATTCCAACATTATTTTTGACTTTATGTGTATCCCAACACAAACCAATATTATTCAAAGGATTTTTTTTATCAATTCAATACATGTTCTTTTCTCAATATTCCTTCTAAAACCATTTCTTTTCGAAATTTCTGTATTGTGCTTGCAAGAGGTGAATTCAAGAAAGAGTTTGTTACTTACTTACAATTTTTTCATTGTTTCTTGATTGAAATTTCTGTATAGTGTATCCAAGAAGTGAATTCAAAAAAGAGGTTGTTACTTATTTACAAATTTTCATGATTTCCTAAATGAAATTTCTGCATTGTGTGTCCAAGAGGTGAATTCAAGAAAGAGTTTGTTACTTACAATTTTTTCATAATTTCATGAATGAAAATTCTGTATTGTGCATACAAGAGGTGAATTCAAGAAAGAGTTTGTTACTTACTTACATTTTTTTCATAATTTCACGAATGAAATTTTTGTATTTTGCATACAAGAAGTGAATTCAAGAAAGAGTAAGTTACTTAATTACAGTTTTTTCATAATTTCTCGAATGAAATTTCTGTATTTTTTATCGAAGAGGTGAATTCACGAAGGAGTTTGTTTCTTACTTACAATTTTTTCGTAAATTCTTGAATAAAATTTCTTTATTGTGTATCCATGTGGTGAATTCAAGAGACTTTGGTACTTACTTACAATTTTTCATAATTTCTTGAATGAAATTTCTGTATTGTGTATCCAAGAGGTGAATTCAAGAAAGAGTTTGTTAACGAAAAATTAAGCAAGAAAAACGGGTTTTAATTTTTCGGAAAAACGAGTCAAAGAAATTAGAGTCTGTTACTTACTTACAATTTTTCATGATTTCTAGAATGAAATTTCGGTATTGTGTATCAAAGAGTTGAATTCAAGAAAGAGTTGGTTACTTACTTACAATTTTTCCATAATTTCTTGAATAAAATTTCAGTATTGTTTATCCAAGAGGTGAATTCACGAAGGGTGGGGTACTTACTTACAATTTTCTCATAATTTCTTGAATGTAATTTCTGTGTTGTGTATCCAAGAGGTGAATTCAGGAAAGAATTTGTTACTTACTTACAATTTTTCATAATTTCTCGAATAAAATTTCTGTATTGTGCATGGATGAGGCGAATTCAAGAAAGAGTTTGTTAGTTACTTACAATTTTTTCATAATTTCTTGAATGAGATTTCGATATTGTGTATCCAAGCGGTGAATTCAAGATAGAGTTTGTTACTTACTTACAATTTTTTTTCATAATTTCATGAATGAAATTTCCGTGTTGTGCCTACAAGAGGTGAATACAAGAAAGAGTTTGTTACTTACTTACAATTTTTAATAATTTCTCGAATGAAATGTCTATATTGTGTGTCCAAGAGGCGAATTCAAGAAAGAGTTTGTTACTTACTTACAATTTTTCATAATTTCTCGAAAGAAATTTCTGTATTGTGTATCCAAGAGGTGAATTCAAGAAAGAGTTTGTTACTTACTTACAATTTTTTCATAATTTCTTGAATGAAATTTCAGTATTGTTTATCGAAGAGGCGAATTCAAAAAAGAGTTTGATACTTACTTACAATTTTTTCATAGTTTCTCCAATAAAATGTCTGTATTGTGTGTCCATGAGGCGAATTCAGGAAAGAATTTGTAACTTACTTACAATTTTTCCTAATTTCTTGAATGAAATTTCGGTATTGTGTATCGAAGAGGTGAATTCAAGAAAGAGTTTGTTACTTACTTACAATTTTCTCATAATTTCACTGATGAAATTTCCGTGTTGTGTATCCAAGAGGCGAATTCAAGAAGGAGTTTTTTACTTACTCACAATTTTTTTCATAATTTCTTGAATGAAATGTCTGTATTCTATATCCAAGAGACAAATTCAGGAAAGAGTTTGTTAGTTACTTACAATTTTTCATAATTTCTTGAATGAAATTTCAGTATTGTGTATCCAAGCGGTGAATCCAAGAAAGAGTTTGTTACTTTCTTACAATTTTCTCATAATTTCATGGATGAAATTTCCATGTTGTGTCTCCAAGAGGCGAATTCAAGAAGGAATTTGTTACTTACTTGCAATTTTTTCATAATTTTTTGAATTAATGGAACTATTCTGAAGAATAAAGACGGGTTAAGCTTAAAGATATTTATTGCTTAAACATATTAAAAAAGATTTCTTGAAAAAAAAACATATTTACATAAAAATAATACTTAAAGTTCACTGTTAAACATCCACAAACGAGGATCCCATGATATAGAATACTTTTTACCGTGTCTTATGCACTTATCACGATCAGGTATTGTCCTAGGTAACCATTGCGCAAAATACCTAATCTCCTCTTCAGGACGGTGATAAGCCCCTTCAAATTTAGGGCACTTAAAATTCTTCTAAATTGAAAAGTGGAATCCTAGGGTCACAGTTTAGAATTAAAACTTTATCTTTAGGTACGTTACCCTTTATGTATAGTGCTTCAACCCCGAAAAAGCTGCAAATTTCACTGACTTCTTCCTGAACATTTCTCAGTTCTTGACCACTTTTATTATGTGGTGTAATTACTCTATCGTAGAATCCCAGTCTGTTTTACGGCGTAATGTAGTACTCCATAAGCTTTTATCATACTCAAACATATTATAGTTCACTATCTAATGACAACAGTCAATTTCTTAGAGTTTCATAGACAATAATAAAAATGCACATTCAAATATAACACCACAAGATGATTTTTTCAAACCAATAAATTCTGTGTCATATAGTCCTATCATTCTGGAAGCTATTAATGTAATATTTGAGCAGAGAAGTACTTCATCAAACTTTTATATCTTTACTCCAGATTAGAAAGACTCATGACTAGGAGGAGGAGTCCTAAAATCATCTGAATTCATTGTGTGGAGGAGTCATAAAACCCATAGAATTCATTGTGGGGAGGAGTCATAAAACTCTCGGTGTCTATTGCATGCAAATGAAACATTGAAATTGTTACGTAACTTAGCTTGTAAAATATTACATGTTTGTTAATATCATACATCTTGTTGTTTCATTTCCATCTTGCCTTTGTCTCTTCTTTATATCTTTCTTTTCTGCTATATCGAACCTCCTTTTGCGAGAGCTTCCTTGTGCTCCTAATCGTCCATGTAATGGAGAGGATGTCCACTGTCTGTATTGTTTCTTGTGATAATGGTCACTCTCTTCCACTGCAGAAACTGATGAGCCAACCCTTTTTCTCAATATTTCATCAAAGATTCTTCTTCTCATTTCACACAGACTGTCCTCTTCTATTTCATTTTCCATGATTTCTAAATTTGCTGCATTACTCTCATATGAATTACTGAAGTCATGATAGTGACCATTACAATTAGCATACTCATAATAAAAAGATATTTCTAACTCTATACTTTGATCCATGTTATAATCTACAATGTTATTTTTTTATGTAACTTTAGTTCTCAAATGGTACAGTCGTGTGGTATTGATAATCGACCATAGAGTACCACAGGGAATGCCGCGTCATGTCTATGAGGAAGCATAGCGTATGATTGGTACAGCCGCAAGCATATTTCATGTCATTTCGAGAAACAGTTGGAGGGAGAGGGTAACCTAAAAGGCAATGTTACTTTTCTAATTATAGCTAAAAGCCAATTCAATAGCCCATTAGCATACTCAATTCAAACATCACATTAACCCATTCGAACAACAGATTTTATTTTCATTGTCCTCGATGCTATAACAGTAAACAATAAGTCGGTGTGGGAGAATCTTACTCCAACTCAACCCCCGAATCTTACTATTAAGTGGTACTAGAAAGTTTATATTAAACTAAAATCATCGACAAAGCGAAAAGCATGATGAAAATCAGAGTCTTGTCCTCGCAATCAAATTATCCTATTTGTATGGGAGGGTCTTTATTAAGGACAAAAAACAAAATCCTCTAGAGCTCTTGAATCTAAGTCCAAACTCTTAAAAAAGCCCAAAATTATCTTTTCAATCTAAACCAGTTCCTGTAGCAGATATAGTTTCCTCCTTGGAATATTCTTTGCATAAACACTACACATTCATTTTTAAGCCAGATGAAGTGAGGTCTTGTTTTTTTAATACACTTTCCGACAACCAAAAAAAGTTACGTCTCATACTAATTTGACACCAGAAATTTTGCACAACATAAAACTGCGTCTTATCTTCGCAAAGACCCTTCAATTATAATAACAAAAGCAGACACGGGAAATTCACTTGTACACATGGATACGTTAGATTAAGGCAACAGAATTTATTCACACTTAAAAAGACACAAATAAATATACTTCCATGACTCACGACCATACTGATAAGTTTGCGAATAAAATTATAACCGAATTAAAGAATCTAAAACAAAATGGAACAATCACCCCACAATTGTATAATAAATTTCTCCCCCGAGATAGCTTTTGCGCAAAGTTTTACGGTTTACCGAAATTACATAGGCAAGGTATTCCCTTAAGGCCAATTGTAGCATGTACGAACGCCCCATGCTTCCAATGTTGGAAAGTGGGTATGTACAGCCTTCAAACCTTTGCTTCATTCCCAAAAATCGTACATATGTAATTCGGTAGATTTAGTGGAAAAACTTAAAATGCAAGCATTTCAGAAAATACAATAGTAAGTAATTTTGACATAGTTTTTTTGTACACAAATATTGATGTAGCAATATCTGAGCAGTTATAAGGAAGCACTGTGTCAAGTTAATAAGATAGCAGTTCCCTCAACAAACAATTTTAATGTCCCTAAAGAAAAAACTAATGAACTAAAACAGAACACTAGTTTGATGGAACAAAGCACTAGAGTGGATAAATTAGAAAAATGCCTCACCTCAGTTACCTCTCTTCTTACTACTATATGTGAGTCATTGATCGATATGCTACCCAAAACTTCAGAAAAAACAGGAATAGTAAGAAATTTTACTAGGGTCCTAGATGAAGTTCTTGACCTTGTCCCTGGGGCAACTAAAAATTCTGCAAGCAATGACCATACAGATACAGAACAGAGTTGAGACTAAAATGGTAAAAAGAGCCCGCACATCACCTGATAAAGAGAACTCACCAGGCAAAGGAAAAAATCTAAAGATGGGGAAGCACATCAATAAAACATGAAGGTCCTGCAACTAAACACACGAGGAATGGGAAAAACTAAAACTGCTCTTATCAATACTTTAATAATAAGAGGTAAACCTGATCTGGTGCTCCTCCAAGAGACTCTACTAACTAATGAAAAGAAAACACCAAAATTTCCTGGCTTTCATCCTGTACGGTGGGATAGAGAAGGGAAAAAAGGAGGAGGTCTGCTGACACTGGTAAGAGAAATATACCCTTCAGGAAAATACAAGTGCCCTTTACAGGTAAAAATGAAGTTGGATTTGTGAATGTCAAACTGGATGACAATAGATGGTTATCTGTTGTTAATTATTATAATAGAGCAACAGTGGATTTTGATGTGAGTCAATTTAAAAAGATCAATGACCTATGTGAAAGTGACAAATTTATAGGAGGTGATTTCAACCTTCATAATAAAATGTGGGATACTACATCACAACAGGACCAACAATCTCTTGCCTTTGCTGACTATATCTTGGAGCCTGAAAGTAACATCTGCCTTATTACACCATGTGATCTGGGCACTAGGCTAAACGTAACTAATGGTAAGTACTATACTCTAGATTTAAGACTTGTTTCTTTTTCATTAGCTGTAAATCATCATGTCCAACTAACTGGCGCAGTAGATTCTGCTTATCTTCCAGTAATAGTGGAACTAGAGGAATGCATAGATTTCCCAGAATACCAGAGAACAAAAATGTGGAAATTCTGTAATAGCAAATGGCCAAGCTGGCAAAGTACCATTGCCTCTAAAATCCAAAAAATTTCACCTGATTATCCAGTTGATTTAATGAATGAACAAATTACAAATTTACAAGTGAAAACTAGTGAAGATATTTTTGGTTTTTATAAGCCTAAAAAAACAAAAGGAAACTCCATTCCAGACTGGAATGCTAACTGTGAAAAGCTTGGCCGGAAAAAAAAGCTAGAAACCAATATGCAAGAAATCCAACAATAAGTAATAAAATAGAGATAAATAGGGCCACTGCAGTTCTAAAAAAAACTATCCTCCAAGAAACAAGAGAAGGCTGGAAGAAACTAATTGAGGAAAAATTTTCAAATAATACAACTATAAAAGATATGTGGCGAAATTTTAAAATCTATACTGGCCAAAAAAATCCCCCAAAAATTTCTGTCCTACTCAAAAAGGATGGCAGGGAGTTCACAGCTCCAGAGGATAAAATGAAGATCCTCCTAGAAAATGTTTTGAAAAGTGATCACAGATACCCTCATCAAACACCAAGCAATACAATTATTGAAAAGATAACCTCTAATGGAAGACTTCACTCTGGAAGAACTTGAAAATGCTTTAAAGAAAATCAAACCAGGAGCAACTGGTCCTGATCAAATACACAACCAAATGCTAAAAAATTTACCAGAGGAAGCCAAAAACACACTTCTGATTCTTTTTAACAAGTCTGTTAAAGAGGGGTATACTCCCAAGGAGTGGAGAAAGACATCCATTATCCCAATACCTAAAACAGGAAAGGAATCTTCTAGCCCAGATTCATATAGACCCATTTCTCTAACATCCTGCCTCTGTAAATTACTAGAACACTTGATAAAAAATAGAATTCTTGAGCTTGTAATAAAATTTGCTCAGAAAGAGCAGTTTGGTTTTCTTCCAAACCGGAGCACAACTGACTGCCTAGTTAGACTTGAGAACCAAATAAAACAGGGCTACAGATGCAGGAAGGATACATTTGCTGTCTTCTTAGACATGAAGTCTGCATTTGACCGAGTAGATTTGGACAAGCTGTTGAAAAAAGTAGAGGAGATTGGTGTTCCTATAGAGTATGTCAATTGGATCTCTAGCTTTTTGAGGAATCGTGAGGTTAGAGTATCTGCTGGAGGATACAGTACAGATTTTCAGACTAAAACTGACATGGGACTACCTCAGGGAGGTGTGTTAAGCCCCATATTGTTTATTATTTATTGCTGTGACTTGGACCTCTCAACTGTCCTTGGCTGCAAAACATATATATATATATATGCAGATGATATTGCACTAGTTACAACTAGAAAAACACCCCATCATCTACAGTCAGTGATGCAAAAAGCATTGAATAACGTACAACAGTGGTGTAGAGAGAATAATATGATATTATCACCTAAGAAAACAGTTGGTATGCTTTTCTCAAAAAGTAATAATACTCCAATACCACAGGTGAATCTTCAAAATCAGGTTATTAGGGTGGATGATTCTTTTTGTTACCTAGGCCTAATTTTGGATAGTAAAATGACTTGGTTGAGACATATAGAGTATTTACTTGGTAATATAAGGAGTAGGTTAAACCTTATAAATGTAATGTGCCTAGGAAAAAGGGGCGCTTCTTATAAGTGCCTTAGTAAAATTATAAAGGCTGTTATTGTTAGTAAGTTTGATTATGGTAGCTTTATACATGGTGATACTAGCAAGAAGAATTTCAAAAAGTTAGATGTAGCTTATTATAGTGCTCTTAGGCGATCCTTAGGCTGCCTAAATAGTACTCCTGTTCCTGCAATGATGATTGAGTTGGGGGTGAATACCCTTACATTACGACGTGATAAGTTACTTGTGAAGTATTTCGCTAAGAAGGCTAGATTAGATGATGATCTTATTAACATAGAAATAATAAGAAATTACAATAGAGATATTAGATTTAAGACCAAGAATATTCCTGCTTTTTATAGATGTATTAATTTACTTTCTAGTGAGTGCCCAAATATAACACCAATAAATGAGATTGCCTTTGAGGATGTGTTTTAAATAAACCATGTGAAATAAAGGATAATGTATACTTCCCTATGTCTGACCGTGGTAATGAGGATAATATGACTTTAAAACAGGACTGGTTTGGACAGACTGACCATTTAAGAGACCATATACACATTTTTACTGATGGTTCTAAGTCAGATGAGGGTGCTGGTTGCGCAGTAGTGATTCCCAGTATGTCAATTTCATATAATTTCAAGTTACCAAGTAGCCTATCTATTTTTTCAATTGAGATGATAGCATTGTATAAGGCTTTGGATTTTATAAAGTCATATGGACATGCACAAAGATGGATGATTTGTTCGGACTCTGCATCAGCCCTTAAGTACCTGAGGAATGAACATGACCCTAGTCGTGAGATGGTTTATAGTGTTCATCAAATTGTTAGGTCATTGGAATGTATGGGGAATAATATACTTTTGGTATCGGTCCCAGTACATGTTGGAATTGCTGGAAATGAATTTGCTGATAATATGGCTAAGTGGGGTATTTTAAATGGCCAGAGTGTAATTGTAAAACCTACACAAAGTGAATATATAACATGTATTTATAATGTATTATGTGATAGGGAGAGAAATGAGTACATTAGAAATTGTGTAAACCCAATTTTAGAGCTTTACGATTATAGGCCACCACCGACTAGTACATGATATTAGATTTGTTGCTGCTACTATTTTCAGATTGAGGACAGGTCATGCCAAAACCCACTCAGTTTTGCATAAGTGGGGCAGAACTGACTCTCCGTACTGTGATATTTGTAATGAGTATGATGATGTTAGACATATCCTAATGAAGTGTAGGAAATATGATGTACAAAGAAATGTATTTAGAAGTTTAATTTCTCAAGTATTTCAGTGCATTTACAATGAGAGCAATCCTTGGTCATGCTAAGTCCCCTAAGTGGGCCTATAGAAAGGCTATATCCTTATTGACTAAGTATATAAAAAATTGTAATTTGTATAATGTTCTATAATATTTGTATTTTAATTGTTTTTTTTTTTTTTTTTTTTTTTTTAGATATGTTACTTGACCATAGCAGAATGTGATGTGCAAAAAGGTGTCAGTGCTTTAAATAAGAACACTCTGTACAACGTCTTAGTACAACCCCATGATAGTTAAATGTTGACGTGGCCTGTGCCAAACATATATTTGTGTGATTCAATGTGACGTGGCTCCATTTAGGACCCAAGATTTAATAGAGGATCGCACGTATATGAGCGATTGATTCGCTCAAACGTCAACTAAACAACAACAACAACATATCTGAGCAGTTATTAAAAAATAAAATAGAAGAAAACTATCATTTAATTGAAGATTCAACAACAGGAATAGATTGCGATGTTTTAATGTCTCTAGTCAAAATTTTTAATAGGTATTCAATGAATTTTCAGTTCCGTAATTCTTTTTATCAACACAAAAATGGTCTCCCTATGGGAGCATTGCTATCCGGGTTATTAGCGAACATTTATGCAGAACACCTTGAAAATTGGGCCTTAAATTCATATTTTTTAAAACATGTCTATTGGGGGCGTTATATGGATGATGTAATATCACTCTGGAATTATGGGGAAGATGAACTTAGGAGCTTTCTAGATCACCTTAATACATATGAACGAAATTTACAATTTACCTTAGAAATTGAAATTGCAAATAAATTACTGTTTCTGGATATATTAATTATTCGTAACATTGATAAACTGGATTTTACAATTTACAGAAAACCCACACAAAGTAACTGATATCTACATTTTAAATTCAATCACCCCCCCCCCCCACAAGTTGAAAGAGGTGTTGTTACATCTTTTGTCGATCATACCCTAAACATTTGTTCTGATTCTTACATCACAGATGAACTAAATTTTATTTGAGACTGACTTTTTGGAAATGGTTATCCTATTGTCTTTATTAACAATACAATTAGCCAAAGATTGGCAAAAATTCAACGTTTCGTAAACGACTTTCAAACTGTAACTATCCTCTTTTAAATTAGTCAATCAGAAAATGTGCTTTGAAAACAGATCTATCGAAGTGTTTTTAACTTTTTTACAGTGGTGGTAATTTCTTTTTTAATATTGTTTTTATTGCTGGATGTTTGCATGAATAGCTGAAGTGCCTAAGGTTAGTAAATAGAAAAGTCATAATGAGGAAACATTTTGGACCATGGGGGACTTTTGAAAGATATCTTTCTAAATGATATATTTCATAATGTTAAGCAAAAAAGTGTCACAATTGAATGCTCAAAGTATTCGCTTGTCTAAGTCCCGAAAGATGAGGTCTGATATGACTTTCTGATAACTTTTTTCTTACACATTTATAACTCTATATTGAAATTGGGGGGTGCCCCCAAAAAAAAGTTGGAGGGAGGGGACCCCTCAGTGGTTGGGGAGAGGGGTCCCTTGGAGGTTGAGGTCCTTGATGGTTAGGGTCATTGGTGCTTACGATCCTTGATGGTTCATACCCATAATTGTCTCACTAGTTGATTTCTAAGGATTGTTCTGATTTTTTCTTATTAAAATTCTTTTCTTGGCATCTATATCCTTATTAAAATTATTTTCTTTGCATCTACATCTTTATTAGTATCAACTTTTTAGTATACTAAAATGCTAAAGCATATTTTATATTGACAACACTGCTTAAATGGTACTTGTGTATTATACAGAACACAGTCGAGAAGTAAAGCTAGGTCAAGTCACAAGGTCTTACTCTGTTTCCTTTCTTGTATTAGTTGCGTCACTCCTGACCGTATTTCTAGCTCTCTGATTGGTCTAGAAAGAGCGTGTAATCTTGTCCCGATTATATTCTAGCCCTCTGATTGGCTGTGATCTTCTCCCCCCTGAAGTTATTAGAAATAGGATGTGTGGTCTTGTCCCGGTCCTTGTCCCCTTCAAATGTCAATATGTCTCTCTACTAACGTTTTCTTTTTGGTTTTAATGTATTGGTGGTTTTTTACTTACCATTCATTACCATGAAGAGCAGAGCCGGAACTAGGTTTGTTTTTCTCAGGAAGGGGGGGGGGGGCAAATGCTGATTTTACCACCCCCTGCAACACCATTAATACTCTAAGTTTTACAATTTTCGGTTAGAGTGAAATCTGAGCGTATTTCATGGAAAAACAAGGATATGTATTTGTTACATGTATGTTATTTATTAAAAGTGCCAGTTTTATCCACTCAACGTTTATTTTCACTACCTTTGAAAGATACATAACACGTATTATTGATTTAAAAGAACTTCAATCTCCCAAATATAGCCTAAGGCCTTAGCCTAGTAAAACGGTAGTGGGTTAGGCTAATACAATGTAAAGAGCTATATTTACGGAACATATATTTACCCAGCACAATTATCAAACATTTTGTGTAATTTTTCAAATGAAAATAAGAAGGATCTTCCAGGGGTATTTGCCTGCCATAAATTTTCCTATGAAATTTTCAGCGAGGGTAAAATTGTCCGAGAGGATTTTTTTTGGGAGGGAGGGAGGGCAGGATTTAATGTGACGGGAATTTCCTTGAAGGAATTTATTGTGTTTCCATGAAGGGGAGAGGCAGATTTCACGGCATTATTTGAGGAACGATAAGAAATTAGATAAAAAAAGAAAAAAATTTTCAACTGGAAGTAAAAAGCAATATTAAAGCTTAAAACGAACAGAAATTATTCCATATATGAGGGGGGCTTCCCCCTCCTCAACCTCTCGCTCTTTATGCTAAAATTTGACTTTTTATCCCAATTCTTTAAGAACGATTCCTGTAACACAAGGGTCGTTTAATTGAAATAAAAAACCTTCTTAAAGTACTAAAGAACTTTAGCGTAAAGAGCAAGGGATTGAAGAGAGGGCAATCTCCCTCAAATAGGGAATAGCTTTTGCTCTTTTTAAGTTTTAATATAGCTCCTTACTTTCAGTTCCAAAAGCTTGTTTTTGTATTAAATAATATAAAACATAACAGTATACTTGCTGTATAATCAGAAATAGCAAAACTGGAAATGTATATTTTTTTCTTTTGTACAAGTTCAATGCTCCTTTCAGGAATGGATATGCAAAAAACTTATTTGAAATACTGTAAAATGTTTTTTCTCTTTAGAGTACCTCTTTACTGGCTTTTGTTTCAGTAAATCTGATCTCTTTTTTTGTGCAACCCAAATTTAGTACAAATGTAAACCCCCAGTGGTTACCAAAACGAGCACACGGTTAACAATGCATTTTAAGTTGCTAATTGTACCAATTTACCATCTTTTTTTTGGACTTTTGATCTCAATTCCAATGTACAAATATTAAGGGTCAAGTTGAGCCTCGCCATGAATGGTGCAACAAAGTCATAGGGCGCATATATCTTAAAAAGCTTTTGCGCAAATTAAGGAAAACAAACCCCGCCTTGTCTTTATTCATGTATAAGATGTTTGAAAGAGTCCATAGTCATACCCGCTTCTTCTTAGCATTCTTATTGCCTTTTTTTCTTTATCATTTTTCTTTATTATTTGCCTCTTCTCTGTCCCTCCTTTCCTTGCAAGACAATCGGAAAAGATTGCCTCCGGATAATTTTTCACCCCCTACACCACGTGAACGACTGATCACGGTAAGAAAAGGAGCCAGAAAAGGAGCTGTAACATTCCCCACATTATTCAACAATTACGTCCTGGATGCTCAAGAACAATGCCCATCATCATGTATTTTGCAGGCTATAAACTTGTCGTTGGTCTGCTACGCAGACGAAATCCTAAATGTGAGTCGCACAATGCAACGGATTCCAGAGATTTTTGGAGTGCTGGCTGAGGGGTATGCTAGGATTGGACTTAAATTTAAACCTGGACAATTAATGTTACTTTCTGCAGCTTAAAACTTACCACTTTTATTTCAAAACAGTTTCAACATGGAGCAATAAAGTAAGTGTGACTTTCATTGAGTTGATTAAACTAAACAAAAAATTGTCATTAGACACGTACGCTGGAAGATATTCCATGGACTTTGGAGAATACCTTTTTGTGTCTTCATTAAAAAAAACAATAAAATCGCTACTTCCTTTCATTTTCGTGAACTGCTGCCCCCGAAAACTCTTGCAATATGAACAAGGGGACCTGCCTAGTATACCAACCTAGTTGGGCATCAGATAACCGTCGAAGCCTCATCACTCTATCATCTTAATTTATAAATCAACTCTGAAAGCAAAAACAGGAGGGAAATGTCAGATGCTATTAAAAACGTATAGCTATTCTTGACAAAAAACTCAAGTATTGAAATTTAGATATTTTCAAACGTTGAATTAGTTCTTCTTTCTGGAAGTTTTTCTTTCTAATTTTTACTCTTTAGCTTGTTCTGCCCCCTCCCTCGGGTGTAACACCTGGGACACTGCCACCTAGATCCGTCTCTGACAAAGAGCTCCATTTCCGGAACATGTAGGCTACATGCTACTCTTTTTTCTTATTTTAGGAAACTCATAATAATACTTAGCCTCACATATCACAGCATAATGATCGCAGTCATCTAGCTGTTTCTAAAGTTATAGTGTTTAAGCATTTTGCTCTTGTAGATCGGAAACTTTCGCTCATTCACATAAGATAATGTAATATATTTTTAGTTGCTCTGTGGACATTGTTTGGTGGTGTGCCGGTTTTTTCCCCTCCAAATATTGCTGTGGTGTTTCAACTGGATTTACTCATTTCCGCCAACTAAAATTGCAATTCCACACCGTCATATATATAATTTCTTTGGCATACTTGTCACACTATCTATATTTCATAATCTTAAGGCACATCAGAAGTAAAAGAGCAGTTAAGGTGCATCAACAGTGTTTTGAAGATGTCTCAGGCAACAAGCAGAAAAAGGGAGAGAGCCTGCCACATGTGCCGTATGTACTGACCTGTATTTGGTTACCCTTAAATTGCGGGAGATAGGTGAGAAAATAGGTGCGCTTCTCCTTGCTCCTGGACAAACCTGATCTATCATTTACCTGTTTGCTTCCTGACAAATTGGCGTATTATATTGACTATGATTATTGACTGCGTGTTGCGTTACCTTTTCTTAGAAGAAACTAGAAACATGGCTAGTTTTATTTATCTCTGTCCGGTACTAAAATTTTTTGCAGCGGTCCAATAAGGATGCGGTGATAAAGGTGGGTACTCAATTTTTAACAAAAGACACAATTAAGCAGGAAACTGATACCTGCAAAGTTGCACTAAAAGTTGACATACTTGAGAAGAGAAAAGGATCACATAGCGTCTTTGTTTTTGTCGAACCTTTTCTAGCTGCTTTGTGGAATCAAAGAGCGGAATGAATATTTGCCACTGTATGCGATAGTTGATCCATCGGACGTTCCTTTTTTTCCAACTGACCCCCTACAATAGTGGCCTCACAGCTCATCGAATGCGTCCGAATACTAAATTTCCTGGTTAAAAAACACGAAATGTCTATGTAGTGTCCAAGCCCGATTATCTGGCCATTGGTGCTAGCTCACCAATCCTGTTCCTGTCGTGCTTTCAAATATTATTGACAATATAAATAAGTACAATCCTGCAAATCAGCGTGATTTTGTCAAGAAATTTGGCTGTGCCGATAAGGTGAAATACATTATGAGTCGCCGAGAAAGAGTGGTAGTCAACACGATTGAGGAAGATTCTGCAGCTGCGTCTATGGCAGCAATACCTAGCAGCATGAAATTTTGTGTTATGATTATAAGAACCGAGTATGCAGGAATTATTAGGATGGACACTGATATTGATGTTTCTTAAATATATGTGCTTGTTGAAAGTGTAATTTTTGCAACACGCTTCTTAAGTTCAAGAGTTGTGCAGCTGAAGTTTAAGACAAAGGACGACCTTTATCAGGCATTGCAGTTTGAAGTGAATATTAAATACTATTTGTTTCGTGTCACTTAACCGATCGAAAAATCCAAGCAGTGTTCCAACTGCCAAGTATTTAGACATTTCACTTGGAAGTGTTCAAACCCGACCAAGTGTAGTAGATGCGCGGACAATCATAGCGATATTGACCAAGTGTGCCAAGAAGACATAAAATGTAAAAGTGTAGAAAAGCCCATATAAGTAACAGCTTGAGTTGCGTAGAAATAAAAAAAACGCCTTCCTGCTCAAAGACAAAGAAATAATGTGATAGCTCCAGGAAGTTAAAGCGTATGTGTCAGTATATTATCGAAATACAAATGGTGCCCGTGAAAATCCAAAAGTTATCGAAAATCTTTATAGTATTTTCGATATTGTACGTCTTGGTGAGTACCTTTTAAGTTAAAATAATGCGTCAGTGTTAGACTATTTGCATAGTTTTCAGCTTTTACTTCGGTCAGCAAATATCACATCTGGCAGAACGTCGGGTGGTCTAACCATTGCGGTAAATACAAAGTTCACCCCTTCTTTGTTAGATTTGAGTGACATTTATTGTGCTGTTGAGCTATTTTTTGTATTGTTGTGTATTTATATCACAGTTTATATAATTATCCAGTAAGCTTATCGCAGATCATTTCTGGTCTTCGTTCTCGGTGCGAACAAAAAGCTCCTCCCACTTCTTCGTGCAGTTATGGATCAGTGTGTTTGCGTCTATCAATGAGAAATGGTTACTAAGTGCATTATTCGTAATAGCGGGTTTCCACTTGTTTCCGATTGTTTCGCGTCTGACTTGTCTACCCGTGAAAAGATCTGATGCCGCCTATGTTTCTACGTTCTCTTGAGCACTCGCACCCCGGTCCGGGTTTTTATAATGGGTGAGATAGGGAATGATCATACTGGATAATTATATAAACTGTGATTTATATGTCGACTAATTATCGTAACTATATTTTTGCATCAGCTTGCAGGATAATATCAAAGATTTTCCATAAAATTCAAGCTACTAATAGGTGGCTCGTCATTTGTTTAAGTATTAAAAAAAGAAAGAAAAAAAAAGACCGTGGATTGTCAGCTTAATATACACATACCGATATTTTTTCCTTAAAGTTTTAATAACTTTTATGTATTAAACTAAAAAAGTGAAAATAAAGTGCAAATTATGTTCTGGTCTTGAAAAGGCATGGGGGTTGTCAGCCCTACTAATGCTAATTTTCACTCGTTTTGAGTTTGACTCGGCTACTCGTTGTAATTTCCGTTCGTCCTGAGTTTCATTAATTATTCATGGTGATTTGTGGTAGTTTTACGCTTGGAAGGTTACTTGACTTTATTTCTGCTCATTTTTGGCTTTGGAACTCTTTACTTTTCTTTGAAAGAATTGTTTTGTGGAAAGTTTTTAAATTAATTTCTGTTCCTTTTTTATTGACACAGTCTTTTTCATGGGAAAAAAATAACATCATATATGTTTTCGTTTTTTTTTGTGTATAAGAATCCATAGTTTGGCTTGCTATTTGTATGTTGGAGAAACTTTTTCAACAATTTTTAATCCTGACACAAACAGTATTGTTTAGCTGAAATTTATACCTCCTCAAGTTGACTTGAAAAATTAAACTTAAAACCATTTCCAAAAAAATCTATCTATGCTCTTTGACAACCTGGATGCACTTACATTCTTTTGATTTATATAAATTGTAAAATCAGAAGAGTAATAGTAGTAGCCCCAAAAATTTCAAGTTAATACCCCCAGTCGTTCTCGATATATTGTTGAGGTTTCTTATTGGCAATCATGCACACAGTGCATTTTGATTTAGTTTTAAAGCATAATAGGCCAAATGCATAATTGTTGGGGGTTAACATATCCACTATCCCTAGAAACATAGCTGCTGGACTGTTCTTTTGTTTTAAACAAAATGGCTGTCTCAACGTTTTGATTGGATGTGTTCGGAAAATGAACGGAATTAGGAGAAGGGCTGCTTCCCTCCAATCTCATTTTACTCTTAAAAAGGGCACTAGAACTTTTAATCTTGAATCAAATTAGCTCCTTTAAAAGTTTCAATGATGTTTCTAGCTACTATAGAGCGGCGCTGCCTATGATATTGCTTATATGCCCTTTTGAAAACCTGCATGCATATAATTTTTTCGTTTAATTAAAACTTCCCCTAAACGTTCCCTAACTTTCACCTCAATACCCTTAGCGTCATTAGTTACAGTAACTGTAGTGGTGGTATTAATAGTATATGTAATGCCCTTAGGTTATTTGAACATCATTCTCATTAAGTCCTGGAAGTTTAAACTTAATACAATTAGCCATTGCTGATATATCCTTTTGATAACCTGTATATTTATGTACTTTTGTGATATTCATCTTAATGGTCTTAGACTTACAAGTAGTTGCAATAGAGGTAGCAAGTAGTAGTAGTAAATGTAGCAGCGGTAGTAATATTAGTAGTAGCATACACATATTGCCTTTTAGCATTTAACACATTTTACCCTTTAAGCATTTTCCGAAAGTTCCAACTTTAACTCAAATCCATTCTTGAGATACACTCTTTTGACAATGTGAATGCGCACAGTGTCTTTTGATTTAGTTCTCCTCTATATTTGTAATGTAGTACTGTGGTTGTATTAGTAGTAGTGGACGCAGTAGTAGTGGTGAAAGTAGTAGTAGTAGTGACGCACAAATATTACCTCTTCGGTAAATTGATCATCTCCCTTTCCAATTCCTGAAAGTTCCAAAGTAATATTTGCAATCATTCCTGAGTTACGCCCTTTTGACAGCCCGTATACACACAGCGTGTTTTGATTTAGTTCAACACTCCCCTTAACCTTCTCTGAAAGGCTCAGCTGAATGTCCTTTGTCTTTTTGGAAAGTAAAGGCCAAACATACATACCTTTCTCAATAGCATATACTATATGTGAACAGTGAACGAATTGCTTAACTTACAGGCCTTGTTCTGGGGGTTATGAGGGGGTTGACGTCCCCAAAGCCATAATTATAGGATCTTTCAGCAATGCTGAAGAACTTAGAAGTCTCAAAATTTTGATTGGATGTTTTTTTTTGGAAAATGATGGTCGTGGAAAGGGGGTCGGTTGCCTTCAATTCACTTTTGACTCTTAAAAGAGCACTATAACTTCCTATTTCCGATCAAATGAGCCCTATCAGAAGTTAATATGACCACTAATCCCATAAAAACCTTATATGCCTTCGGGCATAGCTTACACCCCTTGCCTCAAGGTTCTAAGGGGCTATTTCAACACCGAAGGCCTTTTTATATGAACTTTAGACTATTTTGAACATTATATCTATCTCAAAATTTCTATCGGGTGCATTTGGGGAAAAAGAAGACGTGGGGTGAGGCTACTTGGCCTCCTATCACTTTTTACTCCTAAGGGACACTAGGACTTCTGATTTCCAATTGAAAGAGACACAGCCGAAGCGTGTACAACTACCCTTTCCATAAAAACGTTAAATGTTAACAATGGGAACTAATATAGCTTATAGCCCTTGCCCTGAGGTATATGGACATGGGAGGGTTGTTATCCCCTAAGACATAATTACTGGAACTTTCAAATATGCTTAACAAAATGGCTATCTCAAAATTTTGATTGTATGTGTTTGGGGATGGGTGAGGGAGGAAGGGGGCTCGTTGCCCTCCAATCACTTTCTACTATTAAAAAAGGCACTAGAACTTTCAATTTCCAATCCAATGAGCCCTTTCTGAAGCTTATTTGACCACCCTTTTCATAAGAACCTTCTATGCCCACGGGGCATAACTTACAACCCTTGCATTGAGGGCTCTGGGGGGGGGGAGCGGTTTATCTTCAAAGACATAATTACTGGACCTTTCAACTACGCCGGACAAAATGGCTATATCAAGATTTTGATTGTATGTATTTGGGGAAATGATGGACGTGAGGGGGAGGGCTGGTTGCCCACCAATCACTTTCGACTATTAGAAAGGGTAATAGAACTTACAATTTTCAATCAAATAAGCCCTTTTTGAAGTTTCTACGACAACTCCTTCTATACGAAGTGCCCTGGTCTAAAAAACAAGAAAAAATACATTGTGCCCACATCGCTCTGTACTTCGGCAGCGCAGCTGCACTGCCTATGATCTTTTGACTATATTTTGAACAAATGGATATCTCAAAATTTCTATCAGATGCATTACGGGAAAATATGACGTGTTTCTGATTACTAATCCAATGAGCCCCCTCCGAGGTTTATACGACCACTCTTTGTATAAAAACCTAATATGCTCCCCAGCAAGAGAAGGTCTAGTCGAATACCAATTTATCACTCAATCACAAACGCCTCACAACAAAATTAATCAGCGCAATAAACAATTCTATCGATTTCTTTCGCCCTGCTGTGTATCCAGTAAAAAGTACAATATTTACTGGAAAACATCATATCCAAACCTATTTCTCCCAGCCTCTGTGTGGTTTTGCGCGGTGAAAATTACAAAGCAGTGTAAAATATGTCAGTAAAATCTGTAAATTACTTAAATTACGTAAAATACCAATTTTACGGGGGTCCGTAATATCCAATTTTATCATTTACAACACTGGATGGGTCTCCTACTTGGCTGGTCAGAATTTAACACATGCTCCACATGACACTTTTCACTCATTTCTGACCCATCAACAAAATGCGGAAATGCTCTTTATATGTAATTTATTAAGTTCAGGAATTTTTTTTCAGTACATGTTGGATAGGGGTGAGTTCTTCGGTCCAATATGAGAATTTAATATTTATTATAGGGAGTGTCCAAGTTCATAGAGGGGTTTGGGAAAACCTGGGGTCAGTAGACCCAGCCCGAGCTGGGAATTTCATTTGAATATTTGCAAACGCATTTGCAAGGTATGTAAACATGGATGCATTTCTTAGCCAGTTGTGTAATGCGTGTGAGCTACTCGTTTCAATTTTTGAGAAGTAATTTATTAGGAGGAACTTTGTTCTGTCTGTTATTGTTGATAGTCCACTCTCTTTATATAGAAACAAAGTAATTGTGGGTCGCACATGACCCACCTTGAGACACACATGAGGCAAATATGAGACAAATTATGTCATTTTATATAGTTTCAACTTTCTGCAGTTAGGCCTTTACACAAGCATAATGCACAATGAGCCCGTAATCAATTTGGGGTCTCATCTGACCCCTAATTGGGAAATCAATTTGGGAAAATGACTCAAAAAAGAAAAGGGGAAACTTTGATAGCGCAATCTCAAAAGTATTGCCTGTTGTCCATAACATTAAGACATCAGCATATTATATGTTAGCGTGAAAGAGGTTCATGTTCCAGAGAAATTGAGAGAATAAAAGGGAGCTCAGGACTGTACTGGAGGGCCTTTGGTTACTGGCATTTTTGGAGAAGAGGCTGTACCAACCTGAACAATAAAGTATTCAATTCATTCCATTTGTATCGAAAATTTTCTACTTCTTATTTTATTATTTAGAGGTGCTAATGCATAACCTCTAAGCAATTCCAGGCCCTCTACCAGTTAAGATCGAAAGCCAGGGTCCCGTATTACCAATCAGAGATCAAATAAAGTGTGCTGCCACAAGTAAAAGAGGAAAAATTACCACCGCTGAGTAGGTTGAACTTAGATCTTCCCTGTCCAAAAAAGAGCCTTATTACTACTATTCTATGGTGACTATACAGAAAATTAATTTAAGTTTCAACTTCTATTTACTGACCCCCTTACTACCTGAAGAGCTATCCTTGCGAAATGTGTAGAAGATTTTTTCTTTTACTTACAGTGGTAGGACGGCTGGAACGCGATAAAAATAAAATATACTAAGCGTCAAAGTAAATAAGGTGGTTGAGAAGTTAGAGATAAATTACAGAACATCACGAATATGATTTTTGAAAAAAAATAACAAAAAAACAATGAAGTACCTACTGATTTTAGGAAAACTTCAACAAGAAAGGAGAAACCCTTTCACAAGATTAAATAAAAAAAAGAACAAGTTTTTTTTTTAACCGACAGTAAGGAACGACGTTAAAACTTAAAACGAACAGAAATTATTCCGTATATGAAAGGGGTTGTCCCCTCCTCAACGCCTCGCTCTTTACGCTAAAGTTTTTTACTTATAAAAAAATAGAGTTGTGAGAAAGTCAAACTGTAGCGTAAAGAGCGAGGCGTTGAGGAGGGGACAGCCCCTTTCATATACGGAATAATTTCTGTTCGTTTTAAGTTTTAACGTTGTTCCTTACTTTCAGTTAAAAAAAACTTGTTTTTTTTATTTAATTGTTGAGCGTTTTTGAATTAACGCAGGTTTTGATTTTGGCTCACCGTACATGAATAATTAAAACAAAATTTGCATATTAATTTTACTCTTATTTGGTTAAATGGCTTTCTCGAAAGTTGTTTAATTTTATTTACGAACGTTTTTATTAGTAACAAATACACGTAACTTACGAATTAACTTACGCAACGAACTTCTATATTCATAGACTTTTAATACGTATATTAGGGGGTTCGCCCTCTAGTCAATACCTTGCTCTTTAAGCTAAAGTTCGAGTTTTGTTACAATTCTTTAAAAATGACCCCTTAATCACAAAGGCCGTTAATTAGAATAAATAGCTCTTATGAAAGTACTAAAAAATCTTTGGCTTAAAGAGCGAGGTATTGACTAGGGGATGAACTCAATCACATACATAATATTTTCTGTTCATTGTAAGTTTTGATGTTGCTCCTTACTTTCAGTTGAAACACTTTTTTTTTTTATTTAATTTCTCATCTTTTTCTTTAATAATGGTGGGAAATCCGGCGCCCCTTCATAGCAATGTCCCTTCCCCCATGAAAACTTCCTTCGTGGAAAGATCCTCCCATATAACCCCCGACCCCCCCCACCTACCAGAAAAAATCCCCCCTGAAAACGCCTGTATACTTCCCAATAACCTATACTATACGTTAACATTGGGTAAAGTTCATAACTTTCAGCCCTCCCCCCCGGGGACTTCGGGGGATTAAGTTATCCTAAAAGACATAGTTTTCATATTTTCGACCATGCTGGGCAAAACGGCTATCTCAAAATTTTGATCGGGTGACTTTGGGAAAAAAATGAGCGTGGGAGGGGGCCTAGTGGCCCTCCATTTTTTTTTTGGTCACTTAAAAAGGGCACTATAACTTTTATTTTCTGTTCCAATGAGCCCTCCCACGATACTCTAGGACCACTAGGTCGATACGATCACCCCTGGGAAAAAAAAAACAACAAAAAAAAAACAAATAAACACGCATCCATGATCTTTCTTCTGGCAAAAAATACAAAATTCCACATTTTTGTGGATAGGCGCTTGAAACTTCTACAGTAGGGTTCTCTTATACGCTGAATATGATGGTGTGATTTTCATTAAGGTTCTGTAACTTTTAGGGGGTCTTTCCCCCTTTTTTCTTAAATCAGCCAAATTTTCTCAGGCACGTACCTTTTGATCAGTACTACTAAACTTGATGAAACTTATATATTTGAAATCATCATTAAAATCTAATTCTTTTGATGTATCTATTGGTATCAAAATTCCGTTTTTTAGAGTTTCGGTTACCATTGAGCCGAGTCGCTCCTTACTTGAAAACTCTTTATAAAGAAAAAGACCTTTACGAGAAAGGTGATAATGGTGAGTGTGATAACTATAGAGGCATTAGCTTGACTTCTGTAGGAAGTAATTTGCTAAGCATGATTATACTTATTAGGCTAAGAGATGCTGTAGATAAAGTCTTAAGAGAAGAACAGTTTGATTTTACAAGAAGGGAGAGAATACTTCAACCAATTTTTCACTATTATATAAATAATTGAGAAGTGTCTGAACCATCAGGCCCCTTAGATCTTCAATTATAGATTAGGAACATGAAATTGATTCAGCTGATAGAAAAACATTAGTAAAGGTCTATCCTTCTATGGCAAACCAGATGATTACATTAAAGTGATTAGCGTTATGTACGACAGCAATATTGCTGCAGTTAAGAGAGGGGGTGAGTTTAGTAGCTGGTTTGGTGTTGAATCAGGAGTTAAGCAGGGTTATATCCTCTCCTTATTTATATGGATTGTTTAATGGACTTTGTTCCAAGGAACACGGCAAAGGCTATGAGAGAGCATGGAATAAATAGGAAGGTAAATTTCCTAGACCTAGATTATACAAATGATTTGAGTGCCATAGATAAAAATTTCTGGGAAATTAATGTATCTTTGGATGTTCTGAGAGTTCAAGGTGAGTTTTGATAGTTTGGATTGGGCTTGAAAATTTATATTAAGAAGACTGAGTCACTTGAATTAGGAATAAATTAAGGTGAAGAAGTGGTGCTGTGTTCCGATCAGGAGGATAGCTTTACTTACATAAGTAATATTATTAGTATAGATGGTAGATTTTAGAGTGTCTATTCAGAGTTGAAAGAAGTTTTTAAGAATAAGAAGATAAGCCTACCGATTAAAATTGGAATATTTGAAGCTACACTGTAAAAGATTATTTATTGTGTTGTGTCTACAGTAAATTGTTAGTTTTGCGTAATACAACCAATATAGAGAAATATTATGTCAGTAGATTCCCGCTAATTTTATATATAGTTAATTCACAGGCTTAGGAGCAATAATTTTTGTTCCTTTTAAATTTCAATTCCGCTCTTTACTTTCTTCAGAAAACCAGTTTTTTTTTGTTAATTGCCAAACAACACAGACAAGTAAATCTTTCCTATTAATTAATTTTCAATTGCTTCCAAAAATTTATATTATTATTGCGAAAAACCATGCTTTCAAACACAACTTAGTTAAAACATTGTAAGAGAAGAACACATTACTCTTATGAAAACGGCACATTAATTAATATATACACTAATGAGACTCAACCAGGCAGTAAAAAACAGAGGTTCCCAAATCATTAAATCTGATAATAATAAAAAAAAAAGAAAAAAAAAAAAAAAAAAAAAAAAAAAAAAAAAAAAAAAAAATGCGTGAAGCCATCTGATCACTTCATACCTTACTTTAGAGATCTAGTGTGCCATGAGATACCCTAAGGTATTGATTTTAATAGTGTTTTTGAAAGAAATAAAACCTGAGGGATATAAATATTTTTATATAAACCACGATATGAAGTAGTTTAAATAAAATGTAAACAATGTAGGCCTGCATGCTCTGGGGACCACTAACAGCTCATGAGCTGTATTTTTTTAGCGTTGCTTTATGGGCTATCAATGTAACCTGAATCAAAATTTAGAGTTGGTGATGGAAAATGAGAAAAAAAAATTCTTAGAATTAAAACTTGGGTCTTATTGGCGCTCATCAAAAATTTAAATTACTTAAATACGAATGAAGTTGAATTGTCTAGCTATAGCATACAGTTGTAAGTTCTAAAAAAAGAAAATTATACATACAGCCTTAGGAACTGAGCAAATTTCCAAAAACTTTGATTGGTATGTTCAAAATTTCGTAGTAAATTCTTATTACCCTTAGGTGAAGGTGCCCCATACCATTTTTCAGTAAATGTTTGTACGTGCTCATGTAAAATCTAGGAAAGACTTTATCTCTTTGAAAACTGAAACTTCCTCTTCAACTTACAAATTTTGAAAACATGTTTTCGATTTAAGAAACCGAAAAACATTTCTTTTCACAAAAGTCTAGTTTGGCTGTTCTGTGGAATTATGAAAATTTAGAATATGACCCTTAGTTTTAAGCATGAAAGCATGAAGGCAGTTTAGGCATTTTTGAAGACCACACTGCCTCCTTTCCATGACGATAAATAACAGTTCAAATAGGGATCAATCTTTTTATTACAGAGTCAAAGAACAATAAAAAAATACTGGATATTTCTGATTCACTGGGTCACTAATATTGGGCCACTGTTTAATTGATTGAAATATCCGGTATTTTTAAATTGTTTTCAAACTGTCTAATAAAAGGATTTATCCCTGTTTGAACTGTTATTTATGCCTCCGAATAACATACCCTAGATTGATTACTGGTCCTAGAAGAGATGGTTCGTAAAATAAACTGAAGTGTAACTATAATTTGAAAAAGAGAACGGTAGATGATAAAATCAAAAATGTGTTAATTTTTAAAAGACCATAATCTATATTAGTTATTTTAAATTAAAATACACCTCTATGTTAAAATACTTTTTAACCTCTTAAATCAAACGATATTTAATGCAATAGGTCAATGGTTCTCAAACTTATTTAGATACTATACCCCTTTTTACCCAAAAAAAAATTTAAGTACCCCTTCTCAGTTACCGGTACTAAGTGAATTATAGCTAAAATATAACTAAAATTACTGGTTCTAGAGCTAAAAGTTTGTTTAATTTTTCTGTTGGCAGGCCACGTACCCCTAAAAATTTTTGCTTACACCCAAGGGGTACGGATATCACAGTTTGAGAACCACTGTACTAAGTCATGCGGGTAAGCAAACCATTTTGTTTCCATTAACAATTATTATAAATCAATAATGGCGCACAACAACCTTACGGTACATTATGGTACATTTAGATACCATGACTTTGAGCCAAAACATCAACCAGCCTGTTAGACGCACCTAAGAACACAGGAATGGATAAGGAGCAATCACAAACCTTATTAACAAAACCTACATGATATGCAAAAAACATGTTTATACAGTCATAAAACAACACGAAATAAACCCTAGGCATTACAATACAATTTAACATTAAGAAGTCAACTATAGTTTGGAGAGATGCAACTTATGAAAATTAAGCAGCCACTTAAATTCATATAAAAATGGAAAAAGGGGAATAATTCAGGAACACAGCCACAATTTAAAATTGTAGCAATTTAAATTTTTTATCCAGGAAAAGAGAAAAAATCAACAAAGAACATTATCAAGAACGCCTTTTAATTAATTCTGATGGGCTTAACGGTTCAAAATAAGGTCTTCTTGTCTAAGAAGCATCATACTGAATAAGAAAATTGCAATATTTTGCGCTTCAGTATCTTCGTAAGTGGTGCCCTCTGCATTCAATTTAATCATGCGTCATATCATGTGTTCAGTAACACAGGCACAATTCAGGAACAGCCACAATTCAATTTCAGAGGGACCAAGGGACTTGGTATTTCACATTTCAGAGAAAAGTCTCGGTATTATCAGTAGAACATTAGCTAAAACTACATGTTTGCAAATAATTTTTAGCGAAAAACTTGTCTATGGAAAGTGTAAAAGAGAAGAAAAGGGAGGGTTGAAATAAAATACATTTTTAAAACCTGTGAAAAAGGCAGGGATTTTAATTTTTTTTTTTTTTTTTTTTAATTACTAATTTGTCTACTAATACAGGAGTCTATAATAAAATAACCAACATAGGGATATGCCAATGTGTAAACTGAGCAATTCTGAAATAGGATTTTCCATAGTTAGTGAGTAAAGTGGGTGAACCATTTTGCAGAAGTTCGTAACAAGGAAATTGTTTGGGAGATGGAGAGGGAAAAGACTTATACATGGAGAGAGAACAGGTGCTTACATTAAAAATTATGGGAAATCTGGGGAGTAATTTTTAAAATCACAAGCTTTCTGTGAGAGGAAGGGGTCTACAGACAAGGACAAGTAACTGACCTTGTGTATCACCAAAGCACAAGATCAGGTAGCAGTTTCGAAACCAGTCAAAGCATGGTATGTTCTTTAACTAATTATTTTTTCGGGCAGACTTCTCAAAGGAAACATAAAAAACTTGAATATAATTTTTTTATTTATCTAAGATTCAGTATTAAAGCAACCTAAGCAATTTTTTTCATTGTTTTCAACACAAAAATAGAGCGAATCTAAAATTGTATGGTGAATGCAAGAGGAAGACCAGAAATGGACAAACTGTTTCTTCAGAGTGTCACATTGCTGACGGGGCAACGCCTTTTTTTTAAGCAAGAAGAATTAATAGAACATAAAAGACCACCTACCATGGGCGTATGGAGGGGGAGGCAGGGGGGGGGGGGCAGCTGCCCCCCTAAACCTTCACTTTACTTGCAGAAGCAGAATCAATATTTTGATCCATGTGATATTTTTGACCTCACAAATGCCTTCATTCAGGCTAATAACTCCATAGGCCACATTGCCTTTACATTTATATATAAAGGCAATTATAGAAATACATAAATAATGGGTAGGGGGCAGCTGCCCCCTCCCCTAGGCAAGAAGCTACGTACGCCCATGCCGACATAACTTCATCTCGCCCTCCATCACACTATCGACTGCCCCCCCCCCCAGACAATATGCTGCCTACGCCCATGCCACCTACTAATAAAACATTTCAGAACTTTTTTATTAAAAGTTTTAAATATCTTTTCATTAGATATACTAAAATGGGTATAAATTTTTGGCAGTTCAAATTATTGACTTAGGAATAAAGTAAGCATACCACTCGATGCCTTTTTTATGCTCTTTACGAATATAATAATCGCTTTTATCAGAAATTCAAATTTACCCACCTCCACCCCCCTAATGTGTAAATATATACCCTGAATTGTAACCACACAAAGATGTTATCAACACTACTTAAGTTATTGAAAAGTGGTTAAAAACATATAACTAGTTTATAAATAAGTTGTTCAAGAGTAGCATATTCCAAAAATAATTACTTATAACAATTCAAACCTCATTTATTAGGCAACTCAAATATAAAACGTTTTCCTACCGTTTCAAGTTTTCGAATACCGTCGACAAAAATAGCACTGAATTTTGCAATTTGAAACATTGCCATCGACAATTCATATTATATTCCAATTCAGGGTATATTTTTGCACATTAGGGGGGTGGGGGTGGGTATATTTGAATTTTCGATACAAAGCGATTACTATATTTATAAAGAGCATAAAAAAAGGCATCGGGTGGTATGTTCACTTTATTCCTAAGTCAATAATATGAACTGGCAAAAATTTACCCTACAATGCGATTTGCAACAAAATATCAACTGTCTCCATTATTAGAAGAACAGTACTTAAAATTCCATTTTTGATCTGGCCTGGCCCCCAGGAAAACTCAATATTCTTGTAACTTCCCAAAAATTAAAAAAAATCACATACAAATCGACAATTTTTGGCTTATTTCCCAAAATTTTCGCCAGCATTCATTGTTATTTTAGCACCTACAATGATTCACTTCTAAACTATAACTGAAAAAAAAAACTATTCAATATAAGGCTAATCCCGAGCTATTCCTTAGTTTCTGCTTCTGATTGATCGAAAATGCAGTTACGAGGGAAACACCCGAAAACTATTTGAAATATACTGAAAAAAATAATCCAATAAAACAAAAAGATGGTCAGAAAGAGGCAACCCCTTCGTTTTATCTTTCTGAACGACAATCCAGAAACGCCACGTGTGCCTCATAGTACCACTCCCCTTGGCACTGTGCGACGGGTGATGTTTGCTTTCTGTATAAGCTGGATAAGTCAAATAGCCTCTATCCTGCTATGTACCAGTAGATTATTTGTGTGTATTATCCATATGTTACTTCTACTATTTCCACCAAATTTCATATATATATATATATATATATATATATATATATATATATATATATATATATATATATATATATATATATATATATATATATATATATATATATATATAATATATATATATATATATATATATATATATATATATATATATATATATATATATATATATATATATATATATATATATATATATATATATATATATATATATATATATATATATATATATATATATATATATATATATATATATATATATATATCACGTTTATTTTGCCCTTTTTAGGTACGTAAGATTATGACATGCTACAGATGTTTGTAAGTTGGCCCCACAGTGTGCAGTGGCTGACCCACACGTGGCTGGCGAGCCTAGTTTACCGTGCCTAATACTCGAATACAGCTCAAGCATTGACTAAGGTATGGTAGCTGTGTCTGTAATTCATTGAAAATAACGGAAGAGTGAAACAATATTTTCTAGATTTGGCTGCTTTAATAAAAAAAACATTTAATCAAGATCCCTGACTGAGGAAGGGGGGGGGGAACTACTAGAGCCCCCTTATATGGCTAAACCATATTCCAAAACAAAATATCAGTAAAGAATCAGGAGACAGGTTGCGTATCAAATAATAATTTTAGCCTATTATGAAAATAACATCTCATCTGATGATAACTTTTCAAAAGATTTTGCAATTACTTTTGAGCGATGAACTTTCTGAGCATTAAAGTAGCAGAAAACACAGAAACAAAAGAACAGGAGAAAATAATGGAAAAAAAATCCAATGCTAGCAAACTAGAGGGAAGTAGAACACCCTAGAAACTTGTTGATTATTTTTCATCAAGATACCAAATGTGATGTGATGTGAAATCTGATGATACCAAATGTTAAAGAAGATATGGAAAAGATGAAAATTACGGATTCAATTTGCTTACACTTACTACCAATTTTGTGGGGTAGTTAGGGGACAAACAACCCTAGGCCGAGATGATATTCAGAAAAACAACTTCGGAAGTATCTTTTGAGAACTTCTTGGAAAATGAGTAAGACATAAGCTCTAAGTAGGATGAGATACAGAAGAAGTGATCATCGGTGTCTCGGACGTAGCCTTTTAACGCTGTATTAGTAGCATTCGGCTAACTCTTGAACCAAAAAGGCCTCAGTTAAACTAGTATTTAAGACTTTATATATATCATGTTCAAGTCTATATACCGTGTTTGCAGTTCTTGTGTTTAATAGACCGTCAAATTGATCTATTTTACAAACCCAAGAGCAGCATTGCCAATGGATGAGTTGCTACCATGAAAACGCCGGGTTTACACCAACGGAAACCAAAAATAATTAATAGCACGTTCATTGTCAGCTATTTAATAGACAAAAGGGTATAACTAAAATGTCATTTATCTCGATTTACCATGTTTATCGTATTTTTCTTTAGTTATTTTTTTTTATCCTTGAGCCTAAACATCGATAAAATTCGCCAAATAAGTTGTATTTTCCGAATAACATAGGCTATTTTTTCTATATTTTAATAATAACACTTGTAAGCCGTGACAGCCAATCTTTATATTTATTTTACTAATTTGGATTGACGAAGAAGTTAGTTGATAATACATTCTTCCTACTTTTCAGCACTATTTCAATTTAAATCTCAACCTTATTTCTTTCTTCATTTGTATGATAGTTTCTTCCTGAATTCGTTCCATCCCTATTCTGAACTTTTGCTTATGGATTTTAGGAGTCTTGAAAAAAGTTGGAATCCTCTCAGAATGCGGGGGAATTTTTTAGACCGGCTTTTAATGCAACGTTGAACTCGTTTTCGTTGCATAAAAAAAAAAAAAAAAAAAAAAAAAAAAAAAAAAAAAAAAAAAAAAAAAAAAAAAAAAAAAAAAAAAAAAAAAAAAAAATCCGTGCTGTTTCAATGTTGTTGCAATGGAAAGGCTTTGTCACCATAATGAATGTTTTTGCCAAGAAGATACTATTAAAATACTTTGAACTCCTAACCCAATGATTATATGTAATAATATGGCAAATGGTAGTGTAAATTCTAAAATCCCTTCTGCCATCTAGCATCGTAATTCAAAAATAAATTAAGGATAGAATACACAAAACAATATTCACTGGGAGGTGGTGTCCTACAAAGTCAAAGGTAAAGGGGCATAGAGAACATAAGGATACAGTTACAATTTTTTCAGATTCAAAACGAATCAAGTCCCCAAAAATTCTAGTCCAATTAGCCTTCGGTCTTATTTCCCAATTCTCAGGTCTTATTACGCGTTATATTCGCACTGCCTATTTTTGAACTATATAAAGTTTAAAGCAAAAAAGCTTAAATGCAAAAAAAGAGAATTTAACTTGTCCATGCAACATATTGGTGGTTGGTTTACGGACCTACCTATTATCAATTAACACTAAAAAAAATAAGAAATAAGGAAAACTACGCACTGAGAGGAAAGAAAAGACTTGACCCGTCACTGGTTCATATCGCACACTTTGGCACAGGCTTCATAGCAACTTCAAAATTATATCTAATGAAAAGTCATTCAATTTAAAATGTTTGAGCCACGATCCTTTAATAAACCCAAGAAACAGAAACCCATTGTTGAGATGTTGCTAGTTTTTCAAAAGTCGATTCAATTGATCTTATTGTCTCTTCGATTTCTTCGTTGACAACAGTTAGGTCAAAATGATGTCCGTATGTGGATTTAAGAGCATCACTCTCTTTTATTAGTCGCTCTAAACTCCCATCAAACTGAAAATAAATGAGAAATAAGTATAAGAGTAATAATGGTTTATTTACATCCTCTATGCAGAATAAAAAAAAGGAGTATGACAGAAAAAAGGAAACTAATAACAGTAGATGTGTGTGTCTATTAAGACATACACAAAAACTAACACTAAACTCACGACAGCTCACATCAGCAAAAGATAATTAAAGGGAAAATCAAGTAGCCTACTGAATTAGATCAAATTCTAATCTATTAACTAAAGCCCCTAATTTCTCACAAACTTCAAAAACTCTGTAAACTTTGAAGTGTACTTATTTCCAATAAAGACGGCCAAACAAGCCAATTATTCAAAAACGTAAAAAACAGCAAAAAATTTGTTTCCGTTCACGTATCAACAGGAATCCACAAACGATAGAAGAAAATATATAGCCCCCCTCAATTCCAAAAACCGTTTTATTTTAAGCAAGAGGTAGCTTTTGTTTTAATTAACCAATGTGTCATATCCTAATGTATATAGGAAAGTCCAGCGAATTTAATAGAAAACATAATAAAATAAAAGGCAAAATCCTTATAAACTTGTTTTTTTTTTGCGGAGGGGCGGCAGCTGTTATTCAGAAGGCGTTATATTACACAATAGAATTTCAGATGAGAGAGGGAAACTGGATATTGTCAATCAGGATACTTGACTGGTATTAGAAACAAGCTGCTGGTACAAAGAAGGTTCTTTTAAACATCCGAGATACCACAAACTTTAATATCAAGAGCGTCCTTTATCAACTGTATCTGTGAGCTCTAAAAAATAATATAGATTAGTTCAAAAGAGGAAAGAAATTAAATCAATCGATAGAACTGGCTGTTTTGAGTTAATGAGTTGCTAATCCAAGTTTCCTAAACAAAATTCTACATAACGCCTTTCGAATTACCGCAACTGACGGGCTCATTGGCTCCAGTTCGTGCCCAAGCGCGGGCACCTGCATCAACTACCATATACAGACATTGATCGTCATTGCATCTAATTCATTTAGAAGCATAACGTAACAATTGATATTTTTTATATATTCTATATGATTTCATCATAACTAAGGGTTTTCTTTTGCTTTAAGAGAGAGAGAGAGAGAGAGAGAGAGAGAGAGAGAGAGTGATTTTAGCATCATTTTTGTCCTTCTAATCATTCATTTTCAATCGCCAATGACAACATTATCTTTTTCACTCATCTTATATTTTTGTTCCGACAGCCAAAGCGAAAGCAAATACCAAAACTGATATCGTGTTGATCAACCCTGGTGAATGCTGACGTCTGTCTAAGTTGAAAACGAAAGTGGAGCTAAGGCGCTCCTCTTTGGAGGGGAAATATAACTAAGACGTTTCAATTACTTTGAAAGAGGGATGGTAATTTTATCACCGATTTTGTCCTTTTAGAAATCCATTTTCAACCACCAATCCCTACACCATCTATTTCACTCATTTTATATTGTTTGTTCTGTCAACTCAAGCGAACACAGATGTCTATCTCAGATGAATTTGAAGGCGAAGCTAAAGCGCTCCTCTTTGGAGTGGAATCATAAATAAGCCCTTTCAACCACTTTTAAAGAGGGATAGTAATTTTAACATCGATTTTGTCCTTTTAGTCATTCATCTTCAAGAGATAAAAAAGAAAAGTCTTCTATCTTCTCTCGTCACAAACTTCTTTACTTAAATATAGTACTGTATCGCCCTGCTTTTAAAGCAAAAAAGACTTGCAACGAAAAGAAAAGGGCGATATTAAAACCGAAAACAAACAGAAATAAAGCCATAGAGTAGTTTTTACATAAAACGAACAGTACTTACTATGAATGAATAAATGAAAAAATCAAGCAGATATTCAAATGAGTAGTCAAGACAAACTTAAATATAAGAGAATTACTCTGAGAAAAAAAACGAAACATAAACCGAATAGAAATTAAAAAAGAATCAAGTCAAATTTAAAACAAACAAAACCTTCCTTAAATGAAAGAATGTGACTACCTCTTCTTTTAACAGCTAAAAGCTGGAGTGTCATTTTGGTTTTGCTGAAAGATATTCGTATTCCGAACGGCGTGTTTTTATTCGTCAAAAAAGAGAAGAAAAGCAAAATAAAAGACTAATCGAAGCTTTAGGGAAGATAAGATATTTTATAGAATAAATATATTTTGACTTGACTGAAGCACATTTTAAAGGAATAAAGTACGCTTGAAAGGAATGTATTTAAAAAGAGGAAAGTTTTGATGAAAATTTACTGTGAACTAGAGCATTGAAACTAGATTAACTGCTTAAAAATAATAACATATAAAAACAAATCTTAGAAAATACCGTAAATTTTGGTTTTCAATGTTAAATAATGAAAGAAAAATATTTAATATACATTTTGTTTCAAGCTGACTGGAAAATAAAATTTCTTGGCTACATTTTGTGGGGACTGATGCCTCCAATCCAAAAACTGTTTGTGCGCTGAGGTTCCCTTGGTACCGAGGGCGAATGTCCAGCATTTTTATTGGGAGAGGAGGGGCAAGAGAGGTTCATATCCGGACAGTCAAGGGGCATGGGCTGTATAATATTTTTTTCCATATTATTGGGGGGAGGGACAACTGCCCACCTTGCCCCTCAAACGACGCCCGTGCTTGGCCCTGGGTCTTAGGGATGTAGATTTCAAGCTTTATGGAAAAACTGCTTGGCTATTTTTCGTGCCCAGTTTTCAGTGCTAGGCGCCCTTCCCCCGGAAAATTAACCAGGTTGAAAATTGAGCATCCACGGGGAAAATAAAAATGGGCACCTCTCATTTTTTAATGAAATTTAAGAATCCCTTTTCAGTAACACACACATAAAAAAAGAAAAGAAAAAAAAGAGAATAGTCAAAGACTTCATCACATTTCCTGAGCAAAAATGCGGACAAACAAACCAGATCAGTAGACAATGGTCTAGTGTTGCATATAGTAAAGAGCTATCAGGCTTCAATGTATCATATTTTTTTTGCCAGAAGCACTTTATATGGAAGGGGTGGTCAAATAAACTTTGAAGGGGGCTTCTTCGATTGGAAATCGAAGATCCTAGTGCCCTTTTTAAGAATCAAAAGAGATCGGAGTGCAACCAGCTCCCCTCTGGAACATTTATTGGACCTGTCTATAATGAAGCAAATGGTTATCTCAGAATTTCATTCGAATGTCCTTGGGAAAAAAAGGACTGTGTGAATGGGACTAGTTGCCCTTTAATCTGTTTGGTTACTTAAAATGGCACTTAAACTTTCAATTTTTTTCCGAACGAATCCTCTCCCAATCTTCTAGAACCCTTGGTTCGGTATGATCATCCCTTGGAGAAAAAAAACAACAACAAAAACACACATCTGTAATCTTTTCCGCAAAAAAAAGAGAAAAAAAAAGTACAATTCAAAATTTTTGTAGATGGAGCCATAAACCTCTACAGTAGGCTTCTCTGAACGTTTTGAACTTAGGGAGACGATTAGAAGCCTCAAAGGATCCATTGTAATGCAAAAACATCCTAAATTTCATTGAACCTTCAGAAAAATACAGAATTAGTTCTAAAGAAGAGGAGATGGAGGTAGAAATTGATATATAATCCCTCTTGATTTCTGGGATTGTTCTGGTCTACGCCATTATTATGAAAGCAAACGGCAACATTAAACCCCCAAAAAGGACAGAATTTATTCCGTATAGGAGGGGGACTGCCTACTCCTCGTCTACAACCTCCCCCTAGTGGTCTTAGAAATTTCAGAGGATACTCATCTGATCGGAAATGGAGAGTTATAGTCCTCTTTTTAAAGTCGAACGCGATTGTAGACTAACCTGCCTCTGTTCTAGTGCCGTTTTTGAATATTGACCTTTGTTATCCCTTGGGACATCTGACCGATATTTTATACTTTCTCTGTGACAGCTCAATTTGGCGTGTTTTTTTTTCCGTTCTGGGTTTAATGTTGCAATCGATCTTAAAGCATTAAAAAAGAAAGTAAAAAATTACCGTAATGATAGATGTTTAAGAGGACCGAGGGGGGATCGACTTTAAGAAATTATGTATACCAGGTAGCGCGTAACAAGTGTGGTGAGAGTGAGTAGCCCCTCAGAGGACGAGCAAATCTTTCATTTACATGATAATTTTTTTTCGTTCTAAGCTTTGATGTCCCTTTTTATTTTCGTCTGAAAAACTTGTTTAAGTATAACTCAATAACTTAAGTTCAAGTTGCGAACTAGATGGCCGAAAGTAGGCACACACGAAAAGCGTCTATTTTGGAGTTCTAAGGGACTAAACTTGTTTAAGTATAACTCAATAACTTAAGTTCAAGTTGCGAACTAGATGGCCGAAAGTAGGCACACACGAAAAGCGTCTATTTTGGAGTTCTAAGGGACGAAGCTGATAATATTGATCAAAGCCAATTCTAGCGGCTGAGTTGTTTAGAAACACTGAAAATCTTTCACATCCCATTTAAAAAGTTGACGCCTCAGGTGAGAAATAAAAATAAGAGCCGGGCTATAATTCTATGACAAGAAAAGAGTTAAAAGAAATGGATCATGTGAGAACTTTTCTTTTGGGAAAAGAATGGGGATAGAAGTTAAAGTAATCGGAAAAACACTTGAGAGATACGTAGTAAACGAGATGATATATATTTGAGAAAACAACAGAATTGTAGGTCCTTTCTTTAAAATGTACAGTTTAGAAAAAAGCTTTGAAAATGAATGAAATTACTTTCACTGGCATCCAAAAGTAGCCAATTAGGTACTTGTATGATATACGCCCTACCTAATGCTCTTCTAATATGTTTCTTTGACCCTCAATCCTAATGAAATATGCCAAAGTAAGATAAAAATATAATACTTTAGAAATAAATTTGGGCTATATATTTGCACATTAGAGGGTGGGGTTAAAGTATAGCGGGTCTGCATGCCTAATGTGTTAGGTACAATTATTCTACATATTATTTAGTAATAATTGTTTTCTAACTTCACACTGTCCAAATGCTTTAACCCCCCAGCCCCCCTCCTAATGTGCCAATATCTACCCCAAATTATATATTTTCTATCTACTCAGTCAATTCTCCTTGTCTTGTCTCACGCTAAGCTGAAAGAAACTGACGAAAAAAACAAACAAACGGTTCTATGATTCGTCAATGAATGATGAACTTGAGAGGTAGGCCATATATCATACAAGTACCGCCAATCGCACTCAGTAAAGAACAATAGACTATTATTCAGAAGAAAGTATGTTTTAAAAAAAGTAGAAACCGATAAAAGGTGAGCCTGAAATCATAGTAAACGAAACTAAAGGATATGTCTAACACTTTCTAAACCCTTTGCGATACGTTTTCAGCCCCATACCTATTTTTTAAATTGAGAAAAGAGTCTATCTTAAGCGTTTATTATTTTTTTTTTAACTCAGGATTTAACTTTAACTTAATAGTAAAAGTCAATCACGAAAACAATTTTCAGGAATTTTGAAGCACTGCAAAATTCAGTGCTATTTTTGTCGACGGTATTCGAAAACTTGAAACGGTAGGAAAACGTTTTATATTTGAGTTGCCTAATAAATGAGGTTTGAATTGTTATAAGTATTGTTTTTTACTTTTTCAATATATCTGAATTTTATGACCTGAAGAACATCGATAAATATAAAGCCTGGCTTCACCAGCAGAATTTTCCAGAATCCAAGATTGCAAACTATTGTTTGACGTCTTGCATACACCCCATCTGGAATATGAAGCCTATCCAGTATTACATCCAAATAATCCAAAAAAAGGATTTTTGAACTTGTAGGTTTCCGGAATTTTCAATCATACTATGAAAACGGAAGAAAAGAGGAAAAGAGAGCTGCACGCGCAAAAAATTTTTTGAGCATTTAGTAAAAACATATACGATCTAGAAAATTTTTCCTCTCCGATTTAGTAAATTCTTCCAGGTCAGGGTGGTAACCCTGCTTGTTAGCTCAGATGGCTGGGGTTCCACCCAAGTGATCAAAACAACCTTTTTTTGCGGCAGAATATATTCTTTTTAGAAAGTAAGTGAAAACAAGATCGCAAAACGGATTTGACTTTACATAACTTGATCTTCTTAACTCCTTTCCCTCAACTCACAAACTTTTTTCATTTATAACCTATGTTAAATTAATATTTACTCAGTCAGTTTTAAGGCCCTTTGTTGTACCTATATTCATAGATTTCCAAGAAACAAATTTATTTTTTAATTTTTAGTCAATTTTGAAAACGGTTTTTCCATTTTTTTTATACTTATTATTTTGTGTGTCTTGGCATTATTTCAGTTTTAGGCACTTACAGAAAGACTACAGGCCATGGGCGTACGGAATAGGGGGGGGGGCAGAGGGGGGCGGCTGCCCCCTAGAACTTCAAATTTACACTAGATATGGCTGAAAAAGCAGATGGTTGTAAAAACAGATGGCTGAAAAAACAGTTGAAAAAAGGTAGATGGCTAAAAAGCAGCTGATAAAAGGTAGATGGCTAAAAGCAGTTGATAAAAGGTGGCTAAAAGCAGTTGATAAAAGGTAGATGGTTGAAAAAGCTGGAAATAAACTGCTGTAATAGCATAATAAAAGTCAAACAAGAAGCAATTATCCATTATGTCTTGGAAAGATTAGTTCTAATCCAAGAGGATTGATTAATGCTGAATCCTATTGATGATTAAATTAAAAAAAAGTTTATTTTTTTAACTGAAAGTAAGGAGCGACATTAAAACTTAAAACGAAAAGAAATTGTACCGTATATGAAAGGGTCTGTCCCCTCCTCAATGCCTCGCTCTTTACGCTAAAGTTTTTTGTTGTTTTAAAACATAAAGTTGTGAGACAGAGTGAAACTTTAGCGTAAAGAGCAATGCGTTGAGGAGGGGACAGACCCTTTCATTTACAGAATAATTTCTGTTCGTTTTAAGTTTTAATGTCGCTCTTTACTTTCAGTTAAAAAAACTTATGTTTTATTCTGAACGTTTTTGAATTAATGAAGCTTTCACCCCCTTGTCAATACCTCGCTATTTACGCTAAAGTTCAAATTTTGTTCGAATCACAAACCCCTGAATCACAAAGGCCGGTTGATTAGAAAAGATAGCTCTTTTGAAACTATTAAAAAAAACTTTAGCGTAGAGAGCGAGGTACTGACTAGGGGGCGAATTCCCTTTTTATAACTTGCAGCCCTTCCCCCAGGAACTGTGGGGGATGAAGTTATCCTCAAAGACATTTTTATTAGATTGGAGGGGGGCTAAGCTCCACTCCAATTTTTTTGGTCACTTAAAAAGGGCACTAGAAATTTTAATTTCCGTTCGAATGAGCCCTCTCACGATATTCTAGGGCTATTGGATCGATAAGATCACCCCCGAGGACAAAAAAAAGATAATTTGTACTTTACTGAAATAATATAAATCTTTTACTTTTATAACTTTAATAAATCAAATAATATTACCATTTTGATTAATAAATATAAGTATTATTATATTAAACTGACAATGCACAATCATTTGTACTTTTTTCAGTAAAGTGCAAATTATGTTCTGGCCTTGGGAAGGCATAGGGTTTTTGAGCACAACTTATGTTAATTTCTGCTCGTTTTGAGTTTGACTCGGTTATTTATTGTAATTTCTGTTCGTTTTGGGTTTCATTTATTTATCGCTGCTGATTTGTGGTAGTTTCACGCTTGGTGGATTATTTTAGTTTTGCTCATTTTTGCTTTAATGGAGTTCTTTACTTTTCTTTGAAAAACTTATTTTATGGGAAAAGTTTTTTTTAGTCAATTTCTGTCCGTTTTATATTGACCTAGTCTTTTCAGGGAAAAAGAAAATAATACTTTAAATCTTTTCGTTTTTTTAAGACTTTATAGCTTGGCCTGCTATTTGTATGCTGGAGAAAAATTTTCAGCAATTTTCAACAACATACACCCTTTTAAAAATCTGAACACAAATAGTAGTGTTTAATTTAGTGTCATACCTCCTCTAGTTGACCTGAAAAAGTAAACTTGATACCATTCCCAAATATATCTGTTTACTTTCTTTGATAGCTTGGATAGACTTAAGCTATTTTTATTTGGTTAAATTTTAAGAGCAGAATAGCCCCGAAAGTTTAAACATAAAAACCTCAGTCGTTCTTGGGATACTGCTCAGATGTCTTAATGGGAATTAGCATTAACACAGGTACATTTGGATTTAATCTTAAGGCAACATTTAGTTTTTAAACATAATAGGCAAATGGGAGGGTGGGCATGGGAGGGGGATTAGTTGTCCTCCTATCACTTTCAACTATTAGAAAGGGCATTAGCCATTTCTATTTTCAATCAAATGAGCTCTTTTCGAAGTTCCTACGACAATTCCTTCGATAGGAAGTGCCCTGGTCAAAAAAAAAAAAAAAAAAAAAAAAAAAAAAAGTACCCACATCGATAAAAATGTCTAGCTTTCCAATCACTTTCGACTATTACAAAGGGCACTAGCCCTTTCCATTTCCAATAGAATGAGCCCTTTTTGAGTTTCTACGACAACGCTTTCTATAAACACCTTATATGTCCCCAGGGCATAAATTACAACCCTTCCAATCACTTTAATTACAACCCTTCAAGCCTTCCAATTGCTTTCTACTATTAAAAAGGACACTAGCCCAGTCAATTTCCAATCGAATGAGCCCTTTTGAAGTTTCTACGACAACACTTTCAATAAAAACCTTATATGCCCCCGGGGCATAACTTACAACCCTGGCCTTGACGGCTGGGTGGGGGGGGGATGTCATCCTTAAAGACCTAATTTCCAGAACTTTCAACTACGTTGAAGAAAATTGCTATCTCTAAGTTTGATTGAATGTGTTTGGGGAAATGGTGGGCGTTAGAAGAGGGTTAGTTGCCCTCCAATCACTTCCAACTATTAAAAGGGTACTAGCCCTTTCAATTTCTAATCGAACAAGCCCTTTTGAATTTTCTACGACAACGCTTTCTATAAAAACTTATATGCCCCAGGGCATAACTTACAACCCGTGCCCTGAGGGCTGTGAGGGGATTGTCATCCTCAAAAACATAATATCGGGACTTCTCAACGACGTTGAACAAAATGGCTAGCCCAAAATTTTGATTGGATGTGTTTGGGGAAATAGTGGGCGTGAGAGGGGGGTTACTTGCCCTCCAATCACTTTTGACTATTATAAAAAAGGGCACTAGCCGTTTCAATTTCCAATCAAATGATTCCTTTTGTAAGTTTCTACGACAACGCTTTCTATAAAAAAAAACCTTATGTGCCCCCCGGTTATGACTTACAACCATTGCCCTGAGGGTTGTGGGGGGAGTGTCATCCTCAAAAACATTATTTCCGGACTTTTTAACAACGTCGAACAAAATGGCTATCTCAAAATTTTGATTGGATGTGTTTGGGGAAATGGTGGGTGTGAGAGGGATGTTAGTTATCCTTGAATCACTTTCGACTGTTAAAAAGGGCACAAGCCCTTCTAATTTCCAATCAAATGAGCCCTTTTTGAAGTTTCTATAACATCTCTACCTATAAAGACCTTATGTGCCCCCAGGGCATAACTTACAACCCTTGCCCCGAGGGCTCTGAGGGGGTTATCATCCTTAAAGACCTAATTTCTAAAACTTTTCACTACGTTGAACAAAATGGCTATCTAAAAATTTTGATTCGATGAGTTTTGAGAAAAGGTGGGCGTGAGAGGGGGGTTAGTTGTCTCAAATTACTTTTGAATATTAAAAAGGGCACTAGCCATTTCAATTTCCAATCAAATGAGCCCAGTTTGAAGTTTCTACGACCACGCTTTCTGTAAAAACCTTATATGCCCCCAGGGCCTAACTTACAACCATTACCCTGAGGACTGTGTGGGGGGGGGGGGGGGGGGGGTTGTCATCCTCGAAGACCTAATTTCGAGAACTTTCAACTACGTTGAACAAAATGGCTATCTCAAAATTTTGATTGTATGTGTTTCGGGAAAAGGTGGGCATGAGAGGGGGGTTAGTTGCCCTCCAATCACTTTCGACTATTAAAAAGGGCACTAGCCCATTTAATTTCCAAGCGAATGAGCCTTTCTTGAAGTTTCTATGACAACACTTTCTTCAAAAACCTTATATGCCCCCAGGGAATAACTTACAACCCTTGCCCTAAGGGCTGTGGGGGAGTGTCCTCCTCAAAAACATAATTTGTATCTGACAATCAACTACGCTGAACAAAATGGCTATCTCAAAATTTTGATTGGATGTGTTTGGGGAAATGGTGGGCGTGGAAGGGGTGTTAGTTGCCTTCCAATTACTTTCGACTGTTTAAAAAGGGCACAAGCCACTCCAATTTCCAATGAATGAGCCTTTTTCGAAGTTTCTACGACAACTCCTTCGATACGAAGTGCCCTGGTCAAAAAAAAAAAAAAAAATATTGTGCCAATATCGTTCTTTACTTAGGCAGCGCTATTGCGCTGCCTATGATAACAGTCAATGCTGTTACAAATTCCATTTAGAACCATAAAGGAACTCCAAGACTGGCTTTTGTTGTCCTCTCACGAGACAAGCTTTTCTCTGGTCCAGCTGAAGTTTTAATACGATATAGCTTCTAATTAAGAAATATTAAAGACACAAAAACTGTTTAATAAATATATTGTTTTCTTCAGAGGGGAGGATATAGAGCAGAACTGACACACTAAGGCTGGACAATGCGTTGAATTTGGTTTAGATGTCTGAGACATAGTTTTATCAAAATTTTTGTATTTTGATTAAAATTAATGGATAGGCCATGTGCTTCTTTTTTTATCTGTTCTATGGACCAATAGTTTGAAAAATAAGTAATCGAACTTTGAATCTGTCAAACTTCTATAAAACTAGCCAATCAGAATCCTTTATTTGGCCAATACTACATCAAAGCGATTTAATAAATTCTCTCCTCTCCAGTTTCTTGGAGCCTAATAAAATCAACAGGCTTTTGAAAAAGTAATTTTTATCTCTGTCGAATTTTTTTTCAACAACTTTCTAAGCCATGTGTTAATTAGAAACGCTGGAAATTCTAGAGAGAAAAGAGAGAAAAGAAAGGTTCGTATTCTTCTAGCATGATATCCAAAGCAGAGGGGAACAGTTAATGCGAACAAGAACAAAAGGTTTCAGTGGGATACAATGGAAACGGATACAAGAAAAGACCAGAGGTTTGATCATTTAGAAAATGAGGACGTTGATTAGGTCTTTTTCGAAAGGAACAGACACGTAATTCGGAATAAGACAAGTTGAGATAAATCAAGTAATATAGAGATTTCAAACAAGGTATATTAAGGTTTTCTAAGATGATAAAAGGACCAAAGCTTTCAATAAATACTCTACGAGCTAGAGATGCTTTACTGTTGACACAACACAACAATTCGAATGGGTTAAGCAAAATTAAACAACAAGGTTGAGAAGTATATCCTATGCACATTCAAGAACAATAATAATAATAACCACTTTATCTGCCCTAACAGCCCTAGGACCATGGCAATACAAAATGAAACATTCAATTTAAATTAAATCCCACAACTAAAACAAAAACAATTCACAAAACAACAAAAGCCTGGTTCTATTCTCAATTGCTAGCCTAAGAAACAGTTCTAATCTTGTAACATTTACAAGCCACTCATCCCTAGCTGTACTTGCCAGCCATCTTTCATCAAACCTACACTCTCCATGTACTTCCTTTCGCACCTCACTCAATTCTTTACATTAACCCACCATCTGACCCATAGTGTCATCCAATTTCTCCACACATGGAATAAAGGTATACTACGCCATATAACCCTAACCGCCAGCGTGAACTCAGAAAAGACCGATGTCTCTCCCGTGATTATTTATTTCATTTTCCCTGGCCTAACCATACACGGCATGTGATTTTAGAAAGGTTGGAGAGGGGCCATAGAGCTGAAATATTTAAATCTAGTGCTTGTTTTAAGTGCTAAAAGGGATCAAAGCTGAGGGAACCTATCTGAAAATCGGATCCTAAATGGACTGGACCCAACTTTAAGGACAGCCATTTTTCTCACGCAAGGCCGCAAGCAGCTCAGTTCCTTCGATTTTCGCAGGCGGTCGTCACTTCAAAGAACATATTAACTTTAAGGTAAAATAGTCTCAAGCTTATGTTCTTGAAAGTTATTATGACTCTTTATCAATCATTGTATTTTCTTTCTTAACCATAATTTTACCTCAAAAAATTTTGGAATGAAAAACAGTAACATTCGGATGTTTTGGCGTTTTCAAATTTCATTAGAAAATTTTGTTTCTAATTTTGGGACACATAGAATTTATTAGAAACAGTATTAGACATAAATTACAAAATCACTCATCATCACACTGCTTTTGTATTATATTAATTAAAAAAAAAAAAAAATTCCGAAAAATAAGTTTTTCGAAGAAAAGTAAAGGCCATTTTAAACTTAAACTCAACAGATACAAATACCTTTTATAATTCAAACTCAAAACGACCAGAATTTATTATTAAAAAATAAACGAAACCCAAAACGAACAGAAATTAAATAAACAATCATAGCAAAAACATACAACAAGTAATAACATAAATGAATAAATTGATCTTAAAGCGAGTAATGCTTAGATTGAATATGATAATCAAGTTTAAAACGAAAAAAAACTATTTTCCTATTGAAGCATAAATGAAACTTAAAACAAACAGAAATTAAATAAACAATCAATGCAAACAAGCATACAATAGATATTAATGTAAATTAATAAATAAATCTTAAAACGAGTGAAACTTAAACCTACTGCGTCATTGGCACTTTACTGAAAACCAATTTTATGACAAATGTTTTCTTTTGTACTTAATATTGAAAATAAACATTAAAATTATAGTAACATTTTGAACTGATGAGGTTTCAGCAATTAATATCGTTATACATCAAATATTCAGTTTAATTTATTAGCTCTTTTTAAAGTTATTAAAGACGAATATAGTTTCACTACAAACAAGTGTTCGGATACTGCCTCCTTTCCGAACTGTAAATAAAAACCAAAAGCCTACTGCGTCATTGGGGCTTAACTGAAAATGAATTATATTACAAATATTTTCTTTTCCAGTTCTTACAGCATTGAAAATAAAATACAATTACAGTGAAATAAATTCTTGAACTGATGGATCTTTCAACAATTAATATCATTATACATCAAATATTCAATTTGATATTATTTATACTTTTCAAGACTGTTCAAGACGCATATAGTTTTCAGTAAAGCGCCAATGACTTATAACTCATACCCCCAGGCCCTGGGGGTCTGTGTCAACACCGGAGTTTTTGTTATCAGAACTTTGAACTAGTTTAACAAAATGTCTATCTCAAAATTTTTATCTGATGCATTTAGGGCGTGGAGGAGGGGGGGGGCTAGTTGCCCTACGATCTCTTTTGACTCTTAAAAATTCCAAGAACTTTCAATTTCCAATCAAAAGAGCCCTCTCCGAAGTTTATAGGAGCATCCCTTCCATAAGAACTATATATGCCCCAAGAGCATTACTCATAACGCCTGCCTCCGGGCCCTGGCGGGTTCCGTCGACACAGCAATTTTTCTTCTCTGACCTTTGAACTATTTTTAATGAAATGGCTATTAGAAAAATTTTATCGGATGGGCTTGGGGAAAAAGGGTGTGTGTGTGGGGGGGGGGGAAGGCTAGTTGCCCTCGGAAATCTTTTGACTCTTAAAATTGAACTAGAACTTTCAATTTCCAATCAAATGAGCCCCCCCCCTGAAGTTTATACGAGCATCCCTTTGATAAGAACCATATATGCCCCCAGGACAACACTTACAACGCCTATCCCCCGGGCCCTGGGGGGAGTTTTGGTGATATAATTTTTGAACCATTTCCAAAAAACTGGCTCTCAAAATTTGTATCGGATGGGTTTGTGGGAAAAAGAGCGTGGGGGGGGGCTAGTTGCCCTTAATTCTCTTGACTCTTAAAAAGTGAACTAGAACTTTCAATTTCCATTCAAATGAGCCCTCTATGAAGTTTATGTGAGCATCCCTTTCATAAGAACCATACATGCCCTTAAGGCATAACTTAGAACGCCTTCCCCTGCGCCCTGGGGGGTTGTATTGACACCGGATTTTTTCTTATCCGACCTTTGAATTTTTTTTTAACAAAATGTCTATCTCAAAATTTTCATCAGACGGGCTTGGAAAAAGAAGGCCGGGGTGAGGGGGGGGGGGCTAGCTGCCCTCGGATCTCTTTTGACTGTAAAAAAGTGAGCTCGAATTTTCAATTTCAAGTCAAATGAGCCCTCTCTGAAGTTTATACGAGCATCCCTTTCATGCGAACCATATATGCCCCAGGGCATAACTTACAACGCCTGCCCCCGGGCCCTGGGGGGTTGTGACGACAACTGAGTTTTTGTTATCTGACTTTTGAGCAATTTTTAACTTAATGGATATCTTAAAATTTCTATTGAATGCATTTGCGGAAAAAAGGACGAGGGGGGAGGGGTAGTTGCCCTCCCGTCTCTTTTGACTCTAAAAAACTGAGCTAGAACTTTCAATTTCCAGTCAAATGAGCCATCTCTGAAGTTTTTACGAGCATCCCTTCAATAGGAACCATATATTCCCCCAGGGCATAGTGGAAATGGTGGGCGTGGAGGGGGTGTTAGTTGCCTTCCAATCACTTTCGACTATTAAAAAGGCACAAGCCACTCCAATTTCCAATTGAATGAGCCCGTTTCGAAGTTTCTACGACAAATTCTTCGATACGAAATGCCCTGCTCTAAAGGAAAAAATAATAATAAATAATACATTGTGCCAACATCATTCTTATATACCCCCCGGGAATAACTTAAAACCCTTGTCCGGAGGGTTATGGGGGAGTTTCCTCCTCAAAAACATATTTTCTATCTGGAAATCCACTACGCTGAACAAAATGGCTATCTCAAAAATTTGATTGGATGTGTTTGGGGGAATGATGGGCGTGGCGGGTTCTAGTTGCCCTCCAATCACTTTCGACTATTAAAAAGGGCACTAGAACTCTCGATTTCCAATCGAATGAGTCCCCTTTGAAGTTTCTACGACGACCCCTTCCATATGAAGTGCCTTTGGAAAAAATAAATAAGTGATAAATAATAATAAAACATTGGAGCCGTATGGCCATTACTAGAGGCAACGCTATAGCGTTGCCTCTGATTGTGAACAAGCACCTTACCTCGTTAATAATTCCATGGTTATTTGATTGCATTGACCAGTGCTTTAGTCTGTGATACACTGGCTTCAAGTGATTTTTTGTATCATCATTAGGAATAGATTTGATTTTTTTTCAATAAGTAAATAGTCTCTGCTTGTTCATTGTGCTATTTTGGAAAATGAGGTGCTGCTTGGCAACAAGTGGTATTAGAATTGGAATATTGGGACACATTTAATCTGGGTGGTCTAAATTTTGGTCAAGATAGACATTCGTCGAGTAGATGGATTTAAAAACCTAAGGTGCTTCAGTTTACAATGTGGGTTTTGTAAGCTGCTTATCCTGTTTGGGCGGATATATTTTCTGGATTAGTTATTTTTCTACCGGTTTTATTTTCCAATACTTAAAGTAATAATCAAGATTTGAGCTTATTGAATAGTTAATTTACAAAACTTAGATGTGGCTATTTGAACTTTAAGTGTAAAGGTTAAAATTTCAAGCAGTTATCAATTTTGAAGCACATTTTGTGTTTTACTATTGCGGCCACTTGATAAATTTCATTAAGTCACTGTATGAAAACTGATTATATACTAAAGTTACGAGGGGTCAGTCAGTAGATTAAACAAGTTAATTTGGAGGAAAATCCCTCTATCCTATCTGTGTAGTCCAACAGTATCGAGGCGGGAAACTGGAATTTTATTTGCCAGTTTAACTTTGGCAATAGCTTCCTTGCAACCTGTATTCAAGTGGTTCGGCGAAGATCCTATACGATTGGCCATCATTTAGAGTTCAAAATCTTCAAGACACTGTTAAGTATATCGATAGGCTTCCAGTCTGCACTGATCTGAATCGCTACAGCTCACTTTCGTTGTAGTGATTATATGCCATATCTATCAGTCGATACTATAACGATCTTTTGGTAATATTATATGACGCATGCAGCAATTTTAAATTGTTCTGGGTAGGGATTTTACATGACTTCGGCAATGATTTTACATCACTTTCGCACTGGTAAAAAAAAAGAAGAAAAAAAAGGTTATTTAACATTATTCTTACATTATTTTTATACTGAATTTTGAGGTGCTTTTACATTATAAGAGGCAGTGACTACACGCCATAAACGAAGGTTAGGTCTAAGAAACCCACCACTGTTGATTTGCTTCTTGGATGCAAAAATCACGATGACTCAAAGATGACAAAGGCACTTTTTGGACGTCGCAAAAGCCACAGGAGACGCCAAGCTCTCAACGGAATCGGCAAATCACTGTTCAAAAGACTTCAAGAGCCCAATGAATCTAGTCCTTCTTCGACCACTTCCACTTGTCGAAACATTAGTGGTTGTAACATTGATAAAAGGGTGTATGACTGGACGAGACCTGAATTGAATGTGAGCATAAGCCTCGTGTTAAAAAACAGGGCATAAAATTTATAGGAAAAAAAAAGTCATCAGCCTGATCCCAATGTCACTCAGATGACAACATCGTAGGCATTTCTCAGCACTTTTCTACGGTTCGAGATATAGGTGTGTCAGCAGCAGTCTGGAAGATTAAGCATACAAGTAACAAAGGATGACCCCTGCTCTTGCGGAATAATTTTCCCCTGTCGTTCAGGCAGGCAAGGCTGATTTTCAGAATAAACACATAACGGCAGGATTGTCAACTACTACGATGGCTTACTTCTGCTTGGTTTAGCGACGATGAAGATACCCATAATTACCACAACTCATTGGAATGCGCGGCTACTCTATGTCAGTGAGACAAATATTCTTGGGCAGTGAGACTCCGAAGTCTTTTGGAAAGAAAATGTTCCGACCAAACCAGATCAGTAATACAAGGAGGTGAAAAAGAAAGTCGTACACTGTGTTTTGGTCACAACAGAAGCTTACTGCGAACGTTTTCACTCTGAAAATTGAGGAAAACCAGTCCTTCTTTCGATAACTTGGAAAGAATATCGATCAAATGGCTTCACTCTCAGGATTAAAAGACATGAACCAATCCCAACTACGAATACGAATTATTTCACCAATTACAAATGCAGCTCTAAAAAATTGACCGCCTTTTTGACACCAGAAAAAAGATGAAAAACAAGTTTCAAAGAATCCAGCGGGAAAGGAGCACAAAACTGTGAATTACGACTTCTGGAAGATGACCAAGGCAGAAAAAGAACAAAGTAATTCAAGCGGCTGTTTCCATCTCTTCGTCACTGAAAACTCATCAGAAGTGCTATTAATGTGGGAAAGAAGAGCATGAGACTAAGGACTGGCGATGGACTGCCCAAAAAATGCTTTCTTTTAGCTTGGAGACCTAGTCCGCCAAAGCTAAAAAGGATCTACTACGAAGGAGAAACTAAAGGACAAGACGCCAATGTGTTTGGTCGATTGTGTTGCCACTTTGTGCATCATGCATAAGTAGTATATGTCAAACGATAGCACCCGTTTAGAAAATACGAAAACATATTGTCTTCAAATGGTACTCGGTCAGAGAAACTCTAATTTAAGCGTGAAAGAATAGGGATTTTTCGACGAAAGCGTACCATTTACTGTTTCAAGCAAATTACCTGTGGATGTGATTTCAAGAAGAACTTGTCCTCATTTCAAGAGGCTTTGCGGTCAGTATTTTTTAAAACAAAACCTGTGTGTAAAGGTTCTACTCAACACTAGACAGAAAAAAAATCACTACCCAGAGGAGCCAAAATAGGGCAGATCTGTACCTTGTGACACAGACTCCTCTGCAGTCCCAGACATTACTGATACAACGTGTCATAAAGCTTATACAGTGTATCTTCCAGAAAATTATAGCTCTGACCCTTGGAAGCATTGGGTCAGCCAGAAGCATGAAAATTCGGAAGACAAATAGTGTAAACCGCAATTTACACAAACCTACTTCATCTGGTTAAGCCCTGGAGATAATATCTGATAAGGTGACGGTGGGGGTGCTCAAACAACTATAAGAGAGAGGTGGTAACTTTTCATAGCGGCAATGTTCTCGACATGTAATTTTGTAAAGTTATAATCCACACAATTATTTCGAACGAGGACAACTCTGGGCTCGACCTATTTCATAACCCCCCCCCCCCCTTTCCCGAAAAAATATGCACCTTTGTTGCAATATTCGCGCGTCCTCCTTTTCGATCATGCGCAATTGTTTATTGTTTCATTATTTTTCTAAGTCATTGCAGGATTGTCATTACTTTCTTCTGCCGTTGTAAAAGGTAGCCTACTATTGTTTTGTTTGTTTAGATTATGTTTGTTATTTTGGCAGAGTCTCCTCTATCAGTGAAAGAAAGCAATTTTTTCCAGGTATTTTTGTTTTTCCCGTTATTCCAACAATTTTAACTGTCTTTATAAATTGATGTTAAGTCAAATGAGGTTTTTTACTGCCCACCCTCCCTTCCTGAAAAGACATTATCTTTCACCACAAACTATTCTTACAAACATTTTGATTTTCCGCTTATAGAAAATCACACCCACAATCTTTGCATATGGAAGATCGTACCCACAAAAATCATGTCCGTAACAAATTTACAGACATATTAATTACGACGAATCACAAGCACAGATGATTGCAACTATGGAAGATGGCACCTACATAAGTCTATAATTTTCTCTAGGCAAAATCTTTAACCGTAGCAATTTTCCACGGATGTAATCTTTCATAAGTAACATCATCAATAAGTGTTATTTTCCAAGATCATAGTCACAATTTTCCCTATAACAAACTTCTGGGTGAAATTTTACATCGAACTATAAAGATTTTGTCATTATTTTGAATTACTTGCAATATAGGAAGAAAATTTTCATGGGAGTGGCAGGGGTGGGGGGGAGAGGGGTACTTTTCATATGACATCAAGATAGCAGAAAATTCTTGCCATTAAAGTGACGTGCTTGCCTAATACCTTTTGCGTTTACAAAACCCTCTGTCTTAGTAAATAAACCGCGTAATTACGACAGGATATTACTCTTTGGAATAGGGGCTTTACTTCTCCAGGTTTCTGTAGATTTTCATAGACATTGCAAACATTAGGCGGAGTTTGGGTGAAAATTATGACTCTATGATACTGAGTTGTAAAAACCAATCAATACTTGCCTTTTTAAAAGAATGATGCTCTGTCTAATTCCATACAAACACAGTGACACTTTTTTGCAATAAATAAAAAAAAATAGTGCCACCTTTGCTCCTTCCCTAAAGTCTCAATTAACAATTAGCATTCCTTTTTGACACTTTAATAGAAAACAAAATGATTGATCATTCTATCAACAAAAAATTCATGGCCTAAATTTCACTCGTTTTATCCTGATTCATTTGAAAACTTTACTTGACTTTTCTATTTTACTCGCTTGCACATTTAAGCCTCTCTGTTACCACAATAGCATTTTCTAAGGCAAATTGAATTTCTGCATTTTTCAGTAAAAAATAACAACTTAACATAATTATTCCTTTTTCACCTATGGCACTCATTGGCGCCCATAAGCTGAGTTTTTTTTTTTTTTTTGGGGGGGGGGGGGCGGGGCTTAGCTGGTCTAATCGGCACTTCCAATGCTGCATGATAGAAATGTCAAAACAAAAATATAAAATATAAAGTAGAATCATTCAGCCAGGGGGGTCCCCCTCTGCCCCCCCCCATATGGGCGTCCATGATGGCACTACTTCCTGGTGGTACTGTGCACCCTTGAGTTGAAGGACAATAATAAAGAGCTTCAGCATTCAATTATTTAGCATCTGTAAGGATTCTTCTGTAAGTTCAAAATTACCAAAAAACAGAATAGTAAAAAGAATAGGAAAAATGCCACAAAAATTACTTACATCGGCAACGTTATGCATAGCTGGTGCAGCCACAAAGACAACATAAGGAGCAAATTCTGCAGACCGTAAGATTTTCAAAGCCTGAGGCTCCACATCCAAAATAGCCACCTTACCTTCGCGATGAATCTGACGAATTGTTTCTAATTTTGTTCCGTACATAGCCTCTTCGTGAGTTCCTAAAACAAGTCAAAGCTATGACCAAATCTCATTTCAAGCAGTTCTTGGTAACAAACTATAAGTAAAGAGTGAGTCGTGCTGATAAGAATCGAAACTCCAGAAGAAAGAATTTTGATAACAAAATATAAACCAAAAGAAATCTGCTTTTCAAGGCTCTAAATATGCAAATTTCAGGATCAAAGTTACCTATCAAAAATATGAGAATTGGAAAACTTCACGAATCGGGACAACTGGTCTTGATGGGGATTACAGCTTTAAATTCAGCGTGTCAAAGAACCCCGAAGCAGCAGAAGTTTTGTGCTTCTAACTGCAGAAATACAAAATTTCGTATTTTGCTATGATAGCAAATACGTGCTTTTGTTATGATTAAATAAAAAAAAACAAGTTTTTTAAACTGAAAGTAAGGAGCGACATTAAAACTTAAAACGAACAGAAATTATTCCGTATATGAAAGGGGCTGTCCCCTCCTCAACGCCTCGCTCTTTACGCTAAAGTTTGACTCTGTCTCACAACTTTATTTTTTAAAACAATAAAAAACTTTAGCGTAAAGAGCGAGGCGTTGAGGAGGGGACAGCCCCTTTCATATACGGAATAATTTCTGTTCGTTTTAAGTTTTAATGTCGCTCCTTACTTTCAGTTTAAAAAACTTGTTTTTTTTATTTAATTTCTGATCGTTTTTTAGTTAATGCAGGGGATGTTTCCCCCCTCTTTAAAAAATCGAGTAAATTTTCTCAGGCTCGTAGCCTTTGATGAGTAATACTAAACTTAATAAAATTTATATATTTAGAATCAGCATTATAAACACATTCTTTTGATACATTTATTGACATCAAAATTCCGTTTTTAAAAGTTTCGATTACTATTGAGCCGTATCGCTTGTTTTTTTATTGTTTTTTTTTATTACGTATATGTTATTACGTATATGAGGGGGTTCTCCCCTTAGTCAATACCCCGCTCTTTACGTTAAAAGTTAAAAAAAAATTTGATTCACAAACCCCTGAATCACAAAGGCCGTTTAATTAGAATAGATAGCTCTTTTGAAAGCACTAAAAAAAAAACTGTAGCGTAAAGAGCGAGGTATTGACTTGGGGGAGAACCCCCTCACATACGTTATAATTTCTGTTCGTTTTAAGTTCTAATATTCCTTCTTACATTTCAGTTGAAAAAACTTGTTTTTTTTAATTTAATTTCTGATCGTTTTTTAAATAATGCTTGGAAATCCGGCGCCCCCTTCATAGAAATGTCCCTTACCCCAAAGAAACATCCTCCACGGAAATATTCTCCAGATTAAACCCCTCGTCTAGCCCCCCCCCCCTCCAGAAAAAATCCTTCCTGAAAATGGTTGTATACTTCCCAATAACCAATAAATAATGCTGGCAAGTCCGGTGCCCCCTTCATGGCAATTTCCCTTCCCCCATGAAAACTTCCTTCATGAACAGATCCTCCAACATAACCACCGACCCACCCTTGCCTCCCACTACCAGAAAAAAAACCTCCTGAAAACTTCTGTATACTTCCCAATAACCAATACTATATGTTAACATTGGGTAAAGTTCATAACTTTTAGCCCTCCCTCTGGGAACTTCGGGGGATTAAGTCATCCTAAAAGACATATTTATCATATTTTCGACCATGCTGAACAAAATGGCTATCTCAAAATTTTGATCGGGTGACTTTGGGAAAAAAATAAGCGTGGGAGGGGGCCTAGTTGCCCTCCATTTTTTTTGGTCACTTAAAAAGGGCACTAGAACTTTTAATTTCCGTTCCAATGAGCCCTCGCACGATATTCTAGGACCACTGGGTCGATACGATCACCCCTGGGGAAAAAAAAACAAACAAACAAACAAACAAATAAACACGCATCCGTGATCTTTCTTCTGGCAAAAAATGTAAAATTCCACATTTTTGTAGATAGGAGCTTGAAACCTCTACAGTAGGGTTCTCTGATACGCTGAATATGATGGTGTGATTTTCATTAAGGTTCTATAGCTTTTAGGGGGTCTTTCCCCCTTTTTTTGAAAATCAGCCAAATTTTCTCAGGCGCGTAACTTTTGATGGGTAGCACTAAACTGGATGAAAATTATATATTTGAAATCAGCATTGAAATCTGATTCTTTTGATATATCTATTGGTATCAAAAACCCGTTTTCTAGAGTTTCGGTTACCATTGAGCCGGGTCGCTCCTTACTTACAGTTCGTTACCACGAACTGTTTGATAGCAAATACCGTGAAAAGTCAAAAGAATGATATTCACGGATAAATGAGTAGGGATAACCCTAGTACTCCCACGATCACACCACTGCTGCCATCTACAATTGAGTCTAACTCAGAACGGGACTCCATATATGGGCATAGAATCCCTAGGGGGGAGAGGATTTTCGAGAACTTGATTGCGTAATCGAAGGGGAGAGAATTTCCAAGAAATTTATTTGTTAGTGTTCGTCCAGGGTAATTGTCTCCGGGGCAAAGTTTGCATGATTTGTTTCTGTTCGTCCAGGAGAATTGTCTCCGGGCGAAGTTTGCACATGCGCATAGACGGTGGGGAGAATGTTTTGATCTTAGAGATGAAGAGATTAACGCAGGAAAGGGTTTCTTAGGAATTTCAAATGTGACAGCGCAGGGATGCCAAAACAAAAGGAATACGCAGAAATTACGTTTAGGGATTATTTGGGCGAAACCGTTTTGAGACATTTTAGAAGATGATTTAAGCGGAACCGTTTGAGGTATTTTAGAAGATGATTTTAGAAGATGATTTAGAAGATGATTTGAGGGTGAAACTCTGTGGACGTTATAGTACACAAGTTCCATTTGAACAGTGTTGTGAGGTCCCCTACCCCAACAACCCCCTACCCCAACCCCAAAGGGCTCCAACCCCCTACAAAAAACCCCGAAGGAACCCTCCGACCCCCAGAGGCCCCCGGGCCCCCAAAGAGCCCCGGGCCACCAAAGGCCCCCCGGACCCCCAAAGAGCCCCCAGCCCCCCCCCAACTTTTTTGCCCCCATTTTTAATACTTTTTAATTTGCGCATTTTGAGACACAAAAGGGCCCCATCCCCCAACTTTTGACTCCCCCTCCCAACATTAGTGTTTTGTCATGGTTTACCATGTCACAGTTACAATCTCTTGATTTTTCAAAGTTTATTTTGAATTTCTTTTGTTGAAATGCAAGAGTTGGAATATTTCAGTAGTGTTTTGTCATGGTTTACCTTGTCACAGTTACATTCTCTTGATTTTTCAAAGTTCATTTTGGATTTCTTTCATTGAAATGCAAGAGTTGGATTATTTCAGTAGTGTTTTGCCATGGTTTACCTTGTCACAGTTACATTCTCTTGATTTTTCAAAGTTCATTTTGAAAATCTTTCGTTGAAATGTAAGAGTTGGAATATTTCAGTAGTGTTTTGTTGTGGTTTACCTTGTCACAGTTACATTCTCTTGATTTTTCAAAGTTCATTTTGAATTTCTTTCATTGAAATGCATGAGTTGGAATATTTCAGTAGTGTTTTGTCGTGGTTTACCTTGTCACAGTTACATTCTCTTGATTTTTCAAAGTTCATTTTGAATTTCTTTCATTGAAATGTAAGAGTTGGATTATTTCAGTAGTGTTTTGTCGTGGTTTACCTTGTCACAGTTACATTCTCTTGATTTTTCAAAGTTCATTTTGGATTTCTTTCGTTGAAATGCAAGAGTTGGAATATTTCAGTAGCGTTTTGTCATGGTTTACCTTGTCGCAGTTAAATTCTCTTGATTTTTCGAAGTTCATTTTGGATTTCTTTCATTGAAATGCAAGAGTTGGAACATTTCAGTAGTGTTTTGTCATGGTTTACCTTGTCAGAGTTACATTCTCTTGTTTTTTCAAAGTTTATTTTGAATTTCTTTCATTGAAATGCAAGAGTTGGAATATTTCAGTAGTGTTTTGTCATGGTTTACCTTGTCACAGTTACATTCTCTTGATTTTTCAAAGTTCATTTTGGATTTCTTTCATTGAAATGCAAGAGTTGGAATATTTCAGTAGTGTTTTGTCATGGTTTACCTTGTCAGAGTTACATTCTCTCGTTTTTTCAAAGTATATTTTGAATTTCTTTCGTTGAAATGCAAGAGTTGGAATATTTCAGTAGTGTTTTGTCATGGTTTACCTTGTCACAGTTACATTCTCTTGATTTTTCAAAGTTCATTTTGAATTTCTTTCGTGAAATGCAAGAGAAATATACTACTGAAATATTCCAACTCTTACATTTCAATGAAAGAAATTCAAAATGAACTTTGAAAAATTAAGAGAATGTAACTGTGAGAAGGTAAACCACAACAAAACACTACTGAAATATTCCAACTCTTGCATTTCAACGAAAGAAATTCAAAATGAACTTTGAAAAATCAAGAGAATGTAACTGTGACAAGGTAAACCATGACAAAACACTACTGAAATGTTCCAACTCTTGCATTTCAATGAAAGAAATTCAAAATGAACTTTGAAAAATCAAGAGAATGTAACTGTGACAAGGTACACCAAGACCAAACACTACTGAAATATTCCGACTCTTGCATTTCATGAAAGAAATTCAAAATGAACTTTAAAAAATCAAGAGAATGTAACTGTGACAACGTAAACCACGACAAAACACTACTGAAAATTCCAATTCTTGCATTTCAATGAAAGAAATTCAAAATGAACTTTGAAAAACCAAGAGAATGTAACTGTGAGAAGGTAAACCACAACAAAACACTACTGAAATATTCCAACTCTTGCATTTCAACGAAAGAAATTCAAAAAGAACTTTGAAAAATCAAGAGAATGTAACTGTGACAAGGTAAACCATGACAAAACACTACTGAAATGTTCCAACTCTTGCATTTCAATGAAAGAAATTCAAAATGAACTTTGAAAAATCAAGAGAATGTAACTGTGACAAGGTACACCAAGACCAAACACTACTGAAATATTCCGACTCTTACATTTCAATGAAAGAAATTCAAAATGAACTTTAAAAAATCAAGAGAATGTAACTGTGACAACGTAAACCACGACAAAATACTACTGAAATATTCCAATTCTTGCATTTCAACGAAAGAAATCCAAAATGAACTTTGAAAAATCAATAGAATGTAACTGTGAGAAGGTAAACCACAACAAAACACTACTGAAATATTCCAACTCTTACATTTCAACGAAAGATTTTCAAAATGAACTTTGAAAAATCAAGAGAATGTAACTGTGACAAGGTAAACCATGGCAAAACACTACTGAAATAATCCAACTCTTATATTTCAATGAAAGAAATCCAAAATTAACTTTGAAAAATCAAGAGAATGTAACTGTGACAAGGTAAACCACGACAAAACACTACTGAAATATTCCAACTCTTGCATTTCAACAAAAGAAATTCAAAATGATCTCTGAAAAATCAAGAGAATGTAACTGCGACAAGGTAAACCATGACAAAACACTACTGAAATATTCCAACTCTTACATTTCAATGAAAGAAATCCAAAATGAACTTTGAAAAATCAAGAGAATGTAACTGTGACAAGGGAAACCACGAAAAACACTAATGAAATAATCCAACTCTTGCATTTCAATGAAAAAAAATCCAAAATGAACTTTGAAAAATTAAGAGAACGTAACAGTGACAAGGTAAACCACAACAAAACACTACTGAAATATTCCAACTCTTGCATTTCAAGGAAAGAAATTCAAAATGAACTTTGAAAAATCAAGAAAATTTAAGTGTGACAAGGTAAACCACGACAAAACACTACTGAAATATTCCAACTCTTGCATTTCAACGAAAGAAATTGAAAATGAACTTTGAAAAATTAAGAGAATGTAACTGTGACAAGGTAAACAATGATAAAACACTACTGAAATATTCCAACTCTTGCAGTTCAACGAAAGAAATTCAAAATGAATTTTGAAAAATCAAGAAAATGTAACTGTGACAAGGTAAACCACAACAAAACACTACTGAAGTATTCCAATTTTTGCATTTCAACGAAAGAAATTCAAAATGAACTTTGAAAAATCAAGAGAATGTAACTGTGACAAGGTAAACCACGACAAAACACTACTGAAATATTCCAACTCTTGCATTTCAACGAAAGTAATTCAAAATGAACTTTGAAAAATTAAGAGAATGTAACTGTGACAAGGTAAACCATGACAAAACACTACTGAAATATTCCAACTCTTGCATTTCAACGAAAGAAATCCAAAATGAACTTTGAAAAATCAAGAGAATGTAACTGTGACAAGGTAAACCACGACAAAACACTACTGAAATAATCCAACTCTTGCATTTCAACGAAAGAAATCCAAATGAACTTTGAAAAATCAAGAGAATGTAACTGTGACAAGGTAAACCACAACAAAACACTACTGAAATATTCCAACTCTTGCATTTCAATGAAAGAAATTCAAAATGAACTGATGAAAAATCAAGAAAATGTAAGTGTGACAAGGTAAACCACAAAAAAAAACACTACTAAAATATTCCAACTCTTGCATTTCAATGAAAGAAATCCAAAATGAACTTTGAAAAATCATGAGAATGTAACTGTGACAAGGTAAACTACGACAAAACACTACTGAAATATTCCAACTCTTGCATTTCAACGAAAGAAATCCAAAATGAACTTTGAAAAATCAAGAGAATGTAACTATGTCAAGGTAAAGCACAACAAAACACTACTGAAATATTCCAACTCTTGCTTTTCAATGAAAGAAATCCAAAATGAACTTTGAAAAATCAAGAGAATGTAACTGTGACAAGGTAAACCACAACAAAACACTACTGAAATATTCGAACTCTTGTATTTCAGTGAAAAAAAAACCCAAAATGAGCTTTGAAAAATTAAGAGAATGTAACTGTGGCAAGGTAAAGCACAACAACATACTACTGAAATATTCCAACTCTTGCATTTCAATGAAAGAAAACAAAATGAACTTTGAAAAACCAAGAGAATGTAACTGTGACAAGGTAAACCACGACAAAACACTACTGAAATATTCCAACTCTTGCATTTCAATGAAAGAAATCCAAAATGAACTTTGAAAAATCAAGAGAATGTAACTGTGACAAGGTAAACCACAACAAAACACTACTGAAATATTCCAAATCTTGCATTTGAATGGAAGAAATCCAAAATGAACTTTGAAAAATCGAGAGAATGTAACTGTGACAAGGTAAAGCACAACAAAACACTACTGAAATATTCCAACTCTTGCATTTCAATGAAAGAAATCCAAAATGAACTTTGAAAAATCATGATAATGCAACTGTGACAAGGTAAACCACGACAAAACACTACTGAAATATTCAAACTCTTGCATTTCAACGAAAGAAATCCAAAATGAACTTTGAAAAATCAAGAGAATGTAACTGTGACAAGGTAAAGCACAACAAAACACTACTGAAATATTCCAACTCTTGCTTTTCAATGACAGAAATCCAAAATGAACTTTGAAAAATCAAGAGAATGTAACTGTGATAAGGTAAACCACGACAAAACACTACTGAAATATTCCAACTCTTACATTTCAACGAAAGATTTTCAAAAAGAACTTTGAAAAATCAAGAGAATGTAACTGTGACAAGGTAAACCTTGGCAAAACACTACTGAAATAATCAAACTCTTACATTTCAACGAAAGAAATTCAAAATGATCTTTGAAAAATCAAGAGAATGTAACTGCGACAAGGTAAACCATGACAAAACACTACTGAAATATTCCAACTCTTACATTTCAATGAAAGAAATCCAAAATGAACTTTGAAAAATCAAGAGAATGTAACTGTGACAAGGTAAACCAGGACAAAACACTACTGAAATAATCCAACTCTTGCATTTCAATGAAAGAAATTCAAAATTAAATTTGAAAAATTAAAAGAATGTAACAGTGACAAGGTAAACCACAACAAAACACTACTGAAATATTCCAACTCTTGCATTTCAATGAAAGAAAACCGAAATGAACTTTGAAAAATCAAGAGAATGTAACTGTGACAAGGTAAACCACAACAAAACACTACTGAAATATTCCAACTCTTGCATTTCAATGAAAGAAATTCAAAATGAACTTTGAAAAATCAAGAAAATGTAAGTGTGACAAGGTAAACCACGACAAAACACTACTGAAATATTCCAACTCTTGCATTTCAACGAAAGAAATTCAAAATGAAATTTGAAAAATTAAGAGAATGTAACTGTGACACGGCAAACCATGACAAAACACTACTGAAATATTACAACTCTTGCATTTCAATGAAAGAAATCGAAAATGAACTTTGAAAAATCAAGAGAATGTAACTGTGACATGGTAAACCATGAAAAAACACTACTGAAATAATCCAACTCTTGCATTTCAATGAAAGAAATTCAAAATGAACTTTGAAAAATCAAAAGAATGTAACTGTGACAAGGTAAACCACAACAAAACACTACTGAAATATTCCAACTCTTGCAGTTCAATAAAAGAAATTCAAAATGAACTTTGAAAAATCAAGAAAATATAACTGTGACAAGGTAAACCACAACAAAACACTACTGAAATATTCCAATTCTTGCATTTCAACGAAAGAAATTACAAATGAACTTCGAAAAATCAAGAGAATGTAACTGTGACAAGGTAAACCACGACAAAACACTACTGAAATATTCCAACTCTTGCATTTCAACGAAAGAAATTCAAAATGAACTTTGAAAAATCAAGAGAATGTAACTGTGACAAGGTAAACCACGACAAAACACTACTGAAATATTCCAACTCTTGCATTTCAATGAAAGAAATTCAAAATGAACTTTGAAAAATCAAGAAAATGTAAGTGTGACAAGGTAAACCACAACAAAACACTACTGAAATATTCCAACTCTTGCATTTCAATGAAAGAAAACCGAAATGAACTTTGAAAAATCAAGAGAATGTAACTGTGACAAGGTAAACTACAACAAAACACTAGTGAAATATTCCAACTCTTGCATTTCAACGAAAGAAATTCATAATGAACTTTGAAAAATTAAGAGAATGTAACTGTGACAAGGTAAACCATGATAAAACACTACTGAAATTTTCCAACTCTTGCATTTCAACAATAGAAATTCAAAATGAACTTTGAAAAATTAAGAGAATGTAACTGTGACACGGTAAACCATGACAAAACACTACTGAAATATTACAACTCTTGCATTTCAACGAAAGAAATTCAAAATGAACTTTGAAAAATCAAGAGAATGTAACTGTGACAAGGTAAACCTTGGCAAAACACTACTGAAATAATCAAACTCTTACATTTCAACGAAAGAAATTCAAAATGATCTTTAAAAAATCAAGAGAATGTAACTGCGACAAGGTAAACCATGACAAAACACTACTGAAATATTCCAACTCTTACATTTCAATGAAAGAAATCCAAAATGAACTTTGAAAAATCAAGAGAATGTAACTGTGACAAGGTAAACCAGGACAAAGCACTACTGAAATAATCCAACTCTTGCATTTCAATGAAAGAAATCCTAAATGAACTTTGAAAAATTAAAAGAATGTAACAGTGACAAGGTAAACCACAACAAAACACTACTGAAATATTCCAACTCTTGCATTTCAAAGAAAGAAAACCGAAATGAACTTTGAAAAATCAAGAGAATGTAACTGTGACAAGGTAAACCACAACAAAACACTACTGAAATATTCCAACTCTTGCATTTCAATGAAAGAAATTCAAAATGAACTTTGAAAAATCAAGAAAATGTAAGTGTGAGAAGGTAAACCACGACAAAACACTACTGAAATATTCCAACTCTTGCATTTCAACGAAAGAAATTCAAAATGAAATTTGAAAAATTAAGAGAATGTAACTGTGACACGGTAAACCATGACAAAACACTACTGAAATATTACAACTCTTGCATTTCAATGAAAGAAATCGAAAATGAACTTTGAAAAATCAAGAGAATGTAACTGTGACATGGTAAACCACGAAAAAACACTACTGAAATAATCCAACTCTTGCATTTCAATGAAAGAAATTCAAAATGAACTTTGAAAAATCAAAAGAATGTAACTGTGACAAGGTAAACCACAACAAAACACTACTGAAATATTCCAACTCTTGCAGTTCAATAAAAGAAATTCAAAATGAACTTTGAAAAATCAAGAAAATATAACTGTGACAAGGTAAACCACAACAAAACACTACTGAAATATTCCAACTCTTGCATTTCAACGAAAGAAATTACAAATGAACTTCGAAAAATCAAGAGAATGTAACTGTGACAAGGTAAACCACGACAAAACACTACTGAAATATTCCAACTCTTGCATTTCAACGAAAGAAATTCAAAATGAACTTTGAAAAATCAAGAGAATGTAACTGTGACAAGGTAAACCACGACAAAACACTACTGAAATATTCAAACTCTTGCATTTCAATGAAAGAAATTCAAAATGAACTTTGAAAAATCAAGAAAATGTAAGTGTGACAAGGTAAACCACAACAAAACACTACTGAAATATTCCAACTCTTGCATTTCAATGAAAGAAAACCGAAATGAACTTTGAAAAATCAAGAGAATGTAACTGTGACAAGGTAAACCACAACAAAACACTACTGAAATATTCCAACTCTTGCATTTCAATGAAAGAAAACCGAAATGAACTTTGAAAAATCAAGAGAATGTAACTGTGACAAGGTAAACTACAACAAAACACTACTGAAATATTCCAACTCTTGCATTTCAACGAAAGAAATTCATAATGAACTTTGAAAAATTAAGAGAATGTAACTGTGACAAGGTAAACCATGATAAAACACTACTGAAATTTCCAACTCTTGCATTTCAACAATAGAAATTCAAAATGAACTTTGAAAAATTAAGAGAATGTAACTGTGACACGGTAAACCATGACAAAACACTACTGAAATATTCCAACTCTTGCATTTCAATGAAAGAAAACCGAAATGAACTTTGAAAAATCAAGAGAATGTAACTGTGACAAGGTAAACCACAACAAAACACTACTGAAATATTCCAACTCTTGCATTTCAATGAAAGAAATTCAAAATGAACTTTGAAAAATCAAGAAAATGTAAGTGTGACAAGGTAAACCACGACAAAACACTACTGAAATATTCCAACTCTTGCATTTCAACGAAAGAAATTCAAAATGAAATTTGAAAAATTAAGAGAATGTAACTGTGACACGGCAAACCATGACAAAACACTACTGAAATATTACAACTCTTGCATTTCAATGAAAGAAATCGAAAATGAACTTTGAAAAATCAAGAGAATGTAACTGTGACATGGTAAACCATGAAAAAACACTACTGAAATAATCCAACTCTTGCATTTCAATGAAAGAAATTCAAAATGAACTTTGAAAAATCAAAGAATGTAACTGTGACAAGGTAAACCACAACAAAACACTACTGAAATATTCCATCTCTTGCAGTTCAATAAAGAAATTCAAAATGAACTTTGAAAAATCAAGAAAATATAACTGTGACAAGGTAAACCACAACAAAACACTACTGAAATATTCCAATTCTTGCATTTCAACGAAAGAAATTACAAATGAACTTCGAAAAATCAAGAGAATGTAACTGTGACAAGGTAAACCACGACAAAACACTACTGAAATATTCCAACTCTTGCATTTCAACGAAAGAAATTCAAAATGAACTTTGAAAAATCAAGAGAATGTAACTGTGACAAGGTAAACCACGACAAAACACTACTGAAATATTCAAACTCTTGCATTTCAATGAAAGAAATTCAAAATGAACTTTGAAAAATCAAGAAAATGTAAGTGTGACAAGGTAAACCACAACAAAACACTACTGAAATATTCCAACTCTTGCATTTCAATGAAAGAAAACCGAAATGAACTTTGAAAAATCAAGAGAATGTAACTGTGACAAGGTAAACTACAACAAAACACTAGTGAAATATTCCAACTCTTGCATTTCAACGAAAGAAATTCATAATGAACTTTGAAAAATTAAGAGAATGTAACTGTGACAAGGTAAACCATGATAAAACACTACTGAAATTTTCCAACTCTTGCATTTCAACAATAGAAATTCAAAATGAACTTTGAAAAATTAAGAGAATGTAACTGTGACACGGTAAACCATGACAAAACACTACTGAAATATTACAACTCTTGCATTTCAATGAAAGAAATCGAAAATGAACTTTGAAAAATCAAGAGAATGTAACTGTGACAAGGTAAACCACGACAAAACACTACTGAAATATTCCAATTCTTGCATTTCAACGAAAGAAATTCAAAATGAACTTTGAAAAATCAAGAGAATGTAACTGTGACAAGGTAAACCTTGGCAAAACACTACTGAAATAATCAAACTCTTACATTTCAACGAAAGAAATTCAAAATGATCTTTAAAAAATCAAGAGAATGTAACTGCGACAAGGTAAACCATGACAAAACACTACTGAAATATTCCAACTCTTACATTTCAATGAAAGAAATCCAAAATGAACTTTGAAAAATCAAGAGAATGTAACTGTGACAAGGTAAACCAGGACAAAGCACTACTGAAATAATCCAACTCTTGCATTTCAATGAAAGAAATCCTAAATGAACTTTGAAAAATTAAAAGAATGTAACAGTGACAAGGTAAACCACAACAAAACACTACTGAAATATTCCAACTCTTGCATTTCAATGAAAGAAAACCGAAATGAACTTTGAAAAATCAAGAGAATGTAACTGTGACAAGGTAAACCACAACAAAACACTACTGAAATATTCCAACTCTTGCATTTCAATGAAAGAAATTCAAAATGAACTTTGAAAAATCAAGAAAATGTAAGTGTGAGAAGGTAAACCACGACAAAACACTACTGAAATATTCCAACTCTTGCATTTCAACGAAAGAAATTCAAAATGAACTTTGAAAAATTAAGAGAATGTAACTGTGACACGATAAACCATGACAAAACACTACTGAAATATTACAACTCTTGCATTTCAATGAAAGAAATCGAAAATGAACTTTGAAAAATCAAGAGAATGTAACTGTGACATGGTAAACCACGAAAAAACACTACTGAAATAATCCAACTCTTGCATTTCAATGAAAGAAATTCAAAATGAACTTTGAAAAATCAAAAGAATGTAACTGTGACAAGGTAAACCACAACAAAACACTACTGAAATATTCCAACTCTTGCAGTTCAATAAAAGAAATTCAAAATGAACTTTGAAAAATCAAGAAAATATAACTGTGACAAGGTAAACCACAACAAAACACTACTGAAATATTCCAACTCTTGCATTTCAACGAAAGAAATTACAAATGAACTTCGAAAAATCAAGAGAATGTAACTGTGACAAGGTAAACCACGACAAAACACTACTGAAATATTCCAACTCTTGCATTTCAACGAAAGAAATTCAAAATGAACTTTGAAAAATCAAGAGAATGTAACTGTGACAAGGTAAACCACGACAAAACACTACTGAAATATTCAAACTCTTGCATTTCAATGAAAGAAATTCAAAATGAACTTTGAAAAATCAAGAAATGTAAGTGTGACAAGGTAAACCACAACAAAACACTACTGAAATATTCCAACTCTTGCATTTCAATGAAAGAAAACCGAAATGAACTTTGAAAAATCAAGAGAATGTAACTGTGACAAGGTAAACCACAACAAAACACTACTGAAATATTCCAACTCTTGCATTTCAATGAAAGAAAACCGAAATGAACTTTGAAAAATCAAGAGAATGTAACTGTGACAAGGTAAACTACAACAAAACACTACTGAAATATTCCAACTCTTGCATTTCAACGAAAGAAATTCATAATGAACTTTGAAAAATTAAGAGAATGTAACTGTGACAAGGTAAACCATGATAAAACACTACTGAAATTTTCCAACTCTTGCATTTCAACAATAGAAATTCAAAATGAACTTTGAAAAATTAAGAGAATGTAACTGTGACACGGTAAACCATGACAAAACACTACTGAAATATTACAACTCTTGCATTTCAATGAAAGAAATCGAAAATGAACTTTGAAAAATCAAGAGAATGTAACTGTGACAAGGTAAACCACAACAAAACACTACTGAAATATTCCAATTCTTGCATTTCAACGAAAGAAATTCAAAATGAACTTTGAAAAATCAAGAGAATGTAACTGTGACAAGGTAAACCTTGGCAAAACACTACTGAAATAATCAAACTCTTACATTTCAACGAAAGAAATTCAAAATGATCTTTAAAAATCAAGAGAATGTAACTGCGACAAGGTAAACCATGACAAAACACTACTGAAATATTCCAACTCTTACATTTCAATGAAAGAAATCCAAAATGAACTTTGAAAAATCAAGAGAATGTAACTGTGACAAGGTAAACCAGGACAAAGCACTACTGAAATAATCCAACTCTTGCATTTCAATGAAAGAAATCCTAAATGAACTTTGAAAAATTAAAAGAATGTAACAGTGACAAGGTAAACCACAACAAAACACTACTGAAATATTCCAACTCTTGCATTTCAATGAAAGAAACCGAAATGAACTTTGAAAAATCAAGAGAATGTAACTGTGACAAGGTAAACCACAACAAAACACTACTGAAATATTCCAACTCTTGCATTTCAATGAAAGAAATTCAAAATGAACTTTGAAAAATCAAGAAAATGTAAGTGTGAGAAGGTAAACCACGACAAAACACTACTGAAATATTCCAACTCTTGCATTTCAACGAAAGAAATTCAAAATGAAATTTGAAAAATTAAGAGAATGTAACTGTGACACGGTAAACCATGACAAAACACTACTGAAATATTACAACTCTTGCATTTCAATGAAAGAAATCGAAAATGAACTTTGAAAAATCAAGAGAATGTAACTGTGACATGGTAAACCACGAAAAAACACTACTGAAATAATCCAACTCTTGCATTTCAATGAAAGAAATTCAAAATGAACTTTGAAAAATCAAAGAATGTAACTGTGACAAGGTAAACCACAACAAAACACTACTGAAATATTCCAACTCTTGCAGTTCAATAAAAGAAATTCAAAATGAACTTTGAAAAATCAAGAAAATATAACTGTGACAAGGTAAACCACAACAAAACACTACTGAAATATTCCAACTCTTGCATTTCAACGAAAGAAATTACAAATGAACTTCGAAAAATCAAGAGAATGTAACTGTGACAAGGTAAACCACGACAAAACACTACTGAAAAATTCCAACTCTTGCATTTCAACGAAAGAAATTCAAAATGAACTTTGAAAAATCAAGAGAATGTAACTGTGACAAGGTAAACCACGACAAAACACTACTGAAATATTCAAACTCTTGCATTTCAATGAAAGAAATTCAAAATGAACTTTGAAAAATCAAGAAAATGTAAGTGTGACAAGGTAAACCACAACAAAACACTACTGAAATATTCCAACTCTTGCATTTCAATGAAAGAAAACCGAAATGAACTTTGAAAAATCAAGAGAATGTAACTGTGACAAGGTAAACCACAACAAAACACTACTGAAATATTCCAACTCTTACATTTCAATGAAAGAAATCCAAAATGAACTTTGAAAAATCAAGAGAATGTAACTGTGACAAGGTAAACCAGACAAAGCACTACTGAAATAATCCAACTCTTGCATTTCAATGAAAGAAATCCTAAATGAACTTTGAAAAATTAAAAGAATGTAACAGTGACAAGGTAAACCACAACAAAACACTACTGAAATATTCCAACTCTTGCATTTCAATGAAAGAAAACCGAAATGAACTTTGAAAAATCAAGAGAATGTAACTGTGACAAGGTAAACCACAACAAAACACTACTGAAATATTCCAACTCTTGCATTTCAATGAAAGAAATTCAAAATGAACTTTGAAAAATCAAGAAAATGTAAGTGTGAGAAGGTAAACCACGACAAAACACTACTGAAATATTCCAACTCTTGCATTTCAACGAAAGAAATTCAAAATGAAATTTGAAAAATTAAGAGAATGTAACTGTGACACGGTAAACCATGACAAAACACTACTGAAATATTACAACTCTTGCATTTCAATGAAAGAAATCGAAAATGAACTTTGAAAAATCAAGAGAATGTAACTGTGACATGGTAAACCACGAAAAAACACTACTGAAATAATCCAACTCTTGCATTTCAATGAAAGAAATTCAAAATGAACTTTGAAAAATCAAAGAATGTAACTGTGACAAGGTAAACCACAACAAAACACTACTGAAATATTCCAACTCTTGCAGTTCAATAAAAGAAATTCAAAATGAACTTTGAAAAATCAAGAAATATAACTGTGACAAGGTAAACCACAACAAAACACTACTGAAATATTCCAACTCTTGCATTTCAACGAAAGAAATTACAAATGAACTTCGAAAAATCAAGAGAATGTAACTGTGACAAGGTAAACCACGACAAAACACTACTGAAAAATTCCAACTCTTGCATTTCAACGAAAGAAATTCAAAATGAACTTTGAAAAATCAAGAGAATGTAACTGTGACAAGGTAAACCACGACAAAACACTACTGAAATATTCAAACTCTTGCATTTCAATGAAAGAAATTCAAAATGAACTTTGAAAAATCAAGAAAATGTAAGTGTGACAAGGTAAACCACAACAAAACACTACTGAAATATTCCAACTCTTGCATTTCAATGAAAGAAAACCGAAATGAACTTTGAAAAATCAAGAGAATGTAACTGTGACAAGGTAAACCACAACAAAACACTACTGAAATATTCCAACTCTTGCATTTCAATGAAAGAAATCCAAATGAACTTTGAAAAATTAAGAGAATGTAACAGTGACAAGGTAAACCACAACAAAACACTACTGAAATATTCCAACTCTTGCATTTCAATGAAAGAAAACCGAAATGAACTTTGAAAAATCAAGAGAATGTAACTGTGACAAGGTAAACCACAACAAAACACTACTGAAATATTCCAACTCTTGCATTTCAATGAAAGAAATTCAAAATGAACTTTGAAAAATCAAGAAAATGTAAGTGTGACAAGGTAAACCACGACAAAACACTACTGAAATATTCCAACTCTTGCATTTCAACGAAAGAAATTCAAAATGAAATTTGAAAAATTAAGAGAATGTAACTGTGACAAGGTAAACCATGATAAAACACTACTGAAATGTTCCAACTGTTGCATTTCAACGATATAAATTCAAAATGAACTTTGAAAAATGAAGAGAATGTAACTGTGACAAGGTAAACCATGACAAAACACTACTAAAATATTACAACTCTTGCATTTCAATGAAAGAAATCGAAAATGAACTTTGAAAAATCAAGAGAATGTAACTGTGACAAGGTAAACCACGAAAAAACACTACTGAAATAATCCAAATCTTGCATTTCAATGAAAGAAATTCAAAATGAACTTTGAAAAATCAATAGAATGTAACTGTGACAAGGTAAACCATGATAAAACACTACTGAAATATTCCAACTCTTGCATTTCAACGAAATAAATCCAAAATGAACTTTGAAAAATCAAGAGAATGTAACTGTGACAAGGTAAACCACGACAAAACACTACTGAAATAATCCAACTCTTGCATTTCAATGAAAGAAATTCAAAATGAACTTTGAAAAATCAAGAGAATGTAACTGTGACAAGGTAAACCACGACAAAACACTACTGAAATATTCCAACTCTTGCATTTCAATGAAAGAAATTCAAAATGAACTTTGAAAAATCAAAAGAATGTAACTGTGACAAGGTAAACCACAACACAACACTACTGAAATATTCCAACTCTTGCAGTTCAACGAAAGAAATTCAAAATGAACTTTGAAAAATCAAGAGAATGTAACTGTGACAAGGTAAACCACGACAAAACACTACTGAAATATTCCAACTCTTGCATTTCAATGAAAGAAATACAAAATGAACTTTGAAAAATCATGAGAATGTAACTGTGACAAGGTAAACCAGGACAAATCACTACTGAAATATTCCAACTATTGCATTTCAACGAAAGAAATCCAAAATGAACTTTGAAAAATCAAGAGAATGTAACTGTGTCAAGGTAAAGCACAACAAAACGCTACTGAAATATTCCAACTCTTGCATTTCAACGAAGGAAATTCAAAATAAAATTTGAAAAATTAAGAGGATGTAACTTTGACAAGGTAAACCAGGACAAATCACTACTGAAATATTCCAACTCTTGCATTTCAACGAAAGAAATCCAAAATGAACTTTGAAAAATCAAGAGAATGTAACTGTGTCAAGGTAAAGCACAACAAAACACTACTGAAATATTCCAACTCTTGCTTTTCAATGAAAGAAATCCAAAATGAACTTTGAAAAATCAAGAGAATGTAACTGTGACAAGGTAAACCACAACAAAACACTACTGAAAAATTCCAACTCTTGCATTTCAGTGAAAGAAATCCGAAATGAGATTTGAAAAATCGAGAGAATGTAACTGTGGCAAGGTAAAGCACAACAACATACTACTGACATATTCCAACTGTTGCATTTCAATGAAAGAAATCCAAAATGAACTTTGAAAAATCAAGAGAATGTAACTGTGACGAGGTAAACCACGACAAAACACTACTGAAATATTCCAACTCTTGCATTTCAATGAAAGAAATCCGAAATGAACTTTGAAAAATCAAGAGAATGTAACTGTGACAAGGTAAACCACAACAAAACACTACTGAAATATTCCAACTCTTGCATTTCAATGGAAGAAATCCAAAATGAACTTTGAAAAATCGAGAGAATGTAACTGTGACAAGGTAAACCACGACAAAACACTACTGAAATATTCCAACTCTTACATTTCAACGAAAGATTTTCAAAATGAACTTTGAAAAATCAAGAGAATGTAACTGTGACAAGGTAAACCTGGCAAAACACTACTGAAATAATCAAACTCTTGCATTTCAACGAAAGAAATTCAAAATGATCTTTGAAAAATCAAGAGAATGTAACTGCGACAAGGTAAACCATGACAAAACACTACTGAAATATTCCAACTCTTACATTTCAATGAAAGAAATCCAAAATCAACTTTGAAAAATTAAGAGAATGTAACAGTGACAAGGTAAACCACAACAAAACACTACTGAAATATTCCAACTCTTGCATTTCAATGAAAGAAAACCGAAATGAACTTTGAAAAATCAAGAGAATGTAACTGTGACAAGGTAAACCACAACAAAACACTACTGAAATATTCCAACTCTTGCATTTCAACGAAAGAAATTCAAAATGAACTTTGAAAAATTAAGAGAATGTAACTGTGACAAGGTAAACCATGATAAAACACTACTGAAATTTTCCAACTCTTGCATTTCAACGATAGAAATTCCAAATGAACTTTGAAAAATTAAGAGAATGTAACTGTGACACGGTAAACCATGACAAAACACTACTGAAATATTACAACTCTTGCATTTCAATGAAAGAAATCAAAAATGAACTTTGAAAAATCAAGAGAATGTAACTGTGACAAGGTAAACCACGACAAAACACTACTGAAATATTCCAATTCTTGCATTTCAACGAAAGAAATTCAAAATTAAATTTGAAAAATTAAGAGAATGTAACTGTGACAAGGTAAACCACAACAAAACACTACTGAAATATTCCAACTCTTGCATTTCAATGAAAGAAATCCAAAATGAACTTTGAAAAATTAAGAGAATGTAACAGTGACAAGGTAAACCACAACAAAACACTACTGAAATATTCCAACTCTTGCATTTCAATGAAAGAAAACCGAAATGAACTTTGAAAAATCAAGAGAATGTAACTGTGACAAGGTAAACCACAACAAAACACTACTGAAATATTCCAACTCTTGCATTTCAATGAAAGAAATTCAAAATGAACTTTGAAAAATTAAGAAAATGTAAGTGTGACAAGGTAAACCACGACAAAACACTACTGAAATATTCCAACTCTTGCATTTCAACGAAAGAAATTCAAAATAAACTTTGAAAAATTAAGAGAATGTAACTTTGACAAGGTAAACCATGATAAAACACTACTGAAATGTTCCAACTCTTGCATTTCAACGATAGAAATTCAAAATGAACTTTGAAAAATTAAGAGAATGTAACTGTGACACGGTAAACCATGACAAAACACTACTGAAATATTACAACTCTTGCATTTCAATGAAAGAAATCGAAAATGAACTTTGAAAAATCAAGAGAATGTAACTGTGACATGGTAAACCACGAAAAAACACTACTGATATAATCCAACTCTTGCATTTCAATGAAAGAAATTAAAAATGAACTTTGAAAAATCAATAGAATGTAACTGTGACAAGGTAAACCATGATAAAACACTACTGAAATATTCCAACTCTTGCATTTCAACGAAAGAAATCCAAAATGAACTTTGAAAAATCAAGAGAATGTAACTGTGACAAGGTAAACCACGACAAAACACTACTGAAATAATCCAACTCTTGCATTTCAATGAAAGAAATTCAAAATAAACTTTGAAAAATCAAGAGAATGTAACTGTGACAAGGTAAACCACAACAAAACACTACTGAAATATTCCAACTCTTGCAGTTCAACGAAAGAAATTCAAAATGAACTTTGAAAAATCAAGAAAATATAACTATGACAAGGTAAACCACAACAAAACACTACTGAAATATTCCAACTCTTGCATTTCAACGAAAGAAATACAAATGAACTTTGAAAAATCAAGAGAATGTAACTGTGACAAGGTAAACCACGACAAAACACTACTGAAATATTCAAACTCTTGCATTTCAACGAAAGAAATTCAAAATGAACTTTGACAAATCATGAGAATGTAACTGTGACAAGGTAAACCAGGACAAATCACTACTGAAATATTCCAACTCTTGCATTTCAACGAAAGAAATCCAAAATGAACTTTGAAAAATCAAGAGAATGTAACTGTGTCAAGGTAAAGCACAACAAAACACTACTGAAATATTCCAACTCTTGCTTTCAATGAAAGAAATCCAAAACGAACTTTGAAAAATCAAGAGAATGTAACTGTAACAAGGTAAACCACAACAAAACACTACTGAAAAATTCCAACTCTTGCATTTCAGTGAAAGAAATCCAAAATGAGATTTGAAAAATCGAGAGAATGTAACTGTGGCAAGGTGAAGCACAACAACATACTACTGAAATATTCCAACTCTTGCATTTCAATGAAAGAAATCCAAAATGAACTTTGAAAAATAAAGAGAATGTAACTGTGACAAGGTAAACCACGACAAAACACTACTGAAATATTCCAACTCTTGCATTTCAATGAAAGAAATCCAAAATGAACTTTGAAAAATCAAGAGAATGTAACTGTGACAAGGTAAACCACAACAAAACACTACTGAAATATTCCAACTCTTGCATTTCAATGAAAGAAATTCAAAATGAACTTTGAAAAATCAAGAAAATGTAAGTGTGACAAGTTAAACAACGACAAAACACTACTGAAATATTCCAACTCTTGCATTTCAACGAAAAAAATTCAAAATAAAATTTGAAAAATTAAGAGAATGTAACTTTGACAAGGTAAACCATGAAAAAACACTACTGAAATGTTCCAGCTCTTGCATTTCAACGATAGAAATTCAAAATGAACTTTGAAAAATTAAGAGAATGTAACTGTGACACGGTAAACCATGACAAAACACTACTGAAATATTACAACTCTTGCATTTCAATGAAAGAAATCGAAAATGAACTTTGAAAAATCAAGAGAATGTAACTGTGACATGGTAAACCACGAAAAAACACTACTGATATAATCCAACTCTTGCATTTCAATGAAAGAAATTAAAAATGAACTTTGAAAAATCAATAGAATGTAACTGTGACAAGGTAAACCATGATAAAACACTACTGAAATATTCCAACTCTTCCATTTCAACGAAAGAAATCCAAAATGAACTTTAAAAATCAAGAGAATGTAACTGTGACAAGGTAAACCACGACAAAACACTACTGAAATAATCCAACTCTTGCATTTCAATGAAAGAAATTCAAAATAAACTTTGAAAAATCAAGAGAATGTAACTGTGACAAGGTAAACCACAACAAAACACTACTGAAATATTCCAACTCTTGCAGTTCAACGAAAGAAATTCAAAATGAACTTTGAAAAATCAAGAAAATATAACTATGACAAGGTAAACCACAACAAAACACTACTGAAATATTCCAATTCTTGCATTTCAACGAAAGAAATTACAAATGAACTTTGAAAAATCAAGAGAATGTAACTGTGACAAGGTAAACCACGACAAAACACTACTGAAATATTCAAACTCTTGCATTTCAACGAAAGAAATTCAAAATGAACTTTGACAAATCATGAGAATGTAACTGTGACAAGGTAAACCAGGACAAATCACTACTGAAATATTCCAACTCTTGCATTTCAACGAAAGAAATCCAAATGAACTTTGAAAAATCAAGAGAATGTAACTGTGTCAAGGTAAAGCACAACAAAACACTACTGAAATATTCCAACTCTTGCTTTTCAATGAAAGAAATCCAAAATGAACTTTGAAAAATCAAGAGAATGTAACTGTGACAAGGTAAACCACAACAAAACACTACTGAAAAATTCCAACTCTTGCATTTCAGTGAAAGAAATCCAAAATGAGATTTGAAAAATCGAGAGAATGTAACTGTGGCAAGGTGAAGCACAACAAACATACTACTGAAATATTCCAACTCTTGCATTTCAATGAAAGAAATCCAAAATGAACTTTGAAAAATCAAGAGAATGTAACTGTGACAAGGTAAACCACGACAAAACACTACTGAAATATTCCAACTCTTGCATTTCAATGAAAGAAATCCAAAATGAACTTTGAAAAATCAAGAGAATGTAACTGTGACAAGGTAAACCACAACAAAACACTACTGAAATATTCCAACTCTTGCATTTGTATGGAAGAAATCCAAAATGAACTTTGAAAAATCGAGAGAATGTAACTGTGACAAGGTAAAGCACAACAAAACACTACTGAAATATTCCAACTCTTGCATTTCAATGAAAGTAATCCAAAATGAACTTTGAAAAATCAAGAGAATGTAAGTGTGACAAGGTAAACCACGACAAAACACTACTGAAATATTCCAACTCTTGCATTTCAATGAAAGAAATCCAAAATGAACTTCGAAAAATCAAGAGAATGTAACTGTGACAAGGTAAACCACAACAAAACACTACTGAAATATTCCAACTCTTGCATTTCAACGAAAGAAATCCACAATGAACTTTGAAAACCAAGAGAATGTAACTGTGACACGGTAAACCACGACAAAACACTACTGAAATATTCCAAGTCTTGCATTTCAACGATAGAAATCCAAAATGAACTTTGAAAAATCAAGAGAATGTAACTGTGACAAAGTAAACCACGACAATTCACTACTGAAATATTCCAACTCTTGCATTTCACGAAAGAAATTCAAAATGGACTTTGAAAAATCAAGAGAATGTAACTGTGACAAGGTAAACCACGACAAAACACTCCTGAAATATTCCAACTCTTGCATTTCAACGAAAGAAATTCAAAATAAACTTTGAAAAACAAGAGAATGTAACTGTGACAAGGTAAACCATGACAAAACACTACTGAAATATTCCAACTCTTGCATTTCAATGAAAGAAATTCAAAATGTACTTTGAAAAATCAAGAGAATGTAACTGCGACAAGGTAAACCATGACAAAACACTACTGAAATATTCCAACTCTTGCATTTCAATGAAAGAAATCCAAAATGAACTTTGAAAAATCAAGAGAATGTAACTGTGACAAGGTAAACCACAACAAAACACTACTGAAATATTCCAACTCTTGCATTTCAATGAAAGAAATCCAAAATGAACTTTGAAAAATCAAGAGAATGTAACTGTGACAAGGTAAAGCACAACAAAACACTACTGAAATATTCCAACTCTTGCTTTTCAAAGAAAGAAATCCAAAATGAACTTTGAAAAATCAAGAGAATGTAACTGTGAGAAGGTAAACCACAACAAAACACTACTGAAATATTCCAACTCTTGCATTTCAGTGAAAGAAATCCAAAATGAGCTTTGAAAAATCGAGAGAATGTAACTGTGACAAGGTAAAGCACAGCAAAACACTACTGAAATATTCCAACTCTTGCATTTCAATGAAAGTAATCCAAAATGAACTTTGAAAAATCAAGAGAATGTAACTGTGACAAGGTAAACCACGACAAAACACTACTGAAATATTCCAACTCTTGCATTTCAATGAAAGAAATCCAAAATGAACTTCGAAAAATCAAGAGAATGTAACTGTGACAAGGTAAAGGACAACAAAACACTACTGAAATATTCCAACTCTTGCATTTCAACGAAAGAAATCCACAATGAACTTTGAAAACCAAGAGAATGTAACTGTGACACGGTAAACCACGACAAAACACTACTGAAATATTCCAAGTCTTGCATTTCAACGATAGAAATCCAAAATGAACTTTGAAAAATCAAGAGAATGTAACTGTGACAAAGTAAACCACGACAAAACACTACTAAAATATTCCAACTCTTGCATTTCAATGAAAGAAATTCAAAATGTACTTTGAAAAATCAAGAGAATGTAACTGCGACAAGGTAAACCATGACAAAACACTACTGAAATATTCCAACTCTTGCATTTCAATGAAAGAAATCCAAAATGAACTTTGAAAAATCAAGAGAATGTAACTGTGACAAGGTAAACCACAACAAAACACTACTGAAATATTCCAACTCTTGCATTTCAATGAAAGAAATCCAAAATGAACTTTGAAAAATCAAGAGAATGTAACTGTGACAAGGTAAAGCACAACAAAACACTACTGAAATATTCCAACTCTTGCTTTTCAAAGAAAGAAATCCAAAATGAACTTTGAAAAATCAAGAGAATGTAACTGTGAGAAGGTAAACCACAACAAAACACTACTGAAATATTCCAACTCTTGCGTTTCAGTGAAAGAAATCCAAAATGAGCTTTGAAAAATCGCGAGAATGTAACTGTGACAAGGTAAAGCACAACAAAACACTACTGAAATATTCCAACTCTTGCATTTCAATGAAAGTAATCCAAAATGAACTTTGAAAAATCAAGAGAATGTAACTGTGACAAGGTAAACCACGACAAAACACTACTGAAATATTCCAACTCTTGCATTTCAATGAAAGAAATCCAAAATGAACTTCGAAAAATCAAGAGAATGTAACTGTGACAAGGTAAACCACAACAAAACACTACTGAAATATTCCAACTCTTGCATTTCAACGAAAGAAATCCACAATGAACTTTGAAAACCAAGAGAATGTAACTGTGACACGGTAAACCACAACAAAACACTACTGAAATATTCCAAGTCTTGCATTTCAACGATAGAAATCCAAAATGAACTTTGAAAAATCAAGAGAATGTAACTGTGACAAAGTAAACCACGACAAAACACTACTAAAATATTCCAACTCTTGCATTTCACGAAAGAAATTCAAAATGAACTTTGAAAAATCAAGAGAATGTAACTGTGACAAGGTAAACCACGACAAAACACTCCTGAAATATTCCAACTCTTGCATTTCAACGAAAGAAATTCAAAATAAACTTTGAAAAAACAAGAGAATGTAACTGTGACAAGGTAAACCATGACAAAACACTACTGAAATATTCCAACTCTTGCATTTCAATGAAAGAAATTCAAATTGTACTTTGAAAAATCAAGAGAATGTAACTGCGACAAGGTAAATCATGACAAAACACTACTGAAATATTCCAACTCTTACATTTCAATGAAAGAAATCCAAAATGAACTTTGAAAAATCAAGAGAATGTAACTGTGACAAGGTAAACCACGACAAAACACTGCTGAAATAATCCAACTCTTGCATTTCAATGAAAGAAATCCAAAATGAACTTTGAAAAATCAAGAAAATGTAACTGTGACAAGGTAAACCATAACAAAACACTATTGAAATGTTCCAACTCTTGCATTTCAACGATAGAAATTCAAAATTAACTTTGAAAAATTAAGAGAATGTAACAGTGACAAGGTAAATCATGACAAAACACTACTGAAATATTCCAACCCTTGCATTTCAACGATAGAAATCGAAAATGAACTTTGAAAAATCAAGAGAATGTAACTGTGACATGGTAAACCATGACAAAACACTAATGTTGGGAGGGGGAGTCAAAAGTTGGGGGGATGGGGCCCTTTTGTGTCTCAAAATGCGCAAATTAAAAAGTATTAAAAAATGGGGCAAAAAAGTTAGGGGGGACCTGGGGCTCTTTGGGGGTCCGGGGGGCCTTTGGGGGCTTTTTGGGGGACCGGGGGCCCTTTGGGGGTCCGGGGGTCCATTGGGGGACCGGGGGCCTTTGGGGGTCGGGGGTTCCTTCGGGGTTGGGGTAGGGGGGTCGGGGTAGGGGTTTGCTGGGGTAGGGGACCTCACAACACTGTTCAAATGGAACTTGTGTATTATAACGACCACAGAGTTTCACCCTCAAATCATGTTCTAAATCATCTTCTAAAATCATCTTCTAAAATACCTCAAACGGTTCTGCTTAAATCATCTTCTAAAATGTCTCAGAACGGCTTCGCCCAAATAATCCTTAAACGTAATTTCTGCGTGTTCCTTTTGTTTTGGCATCCCTGCGCTGTCACATTTGAAATTCCTAAGAAACCCTTTCCCGCGTTAATCTCTTCATCTCTAAGATCAAAACATTCTCCCCACCGTCAATGCGCATGTGCAAACTTCGCCCGGAGACAATTCTCCTGGACGAACACCAACAAACCATGCAAACTTCGCCCCGGAGACAATTCCCCTGGACGAACACCAACAAATAAATTTCTCGGAAATTCTCTCCCCTTCGATTACGCAATCAATTTCTCGGAAATCCTCTCCCCTCTAGGGATTCTATGCCCATATATGGAGTCCCGTTCGGAGTTAGACTCAATCGTAGATGGCAGCAGTGGTGTGATCGTGGGAGTACTAGGGTCATCCCTACTTAAATGTTTATTTGTTTCTTTCCCAAGGTTGATTGGATTGAATCTGAAATCGCAAAATATCACCCCAGCTATTTTATATTTTCTGTTCAGAATCTTGCAATTTTATAGCCAAAAGATTTTATTTGTCAAAGGCTATTTATTCAGCTTCCCAGTTGGATAGATCATAGCACCGTGCTGTGACTCATTCGTTTCTAAAGAAACGTTTCTGAAGTCCATACAAAATGAATGATCAATATAGAAAACTATTCTTAAGCTTCTGTAGTCAATTATCTTTTTTTATTAATAATCAATATCGAGAATATTTTTGTCGAACGATTTTCACCCTGTAGCCTTTAAAATTACATGTTTAGATCCCAAATTTCAAACTTTCCATGGGCCTGTGATGGTTTATCATTTTTCTTTTCTTATTTTCACATCGTGATATGTATTTTCTCAGATTGTAGTTCATAAGGGTGTGTGAATTGAAAAAGGCTAATTACCTGTTTTGGCGGAGAGCCGAGATATGAGCTAGTTTCGTTTTGAATGAATTTTTGTTCGTATGAAATGGTCAGACCTTTCCTGAACTTTGTAGAATAAAGACCTGTGTTTTGAAATCTTTACACTTTGTGAATTTAGACAGCGATAAGGGTTTCTGATTGAGACCAATTTTAGGACTTGGGTTCTTATTATTGGTTGCTGTGGTAAAAGCTGCCACATTTGGTGTCTGGCGGCGGGATAAGATCCCTGAATTTGGAGAGAAGTTGAACGGTGGATCTGGAATAGGGACAAAATGTCTACTATTGCCGCAAGTGATCCCGTTTGAAGAGCTCCTGGGTTATTGGTAACTAATTTAATCACGCTAGCGACATTTTGTTTTGTATAATTTTAGTTTTTGGTTTACGCTTTTAAGAAAAGTCTAAACCTAATCAATTAATTCACGTTACCGACATTTTGCTGTTTTACAATTTCAGTTTTCGGTTTAGGCTTTTAAGAAAAGTCTAAACTTGATTAAGTAATTCACGTTACGACAATTTTGCTGTTTTTATAGCATTTCAGTTCTCCTATTCGACTTTAGAGACAAGTCTATACTTTCCAGTTGATTATATCGTGAAACCCGCTGACCAAACCTTCCTGTTTCCCTGATTGTCGACAAATTGGAGTGACATTTTGCCGGTAACAAAAGGCAATATTTTCGTAAACCTAGAGAGATTATAGGAATTCTATTTTGGGAAAAAAAAAAAAATGTAACCTAAGGTGGATGAAGTCGTATGCCCGAGAATCCTACTGAGTCTGTGAGACAGACTAGGTCCAGTTCACTGGGTCGAGTTCACGTTAAATTACCCGACACTCTAAACGACGGAGCATCAGCGATTCCTAAGAGGAGGACTAAAGTAGACCCTCTTAAAGAGTTTAACTCTAGGACGGAACAGGTATTTCAGTCAAATATAACAGAGGTTGTAGGTGGGGCTGAGAGCCCGGCGGAGGGGATCAGTTGTCCTTTCAAGAAGGCAGAACAACAGAGTGTAAAGTTTTTGCCTGAGGCTATTTCTGAAACAGAAGATAGTAAGGCAAGGACAGAGAAAGCGGAAGGAAAGGTAGGGATGGAAGCATTGCCAAAAGTCTCAGGAAGTATTCAAGTCTTGGATAATAAGAATCTGATTACAATGGACGCAGCGCAGTTTAACCAGTTTATGACATCGCACATGCAGCTTATGACAGCAATGAACGCCCTAACAAAAGGCTTGGCGGGTCAACCTGCGGGAAATCAGCAGCAGCCTACAGCAGCACAAGCCGCAATTAGGCCAAAGCTACTGAAGCTGACAGATAGTGACGACATAGACTCGTTTTTAAGCATGTTTGAGAGGACGGCGACGGCTAGTGGCTGGCCTAGGGAACAGTGGGCTACACAGCTGTATCCAGTTCTATCCGGTCCTGCACTGGAGACGATGTCAGGTTTATCGGCGGATATGTTTGGTGATTATGATGCGGTTGAGACAGCAATACTTGAGAAGTATTCTGTCACAAATGAAACGTATCGCATACGCTTCCGAAGTGGAAGAAAAGAAGAAAAGGAATCCTACGGAGAATTCGGAAGGAAGCTGGCAACCAGCTTCAATAGATGGCTCAGTCTAACATCGCTGAGAGCGCAGGTAGAGAACCTGGCGGCAACAAGTCCCCGGCCAGCCAGAGTGGCTGTGCCATTGAAGGATGTAGAAGAAATTTTTCAGCTTTTACGGGTGGAACAGTTTACGGAGGCAGTACCGTACCACCTGCAGGTAGCCCTTCGGGAGAGGCCGTTTAAAACTCTTAAGGAAGCTGTTTCTTTTGCAGAATCTAGCGCCCTAGCTCGTAAAACAACGAAAGATTGTTTGAAGATGGGTGGCGATAACAGAGACCAGCATCCGGGCAAGGAGGGAAGGAAACAGAGGAGTTTTGACGGCAACCGTAAAGGAGGGGTGAGCAGTCATCAAGCGAGAGCTGAGTCCAAGGAAGGAAGCTCGTGCGAGAATCACCGAGCAGGAAACAGGAGAGCCTGTTTTGTGTGTGATGACACGTCACACTTTGCGAAGAACTGTCCGAGGGAAAAGCAGGAGCCAGAAAATGAGCGGCAGGGTTTCCTGGCTGAGAGCCCGATCACCAGGAGTCGGCAGGGGCAGCGGTAGTGCTTCATGGCAAAGTAGACGGAAGGAATGTTGAAATGCTGGTGGAAAGTGGAGCGGACATAACAGTTCTGCACTCGGAGATGGTACCAGAAGAATTATGGTGCTGGGAGGAGCCTAGAAGCTTGAGATGTGTACATGGTGACACACACACGAATACCCTACGGCGGTAGTGGACGTACGGGTGAAACAAGCAGATGGTTAGCTTGTTGAACTTCCAGTGAAGGTTGCAGTCTCGGATCGGATACCAAAGAAGTTCCTGTTAGGGGAGAATTTTCCAGAATTCTCGAGGCTGCCAGATTCGGAAGTTGATGTGTTTGTGACAACGAGGGCCAGAGCAAGCAAGCTGGGTGAGTTACAAACGGATATTTCGGAGGCAAGACAGTTTGACGTCGACGACTCAATGTTTTCTGGAGGAGGAAAAGCAAGGAAGAGTCGGGGGCAGAAGCGTAGAGAAAAAAAAGGCCGCTTCTTAGGGCCAGTCAGACGGAGAGGAGGCTCCCATGAAACCTGGACAGAAAGGGAAAAGTTTTGCTGAGTTACAGAGGATGGATGAGACCTTGCAAGAATTCTGGGTGCGGGCTAAGGCCGAACCTACAGAGGCAAAAGATTTCATTGTAAGGTATGAGATCCTTTACCGAGTAGTCAATGATGGAGACCGGGACGAGCAGAAGTGGCAATTAGTGGTTCCTTCAGTCTACAGAACAGACGTGCTAAAGCTGGCCCATAATTCACCTATGGGAGGGCATATGGTTAGGCAACGAACTACCGACAGGATTATTGAAAGATTCTTTTGGCCGAATGTTTATCTGGACATAGCAAAACATTGCCAACAATGTCATGATTGCCAGATGACAGCCAGAAAACGCCAGATAGACAAGGTGCCATTAAAACCCCCTCCCGATCATTGAAACTCCTTTCCACAAAATAGGACTGGACCTCGTGGGACCTTTAGAGCGTAGTTAAACTGGTTTCAAGTGGATCGGAGACGGATGGATTGGTTGATAGGTTAAATGGGACCATAGTGCAGATGCTAAGAAAATTTGTCAGAGATGAGCCGACGAACTGGGATCAGTATCTTCCATATCTTTTGTTTACCTACAGGGAAACTAAACAAGCTTCGACAGGTTTCTCACCATTCGAGCTGATCTATGGGCATCACGTCAGAGAACCACTAGATGTGTTACGAGAGAATTGGGAGGAGAAAAAGAAAGGTGCGTCTGAATCGGTAGTCAGTTACCTGGTTAATATGCGGGAACGACTTAGCAAATGGACCGAGACCACACATCAAAACTTATTGGCAAGTCAAGAACGACAGAAGACATGGTATAATCACAACTGGAAACCCATAGAGTTTGAAGCGGGAGAGGAAGTGCTGGTCCTCTTACCGTGTGGAAATAGCAAACTTGAGGTACAGTGGCAAGGCCCATACAAGATCCTGAAGAGATCCGGAAGTGTGGATTACCTAGTGGAATTTCCCAAGGGGAAAAAGAAGTCTAAGCTTCTCCACGTAAACCTTCTTAGAAAGTACCACAGGGCAAATCCGAATGAAATCTTATTTATTCAAGCAGACAACTATGCAGACACAAGTCTGGAAGAGATGACGGACTGCAAGGGTACATGAAATGACGGAGACTTCGAAGAAGCCCTCCAGACATCCATAAATGGAATTTTGAGTCATGGTCAGAGAAAGGATTTAGCTAAAATCTTGAGAAGATACAGAACGACCCTTTCGGACAGACCTGGGAATACCGATCTCGTGATGCATGGGATCGATACAGGCAGTAACCCACCGGTGCGGAAAAAACCTTATCGAGTTCCAGCAGCGAAACGGCACCTAGTAGAAACCGAAGTGGCTAAGATGCTGCAAGAAGGAATTATAAGACCGTCGGAGAGTGATTATGCGTCACCGATAGTACTAGTACCAAAGGCAGATGGGACGGTGCGGTTTTGTGCCGACTATCAGGAACTAAATAAAATTTCAAGGCAGAATTGTTACCCATTACCTCGCACGGATAACATCGAAGGAATGGGAACGGCTAAATTCATCAGCAAGCTAGATTTAACTCGAGGATATTGGCAGATAAAAATGCACCCTAATAGCATACACAAGACAGCATTTGTGACGCCAAATGGTCTATATGAGTTTCTCGTAACGCCATTCGGTATTCAAGGAGCAAGTGGCAGATTCCAAAAGCTCATGGATCGTGTTCTCAGAGATTTGAAATTCTGTCGCTGCTACATCGACGATATTGTGATCTTCAGTGACACTTTCCAGGACCACCTGCGACGTATCGAAAGTGCTACAGAGATTGCAGTCAGCAGGGCTGACACTCAAGCCAAGAAAGTGCAGGTTTGGGGATGCAGAAGTGGAGTTTTTGGGACACACAGTAGGAGGTGGAGTCGTTAAGCCATCGACGAACAAGGTCCAGGGAATTGTCAATTATCCAAGGCCCCTTTCGAAAAAGGATGTTCGAGCATTTATGGGACTAGTTGGATACTATGGTCGCTTTATTCAGAATTTCACAGCTTTGGCCGAACCACTCCGCCAGATGACGACCAAAAAGGCCCCTGAGGTAGCCGAGTGGACTCCCAATGCAGAACTGGCATTTGAGTCTCTGAAGGAGGCGTTCTGTTCAGCTCCAGTTTTGAGAAATCCGAACTACAAGGAGCCGTTCACACTACAAACAGACGCGAGCGGTAAAGGACTGGGGCAGTCTTGACCCAGCGGACTGACGGGGAGGAACATCCTATTGGCTTCATTAGCAGGAAACTGACACCCGCTGAGAGTCGATACTCCACGATCGAGAAGGAGGCGCTAGCAATAAAATGGGCGATATCCAAGTTCCATTACTTCCTGGCGGGTCAGCATTTCTTCGTCGAAACTGACCATGATCCGTTAAGGCGGCTTCATGTGATGTCGAATCAGCACGAGAAATTAGCTCGGTGGATTCTTGCCCTACAAGCATATAATTTCACCATTAGCTGCCGTCCAGGGGTTGCGAACGCTAATGCTGACACCCTGTCAAGATATCAGGAATAGGCGACTCCTTCTCTCTTGTAAATAGTGCTCAAAGAGGCCCTTCCTCTTTTCTCGTCATAAATGAGGCCTCGAAGGAAGAACTCATGAAACCGTGCCTAAGGGGGAAGGGATGTGATGGTTTATCATTTTTCTTTCTTATTTTCACATCGTGATATGTATTTTCTGAGATTGTAGTTCGTAAGTGTGTGTGAATTGAAAAAGGCTAATTACCTGTTTTGGCGGAGAGCCGAGATATGAGCTAGTTTTCGTTTTGAATGAATTTTTATTCGCATGAAATGGTCAGACCTTTCTTGAACTCTGTAGAATAAAGACCTCTGGTTGAAAATCTTTACACTTTGTGAATTTAGACAGCGATAAGGGTTTCTGATTGAGACCAATTTTAGGACTTGGATTCTTATTATTGGTTGCTGTGAAAAAGTTGCCACAATCATATAAACATGCAAAGGTGGAATCCTTCCCTCTCCTGTTTCTATCTTTATTTTGAAGAATATTTTTGACTAAGCCTGTACTATGGATGCCGTGGAGCGACAACTCTCCACTCATCGGAGAAATATTTTGCGTATAACACAAAAATTACGTTCATATTCTTACCTGTAAAGAAGGAAGAGGGATTCCCTTTAAAAAAGATCTTTTCGAGAAGCTCCCCAAATAAACATTGAAATTACTTCCCAAACATCAATTTTCGACCTTTCAAGCCCCCTCTCACGGGAAGCATTTTAAAAGATGCACTTGAGTAATTATTATCATTCTCGAAGCATTGTTAAACGAATGATAAGCTTGAATTTCGAAAACGGCGAATGGGAGGGAGAGTAACAACTATCTTCACATTTAAGAAAACCCTGGACCAAATAGTTCGCAATAACAAACTGTATCTAGTGAGAGACCCTCGTTAATAGAAAACCAAACTCTAAGACAAATTATTATTGCTGTTAATCCTGTTTGGTTGCGCCAGTTTTTTTTTTTTTTTAGGTTATTTAATACAAAAAAAAAAAACCGACGAAACAAAACAGAAATAGGAACAAAACTTTAAGTAGCCAGCAGTCCTTTGATGCCTGAAGGTTTCCTCAGGAACCACAAATTTCAGAATATTTATTATCAAAACTACACAATCTAGCCCCTCGGGGTTGCTATCATTGTGTGATAGTCAACGAGCTCTATTCCTGTTATTTTTCTCAGTTTATGATCGTCCGCCTTTGGGTGAGATAATCACGGTCAAAGTAAGTTCTTTTAGCCTCCTTGGATTTTTCAGAAAGGTGGGCACGTATTTTTGTTATTGACAACGTAGTGATTTGTTCTAGAGTTTTTATTTCCCTGGCCTGGCAGAGAGGAAGGTCTCACAGTTCAAATGAAGTGTCGTTTGCATCGATAGTGTGAAAATTACGGGAAGGGAGGGGCCCTAAGAATCGTGGTTCCTAGAGGAACCATGCGTCAGAAATGGGAACTTTTCAGGTGGCTGAACGTATATAGAGTGTGATATGCTAAGATATCCCGTAACCACTGTTTTTACGCCACTATCTTATAATTTCTGATGGTTCGACCATGCTAAATAGGATCTGAAGCTCTGAGAAACCATCCGGAACAGCTTGAGCTTGGGGTTGCCACTGTCAATAGTAAAATACTAAACCTTCTGTGGCCAAATTACGAAATTTCCTGTAGATACAATTAGTAAGATTGACTAAGTTTCTCAACCAATATGTCTTTTCTAGGGTTGCAATGGACAAATCTACATCCACTGCACCAAAAACAGCGGAAGATAACTACTCTACAATTATGAAGAAACTACGTTCACACCCAATTTCATTGGCACAAGCTGTGAATTTTCTTCTTTGTCCAGATGATACTTTTGACCTGGAAGACCTGCCAAGTGCAAATCAAGACCAATCTGATCCGCAGTATGTTCCTCCTGACGAAGTTCTGGAAGAACTGCTCGAAGCTGAAATAGAAACCGGCCGAATTGAGGCCAACGACTGTGACAGTCAGGATGAGTCTCAAGCTAATGGAGGTGAAGAAACCCGACCACAACAATCCTCAAGTATTCCTACTTCCAAACCAATGAGACGACGAGACATTGCTTGGAGGAAAGTAGATTTTATCCCACCAGACACTCTGGGGAAAGATCAGCTTCGAGTCGACCAAGAAATGAGCGGCAAGACCCCATTGGAATATGTCGGGTTGTTTTTCAATAAAGAAGTAGTAAGCAACATACGCGATCAGACGAATATATATGCAATTCAGAAAGATGGCAAGCAGTTAGGCGTTCCTTCGGCTGACATTGAGCGTTTCCTGGGAGTCCTTGCGTTTACAGGAATAGTGAAAATGCCCTCCTATCGCAGCTACTGGTCAAACGAAACTCGTTACTCCGTGATAGCCAATGCTATGTCACGTAACAGATTTGAACTGATAAAGAAGTATTTGCATTTCAATTACAATGTATCGCACAAGCTTTAGGAGCACCCTGGTTACGACAAGATTCATAAAATTCGTCCTTTGATAGAAAAGGTTCGAGCCAACTTCATGAAGATACACCCGGAAAAACACCAGGTCATTGATGAGCATATAGTTCGGACGAAGCAGCGAATATCGCTGAAGCAGTACAATCCGAAAAAAACACATGAGTGGGGATACAAGTTCATCTCCAGAGCGGGAATAAGTGGATTTGTGTACGATTTAGAAATGTACACTGACAAGGGATCAGTTGATACAAGCGATTTGGGGGTTGATGCTGATTTTGTCCTCCGACGTGCGAGGGGAATCCAAAAAACCACATGAACTACAGGCTCTTTTACGACAACTGGTTTTCGTCACTAGACCTGGCCCAGACCCTAAATGACCAGGGTATACTTAAACTGGCTACAGTTAGAGTAAAAAGGTTAAAAGGCTGCACTTTGGAACTAGATAGCAAAATGAAAGCGCAAAGAAGAGGTTCGTATGACTGGCGGGTGGAAACGCAGTCGAATGTTGTAGTGGTGAAGTGGTATGATAATAAGCCGGTTCACTTGATATCAACCTATGCAGCTGTGGATTCTGAAGATACCTGTGAGAGGTGGGATGGCAAGTGAAAAGATAATATAGAAGTGAAGAGACCACACGGCGTGAAGGAATACAATCGTTTTATGGGTGGCGTTGATCTTGCCGATATGCTGATAGAGCTGTACAGAATTGACTTCAAGTCTCGAAACAAGTGGTACATGCGAATTTTCTTTTTCTTGTTTGACCTTTCCATTGTAAATGGGTGGATCCTATATCGCAGGTGTCTTCCTACTGGATAAAAACCCATGAACATGCTGCAGTTCAAAACGGACGTTGCACGCACCTTACTGTCTGGCGCATCCTTAGCGATACCTAAGAGAGGTAGACCACTTAACAAAGCTCTGTCCAAAAAGAAAATAAAGTATAGTTGCCGCCCACTAGACTAGACGAGACTCGATGGCCAGGAGCACTTTCCAGATTGGATAGACAGCAAGCAGAGGAGCCGAGCTTGTGTTCAAGCCCACTCCAAGGTGAAGTGTATGAAGTGCGAAGTGGCTTTGTGTTTCACGCCAAACCGAAATTGTTTCCTATCTTACCACACTAGCTAGGCGATGTGTGACTATGTGCTGTTACTGCTGGATGTTGCCTGTGGGAACCATTCTGTAGTTTCTTCACTTTCATCAATAAAAATTTTTTCTTTACATTTTCTTTGCGGAATGACCTTAAATAAAGCACAGAAACAGGCGCGGAATTTCTTCCTCTCTTTTTTCAATATTCAGGCATCAAAGGGTTAAGAAACTCGAATACACTCAGTTTTCAGCAAAACGCTAGTTATTTTATTTAAACCAGCATTGCAGATATATGGAGTACAAACCACGAAGCCATAATTTTTGCTCCTTTTAAGTTTAAACATGTCTCTTTAATCCATAAGAAAAGCTTTGTTTTTTTGCTCAAAAAAGAGCTAACATGTTTTAGATACTACTTCCCAAGCAAGAAGACTAGATAATTAACGTATCGTGTTGATTTTGGACAACTGCGCTATATCACTTATTTGCCTTGTGGAAGAATGAAAAAGTCTATGCCCACAGGGCTGTTTAGTCTTTATATATTTTTGAAATTATCAGCTTATACAATTTATCAACAGAATTTCGCGTGTTTCACATTGACAAATCTTGCATCAACGCCTATAAGCACAACTTGAGCACTTGACATCAAAAACAAAATGGTAAGTTAAAATACTAATTTCAAACAGATTGGTCTCAGACTCACAAAAGATTTGCTTTCCTATCCCAAGGTAAACTTAGCTTTCCATTGAATTAGGGAGATACTTAAATCCTATGAAAAGCCACCAAGACAAAATTTAAGGGCTTAAATGCTTACTCCTGATCCATAGAAAACAGTTATTCGCATAAACTTTAAGTATTCCGCTCTATTATGAGAATACGGAACTAAGACTGTGTTGGATAATTCCTTAATTGATTTTCTTTCTTCTATTCTTTATGGAGAGGGTTTGGCATTGTACAAGTTAGTAGGAAGAGAGAAAGCGCGCGCGAGAGAGAGAGAGAGAGAGAGAGAGAGAGAGAGAGAGAGAGAGAGAGAGAGAGAGGAGAGAGGAGAGAGAGAGAAGAGAGAAGAGAGAGAGTGATGATGAATAATATTTTATTTGGAAATGGCTGCGAACAGCTATAATAAATCGAATTCATTTAGGTAAGAAAAAGAAAAGAAGGCCCGAAAACCGCCCAACCTAAGCATGGGTACATTTCCGAGGACCAAAGACCTCGAACGGAGGAAGACAACAAAAAGCCTGTGAAGTGTAGATACATAGTGGTTTAGTGGGCTATGATATTTAGAAAAAATGGAGTTGGGGGTAATGGAGGGAGACTGTAGAAAACACAGGCACCTCTTTTGTTTTAGGGGTGGCAACCCATGAAGTTTTATAGAGACAAGAATAAGCAATTTTAACTTCTTTATACATAATCCAAAGATGGTTTTTCTGAATAGATTAAATTTTATTGTTAAGTTTGTAGACCTTGAAGGGTTGTCGGAGCAAACAGAAGCGTTACAATAGCGGTCAATCGAGGTAAAGATGCACACAATGAAAACTTGTTATAGAGCACTAGAGTTTAATCAAAAATATGATTGAAAAGATTTATTAGCTTGTTTAACAATATTTGAAAAATATAAGTCCGTCATTAATCCTCACATATCTTAATAAACATCATATACCCATCATATACCTCATCATATACCTTAATAAACTTTCAAATGGGGTTAAATCCATTTATTTAGACAGTGAAAAAACAGTGGGGTTATACACCAGGGGGGATACGCCTAGACCCAATTAAAACAGATTGAATAATAGTACATTTTCTTTTTAGGCAATAATAAGATTCATATTACATTGAATATAGTAGAATAATCAGAAATTTAATATAAACTTCGAATTTAATTTTACATTACTAATTTAACATTAAGTGTAAAAATTAAATTTAATTAAAATTTTCATAAAAAGAGCCTTTGCAAATTAGAAAAAGTTATTGGAAATTAGAGGCGCCATCTCTGGACGTGCATAGGGTGTTATGGCTATACATGTTCCAAGGGTTGACCGGCAAGGAGGCGTTTTCAATCATTAGTAAACTACAGTCAAGCAATTGCAAAGATATTAATTCGATATTCGATAGATATTTCGATCACATATACAGCGACCGTCTTCAGTAGAAATACTAAAATAATAAAATTGAAACTAGCGTATTTATATACAACAAAATAAATAACTTTTAGGGTCATTCACAAGATAATGAACTTCCAGATTACAACAACAACAACACCTAATTTAAAGGTGTTATGTCGAAAATACGTCATATACCTTAGTCAGTCATTCGATTGGTGGGTAAGATTAGAAAAGAGCAGGAAGATTTTCAGTAAGGATACAGCAGTGGTTGCAGGATTTTCAGTAAGGATACAGCAGTGGTTGCAGGATTTTCAGTAAGGATACAGCAGTGGTTGCAGGATTTTCAGTAAGGATACAGCAGTGGTTGCAGGATTTTCAGTAAGGATACAGCAGTGGTTGCAGGATTTTCAGTAAGGATACAGCAGTGGTTGCAGGATTCTCAGTAAGGATACAGCAGTGGTTGCAGGATTTTCAGTAAGGATACAGCAGTGGTTGCAGGATTTTCAGTAAGGATACAGCAGTGGTTGCAGGATTTTCAGTAAGGATACAGCAGTGGTTGCAGGATAGAGCTGATCGTTTCTTTTAAGTTCATTTATTTCTGGTTGTAACGCTCTCTCTTCGGCTGTCCTCCCTCAAAACTTAGCATATACAGGAAAATTCAATTCTGATTTAAGGACATAACCCTTAATCTTTTCACGATGAGTCCAAAGGTGCAGTCAGAATTTTTCTATCTGCTATACTTTCTGAGATATGACCTATTACCTATTGGGTTAAAACCGGTATCACCGGCTTTTACAACCAGAACCTTGTACAGACATACAAGAATACGAGGAAAAAACGGATTCCGTGAAACCTATTGTTGAAATTCTGCTTCTTCATTTATTTCTCCGGAAAAAAAAAATGAAAAACAAAATTCTATTTTCTTGAAAAACTGAAAGTTTTTTTTCTAGTAAAGATATTTTTTTTATAGTCAGAAATTGAGTTCTAGTAAAAAAGAAACAACAATATCTTGCTCAGAAATAGCCTAAATTAATCAAAATGTTCTCTACGGAATTATTTTGAGATGTCATTTTTTAGGCTAAGGAGGGCAGACTATTCCTCATAAATCTTTTCCTTGGGAGAAAAAACATGTGAATGTATTTCTAAGCTTTTTTCTTCCAAATCCAGTTACAGAAAAGTAAGAAAAGAAGATTCCCATAAAAAATAAAGCCTCCTAGAAATCCTATGGCACAAACAGAATATCCTATCATCAGAAGTGTCAAGAATATCAAAAACAAAAACAAAATTCTATAAGCTAAATTGCTGGAATGACAACGAATAAAGATAAGAAAAACAACATCATAAAACTATAAAGAGTGGATATGAAGCCGTAAATTCCAACTCCTTCCAAAAGATTTTCAAAAATACAACTGGATTTCTCAGTTTGAATCTAAGAAAGCTTTACTAAAAAAAAAAAAAAGGTTTGGAGCTCTTAATTGTAACATATACTAACGAGCAGGAAGACAATCAAATATACGAGTATATCGTAGTAAAACGAGTCATTTTTCTTCCAGAATACCATGATGAAAAATCAATTGCAATGGCTATTTATAAGGTTTTTTCTTTCCACTCAAATCATAGACTTATTTACTTGGTAGCTTTAATGTACAATCAAGAAATACAAGGAAAGGCAATTGCTGTAGATCCAAGCAACCCTGCTGATTTGAGACAATTGCAGCTGTTATTGAATTTTCGTTACCATTTCTGGAGTTGAAAGGCTGGAAAGAACAATAAGGGTACCATTATAATCTCAATGGTTTGTAAGCCTCCAAAGATTCATAGTCCCTCTCTTCTATACACCCCCTCCCAGCCGCATTAGTAAGTGAAAACTAAAAAACACGTTTTCAAAAAATGACAAATTAACAAAATCATTTAAATTTTATATAAAAATAACAAATGTTATTTATGTTTACCTTAAGGTAAAAGTTGATTACGAAAGCTATTTTACGAAAATTTCAAAAACGATTTTCAAATGCTGATGTATATCTTTTTTTGTTTTCTCCAGCACTAGCAGGGCACTGAAACACCGAAGAGAGCTATTTAAGAGTTCATTTGAAAGCTAATACTTTTAGAAAAAACTGGATAATGACAAAAAGTTATTTACATTTGATTTAGAAATAAAAACGGTTATTTGTGCTTATATCAACAGTAAAAGTTGATTGCGAAAACGATTTTACGAAAATTTCAAAAACGATTTTGAAATGCTGATGTATATCTTTTTTTTCTTTTTTGTTTTCTCCAGCACTAGCAGGGCACTGAAACACCGAAGAGAGCTATTTAAGAGTTCATTTGAAAGCTAATACTTTTAGAAAAAACTGGATAATGACAAAAAGTTATTTACATTTGATTTAGAAATAAAAACGGTTATTTGTGCTTATATCAACAACAAAAGTTGATTGCGAAAGCTAATTTACGAAAATTTCAAAAACGATTTTGAAATGCTGATGTATATCTTTTTTTTCTCTTTTGTTTTCTCCAGAACTAGCAGGGCACTGAAACACCGAAGAGAGCTATTTAAGAGCTCATTTGAAAGCTAATACTTTTAGAAAAAACTGGATAATGACCAAAAGTTATTTACATTTGATTTAGAAATAAAAACTGTTATTTGTGCTTATATCAACAGTAAAATTTGATTGCGAAAACGATTTTACGAAAATTTCAAAAACGATTTTGAAATGCTGATGTATATCTTTTTTTCTTTTTTGTTTTCTCCAGCACTAGCAGGGCACTGAAACACCGAAGAGAGCTATTTAAGAGCTCATTTGAAAGCTAATACTTTTAGAAAAAACTGGATAATGACCAAAAGTTATTTACATTTGATTTAGAAATAAAAACTGTTATTTGTGCTTATATCAACAGTAAAAGTTGATTGCGAAAGCTATTTTACGAAAATTTCAAAAACGATTTTGAAATGCTGATGTATATCTTTTTTTTTTGTTGTTTTCTCCAGCACTAGCAGGGCACTGAAACACCGAAGAGAGCTATTTAAGAGCTCATTTGAAAGCTAATACTTTTAGAAAAAACTGGATAATGACCAAAAGTTATTTACATTTGATTTAGAAATAAAAACTGTTATTTGTGCTTATATCAACAGTAAAAGTTGATTGCGAAAGCTATTTTACGAAAATTTCAAAAACGATTTTGAAATGCTGATGTATATCTTTTTTTTCCTTTTTGTTTTCTCCAGCACTAGCAGGGCACTGAAACACCGAAGAGAGCTATTTAAGAGCTCATTTGAAAGCTAATACTTTTAGAAAAAACTGGATAATGACCAAAAGTTATTTACATTTGATTTAGAAATAAAAACTGTTATTTGTGCTTATATCAACAGTAAAAGTTGATTGCGAAAGCTATTTTACGAAAATTTCAAAAACGATTTTGAAATGCTGATGTATATCTTTTTTTTCTTTTTTGTTTTCTCCAGCACTAGCAGGGCACTGAAACACCGAAGAGAGCTATTTAAGAGCTCATTTGAAAGCTAATACTTTTAGAAAAAAACTGGATAATGACCAAAAGTTATTTACATTTGATTTAGAAATAAAAACTGTTATTTGTGCTTATATCAACAGTAAAAGTTGAATGCGAAAACGATTTTACGAAAATTTCAAAAACGATTTTGAAATGCTGATGTATATTTTTTTTTTCTTTTTTGTTTTCTCCAGCACTAGCAGGGCACTGAAACACCGAAGAGAGCTATTTAAGAGCTCATTTGAAAGCTAATACTTTTAGAAAAAACTGGATAATGACCAAAAGTTATTTACATTTGATTTAGAAATAAAAACTGTTATTTGTGCTTATATCAACAGTAAAAGTTGATTGCGAAAACGATTTTTCGGGAATTTTGAAAAAGATTTTGAAACCCTGATGTGTCTCTTTTTTTCTTATTTCACTAGCATTGGCAAGACACTAAAGCTAATTTCACTTTTAAGCGTTTTCTGGCAAAAGATGAAAGATCTTAGCACATTGGTGAGTGAAAGTACGGCCCTATTAGTTTTAAATGTTTTATTATATTAAAAGAAACAATTTATTTTTCTTGAACTGTTTTTCTCAAACTGGTCAGAATGTTTTTTCTGAGCTGAGAAGTTTAGCTAGGAAGTATAGTAAAAACGTGCACAATTTGATCATAAAGTGACTGCTTAAGAACCATATACGTAGTTGGACACTCCCCAAAATAAAGGGAGAGAGGAAGGATGTTCCGGGAACTGGTTAACCTGGTTGCCTTTCCTTGTATTTCTTGATTGTACATTAAAGCTACCAAGTGAAAAAGTCTATGATTTGAGTGGAAAGAAGCAACCTTATAAATAGCCATTGTAATTGATTTTTCATCATGGTATTCTGGAAGAAAAATGACTCGTTTTACTACGATATACTCGTATATTTGATTGTCTTCCTGCTCCTTAGTACATGTTACAATTAACAGCTCCAAACCTTCCAATTAACAACTCCAAACCAAAGCTGTTTAAAAGCTAATTTGGAAGCTAATGCTTACATTTATGTATTTAGTATAAATTCATCTCAACAACACAATTGCAAAGAGGCATATGGCATCAACAATGAGGACTTTTTGTGCCATTCCTGGGGTGAATAGGCTTGGAAGAATAAACAGTGTACCGTTGAAATCTCCATGGTCCACAAATCCTTCGCTGGAGGCTTATAATCTCCCTCATGAGTTGTTCCCCTTCCGGTCCCCTTAATGAGTGAAAACTAAAAAACGAACTTTAAAAAAACTGCCAGGTAAGAAAATGTTTTTACACAAATTCAAAGCTGATACGGGAATGATGATATATGCTATTTATGTCTGTTTTAATAGTAAAAGTAAAATACGAAAACACATTTAAAGTCTTTACAAAAAAGAGCTTGAAATAATAATGTGTTTATTTTTTTTCGCCATCGCTAGCGGCTTACTGGAACATAGTAGGAGTGAGTGGCGTCAAAATCGGCGTCAAAAGTTTTCGCAATAAGGGTCAAGGCATACAAGAATTAGTCACCATTTTTGATGCAACAAACAGACCCATCATTTGGGGATAGGGAGGGGGCTAGTCCCCTTGAATTTGGTCAATTTTCTTTTATTCTTCATGATAATATGTTTTATTGATCGCTTACTCTGAAATATTGAAGTCCAAGAAGTAAAAACACCAAAGTGTACTTTTTTATAAGTTCAAAAATTCTTTGGGAAATTGAAGCCGAAAAATTGCAATATTAATAACCCGTTTTTCTGTAAATTATATTAAATTCATGTCTAGAATTCTGTTAATATCTTTCAGTTTTCTAAAATCTAAAAAATCTTCCATATAGGACAGTATTTAATAAACAATTGATTTTTTTCTTATCTGCAACTTCTGAGACAAAATCACTCTTTTAATTGTGGGAAAGTCTAAGAGAGGTGGGAAGAAAACAAAATGCATGTTGAATTCTTTAGTTTCATTGCTTAATTTAGGCAAATAATCTTTTTGTAAGGTTTACTGTCAATAATAGAAAAAAAAACTGAAAACGAAAAAATTTTTTTAAAAAAGTAAAGCTTTTCTGAAGAATTAAAGAGTGAAGTTGGAATTTAAAATGAAAAAAAAATAGTGCGTCACAGTTTATGCAACATAAATCCACAGAACTAAGTCAAATAAACTACTCGTGGTATTTCGCTATATTTGTAGAATTTCGACAAACTAGCGCTTTACTGTAAACCGAACTTTCTTGAGTTTTTTAGAGTATTTAATTGTATACTAAAAGTTATCGATATCATGGTCAGAGAATGACTACTGTACTGAGAGCTTTATAGACTAGTCTTTTATTTTCCGCAGACCACTTAAGGACATTTTTGCTGCTAAGAGAACATCCTGTTTTTTTGCGTCGGTTTTGTGTTAAGTAGAGCGCTAGCTTTTTTTCCACGGTACTTGTTTCCACGGATGGCCGTGGAAAAAAGAAGGCCTCTTATTGAAGAATATCCAGCCAAGATTAGGTATCGGTTGGGAAAATTTCATACTTTGGGTGGTCAGCTGGATGATAAAGTAGTGGGGGGTAAGGTCCGACAGTTGGCAGGAAATATAATAAGGATGGGGATATATGCCCCTAGTATACAAACACTTTGTTAGGTTTTTTCTGAGTGTTGAAGGCTAATTAGCCTGAGCTTTGGCTAAGTTTAAGTTTGGTGAGTCCACGCCCATAATAATGATAATAATAGGTTAATAATACAATAACAATAATAAAAGAAAAATATCACGAGTCAGTTTATCTGAGCTAGTTTTGCAGATACATGTTGCATAAAGTGCGAAACAATAATTTTTGTTAGTTCCAACTTCCCTCTTTACTTTCATAAGAAAAGCACGTTTTTTTTTAAATTCATCACGCCTAAAAATCGTATCTGACATTTTGATGCCTTTGAGATTATAGTTAAAAACAATATAGCAACTTAGAAGGAGACAGTATAGATAGTATAGATAGAGACAGTGTCTCAAAAACAGACAGTATAGCAACTTAGTTAAACAAAATTAAGTATGATCGAATATACATTCTTCTGCAAATCCGCCCTTTGAGAACAGCTTATAAAACAGTTTTTAATAATTATATCAGAAGTGTAAAAATGTTAGATGCAACTTTTAGGCATGGCAACAATGAAATGCTAAAATTTTGGTAGTCATAATTCATCAACTATAGTTAATTATGTTGAAATATTGTTGGACAGGCTCTCCTTATTTTATCCCTTTTTTACAGTAAGAAATACCAGCAGCTATCCATCGACAAAATTGAGTTTAAAATTGTTGCAAAAAGATTATCTTAATTAGTTATTCCTTTTTGTGGAGTTTTTATTTCCTTCAATAGCCTACAATTTTTTTCCGCGTCCTTGAACGTTTTATACTGCTCACTAATTAAATCTTGCCGATACAGAATGATATAACAGATTAAAAAACGCATACAAGTAGTAATACTTTTATTTTACCCGTCTGACTATTTTAAACTGTTTCTTTATTCCTCGTATATCAAGAAAATGGATGATTTCTACCTTTTGGAAGCGACTCCGGAACATCAACAGCTATGGCAGAAAGAGCAAATAGTATGGAAATACTAGAAGTACAATTCAATAATAAACTCAAATACTGAGGAAGACAGCATTATCTTTCATAATACAAGAGAGAAAAAATCCAACAAATAGGGAATTTGTCCCGAAGAAGCAAAACTAGGTTAGGATTTGAATATTCCCAACGTATGTACGACGCTCGTCATTTCAACAAGAAAAAAAGCGTTACTCTATACAAGTAAATACAAGAAAGAGAGAGAGAGAGAGAAAGAGAGAGAGAGAGAAAGAGAGAGAGCGAGAGAGATAGAGAGAGAGAGAGAGAGAGAGAGAGAGAGAGAGAGAGAGAGAGAGAGAGAGAGAGAGAGAGAGAGAGAGAGAGAGAGAGAGAGAGAGAGAGAGAGAGAGAGAGAGAGAGAGAGAGAGAGAGAGAGAGAGAGAGAGAGAGAGAGACAGAGAGAGAGAGAGAGAGGGGGAGACATGCCATTTAAGATGTCAAAGTGACATACCATATTCAAGGTATTCATTTGCAGCAATATCACTCATCATTTCTTCATGACTAATAAAAAAGTAGTTTCTGCCATTCTCCTCATCTTTCCTGGGCGCTCGTGTTGTATCTATGTAAAAGAAGGTTATAATGCAGTGAACGGAAGATAAATAAGAAATGAATGCGATCAAACCATGAAGTTCTTCTTAAATAATACTATTAACGCCTCTTTTCTTGTGAGAATGAACATATTCAGAATTCCAATTCAAGTTGTAATGCTATTACTACGTGAGCAGGAAGGAGTATGCTAACAAATTAACAAAACTATCAAAAATACTAAAGGAGGCACAATTATTATGGATACACCTAGTGCAGGTCTAGCCAGAAATATTCCCAGAAATCAGGAGGGATTAAATATGAATTTCTACCTCCCACTCCCGTCCGCCCCTTCAAAGTTTATTCGACCACTCTAACCATAAAAACATAACATCTTAAAAACGGGCAACTTGCAGAGCTTACATCCCTGGCCCTGAGGGGCTGGAAGGAGGGTTGTTAAACCTGGAGGCATGGTTATTTGACATTATTACTATTGTGAACAAAAGGGTTTCAAACTTTTGATCAGATGTGTTAGAGGAAAAACAGTGTGGCGGGTCACTTGTTGCCCTCAAAATCACTTTTGACTCTTAAAAAGGGCACTAGAACTTTTAATTTGCAATCGAATGAGCACCTTCCGAAGTTTATACGACCACCCCTTGCATGTGAAGTGCCTCTGAAACGACAATACTAATACACTGAACCCTTATGACGTTTTACTACAGGCAATGCTATAAGATTGCCTCCGACTTAAAGAGGTGAGCAAATTTCCCTTCTAATGAATATCCAGAATTATCCAGGAGGAATATAGGGGAGGGGGAATTTCCAGCGTGAGATTTTTTCGGGGGGGGGGAGGTATTTTCCAGGGGAGGGTAAGTTCCACGATGTGGAATTTTAGGCGGGGGGAGGTAAACGCCTAGACCCCTCTCGTGCATACCCAGTTTTCTATTACAATGGATCAATTTTTTTTAGAATAACGTTCATCGAGGTGGATATCCTTGTTCAGGCAGTATTTCCATCCTTTTCAACAACTTCTGAAGAAACCTATCCATCCTCTTATGAGCCTTATCTATGCTGGGCGTTTGTTCCATCAGTGCTATTCAGGTGGACGCCTTTCAACTGTACTTTATTAAGAATTATATATTGTGACATATTGGGCTTTTTGGCTTTCCATCTGGGGAAAACGAGTGAGAAGAGATCACAAGGATAGATGTTTAACGTTTTAACAAGGAAAACTTTAACTAAAACCATCAATTTATGACTTTGTAAATCTTTGAAACTAGGTAAACATTTGACTATTGACAAATTTCCTCCCCTTGGAGTCGAACAGAGTGGTTCTGAGGCTTTTCTGCACTTTTAAGGCTGCTTTCTACCAAAACTAGATCTCTAATTCTACTATTTCATTGCAGATTTTATAGCAATCGTCAAGATATCGCTAAATACTAAGACAGATCAAACAGATCAAAGTTACATGGGACTAAAGTAGAGAGCTATGGAGATCCCTAATTCGGATAAGACCTTATTTGGTTCATATTTAGCACAGATTCTTTAGTTTGATGAGTCAGAATTGGGCCACTCCGACAATGTTTTCGTATACTCACCAGTATCACGCAAAATTCCAATAGAGTTCTCCGAGAAAGTTCTTCGAACTTTTTCTTCGTAAATGTTTTTTTTTGTTTAATTTTGTAAACTTATTCTTTGTAATCAGATCGTACTCAAAACTATTCTGCCGTGTTTAGCGTAAGTGCTTGTGTCTATATTCGGTGCTCTTTATGTGTTTCTTAAATCATAAATACAAAGGAATCAATTGAATTACTTTCTGAATACAAATCAATAGACCACTTAAAAACATTGTTTTGTGAATGGTGAATAAGGCTTATCTCAAGTGGATAATTTGACCCATTTGATGCAATTATGGAGAACTCGAAATCGAAGGTTCTTCAGAACATCCAAAAGATAATTTCAGGAGGGGGGGGGGGGGTAGTCTTTACAACTGAATTGAAACAGAAAACAAGTTACCCTTTCTAGATCAGTGGATTCACAGGGTTAATAATAAATTTTCTTTTTAAAAATATTAACGCAATCTTGCGTTAATTAAGTAAATTACACCACTTTAGACTACGTTAGGGGGGGGCGTGCCCCCTGGATCCTCCACTGTGAGGAACTAATTTCCATTAAAGAGGTTTTAATTGGAAAAAGTTATTCCGAAAGAAGGACATCTCAAACAACAGAAAAAAAATTGAGCAAATCTAGCGTTATAGAATAAAATCAAACTGACGAAAAAAATTTAATATCTTTATCTTTAGTTCCTGTCTTATAACAAAAATTTACCAAATAATTAAAAAAAAAAATATTAAAGTTACTTTCAAATCCTGAATAACTACCAGCTCTTTATTAGTACAGATAAAGATGTAAATCCAAGAAACATTATGCATATAAAGCGGTGTATATAGAATACCTTGCTCTTAAGAAATATTTTGTGTTGAGAGTATCCAGCAAAATTTAGAAAATAGACTCCAAAAATGCAAAATATCGATAGCTTCTTCCTAAAAGTCTAATAAAAAACCAGGAACTTCTGATTCAACAGTTGTGGAACATCTATTTGATCTTCTGTGCCATATACTTTTGGCCAAACGGAAATATTTGATAATTATGTTGGGCTATTTCAAAGCTTTAGAGAAATTATATAAGTTTAAAAAAATTACATACAAGGGGATTGGTATAAATCGAGAAGAAGGGGAGCATCGATAAAATACAATTAAATAAAATACAATTAATAGAAAAAACAGACTTAAAACATTTATACTTATAAAAGTAAAGAAGATCATGGAATTTGCATAATCAGCCCCATACAAGTTTGAACTTTAAAAGATCCAGATAAGATAGCCTTTGGAAAAATCAATGAGCTTGTGCAAGATTAGCAGTGCCAAAGATTCATCCAACTCTTCAGATATAATTGTTCCATAATCCGTATTAGATTTAACCTAGGACATACGTAAGATTTTCAATAAAGATACTGCTTAGTAGCACTTTCTAAATTTTGGTATTAGTAAAATCTCACTGTTAATAAGCCTTTAAAGCAATTAAATAAAAAGCAACAAGTTTTTTTAACTGAAAGTAAGGAACGACGTTAAAACTTTAAACGAACAGAAATTATACCGTATATGAAAGGGGCTGTCCCCTCCTCAACGCCTCGCTCTTTACGCTAAAGTTTTTTATTGTTTAAAAAAAATTGAATTGTGAGAAAGTCAAACTTTAGCGTAAAGAGCGAGGCGTTGAGGAGGGGACAGCCCCTTTCATATACGGAATAATTTCTGTTCGTTTTAATTTTTAACGTTGTTCCTTACTTTCAGTTAAAAAAACTTGTTTTTTTTTATCTAATTTTTGAAAGTTTTTGAATTAATGAAGGTTTTGATTTTGGCTCACCGTACATGGATAATTAAAACAAAATTTGCATATTAATTTTACTTTTATTTGGTTAAATGGCTTTCTCGAAAGTTGTTTAATTTTATTTACGAACGTTTTTATTGGTAACAAATACACGTAACTTACGAATTAACTTACGTAACGAACTTCTATATTCATAGATTTTTAATACGTATATTAGGGGGTTCGCCCCCTAGTCAATACCTTGCTCTTTAAGCTAAAGTTCGAATTTTGCTCCGATTCTTTAAAAATGACCTCTTAATCACAAAGGCCGTTAATTAGAATAAATAGCTCTTATGAAAGTACTAAAAATGTTTGGCTTAAAGAGCTAGGTATTGACTAGGGGGTGAACCCAATCATATACGTATTATTTTCTGTTCGTTTTAAGTTTTGATGTTGCTCCTTACTTTCAGTTGAAAAACTTGTTTTTTTTTAATTTAATTTCTGATCTTTTTCTTTAATACTGATGGGAAACCCGGCGCCCCCTTCATAGCAATGTCCTTCCCCCATGAAAACTTCCTTCATGGAAAGATCCTCCCATATATACTTCCGAATAACCAATACTATATGTTAACATTGGGTAAAATTCATAACTTTCAGCCCTCCCCCCGGGGACTCCGGGGATTAAGTCATCCTGAAAGACATAGTTTTCATATTTTTGACCATGCTGAACAAAATGGCTATCTCGAAATTTTGATCGGGTGACTTTTGGGAAAAAAATGAGCGTGGGAGGGGGCCTAGTTGCCCTCCATTTTTTTGGTCACTTAAAAATGGCACTAGAACTTTTAATTTCCATTCCAATAAGTCCTCTCACGATATTCTAGGGCCATTGGGTCGATACGATCACCCCTGGAAAAAAAAAACAAACAAATAAACACGCACCCGTGATCATTCTTCTGGCAAAAAATGCAAAATTCCACATTTTTCTAGATAGGTGCTTGAAACTTCTACAGTAGGGTTCTCTTATACGCTAAATAAGATGGTGTGATTTTCATTAAGGTTCTATAGATTTTAGGGGGTCTTTTCCCCTTTTTTCTAAAATCAGCCAAATTTTCTCAGGCGCGCAACTTTTGATGGGTAAGACTAAACTTGATAAAACTATTATATTTGAAATCAGCATTAAAATCTGATTCTTTTGATGTATCTATTGGTATCAAAATTCCGTTTTTTAGAGTTTCGGCTACCATTGAGCCGGGTCACTCCTTACTTACAGTTCATTACCACGAACTGTTTGATGGTTTGTTTAAACACATCGATTAAACTTAAGACAGCGGCCAGGGAATTAGTTGGCCTTATTTTTCACAAGATAAGCATAACTAATTAAGAAATTATTTAAATTAGTAATAAAGTGCATGTTAACAACAGGCTAATAAACGGCTTTTCTTTAAACAGTTACTATCGACAAATTGACTTTATAATATAAAGAAAGAAAACGAACTAACGAACAACAGTATCCGTCGATGGCTATTCAGAAGTTTTGGATTTTGTGCAAATTGGCGAATGACGCACTTTATGGTTGTTAGGTATTCGGTTTTAATTTTTATAATTCTTTGCTTTTATTGAATTTTGTTTATCTTTTAATTTTTGTTTTTTTCATTGGTTTTGTTGACGTTCCGTGTTTGTTTTTTGTTTTTTTCTTCGGCGTTTTCCTTGATTATTTTATTTTGTTCGCACTGAAGAAGAGAGGCGAGGCGGTTGTTCTCTCGAAATATTCACTTTGCGTGTTTCTTCAGTATTTTCGCTTGGCCTCTAAAACCCCATTTTAGATCGTTTTCTTTCTTTTTGTTATGGCAGGCCAATGTGGTTTATAAAATTGACTTTATAACACACTTATTTTTGTTAAGCAAGGCGATTTAAACATTACAACCTACTTTTTTTTATCAAAAATTTCGGGACATAGGGGTAAATTTTCTATTTTGAAACTTCTAAGTTTCTAGAGGTACTTACGAGGTATTGGGTATGCATATTTGTCAGGATGGTTTCCAATGATGGTATTCTTTATGTGCCTTCTGCCAACGCCATGTGCTCCAAGGAGTACAAGGGTTTTCCTCTTGAAAGTTGGCAGCCTCACAACCTCGTCGTAGGCTCTAAGGTCCAATTGATCAAATATTGCATTATGTTTTGTAGAATTTTTATCCTTAGATTGTTTCTTCTTTTTGATGAAAAATGAGCAATTAACTGAAAGGAAATTTTGGTTTTTAATTGCAGACAATAAAGAAAGAAAAGGTTCCAATAAACGAAGTGACTACTGGTTCAGCTTCAAAAATGAGCTTAATATAGACTTATTAAAAATAATCTAGGCCCTGACTCAGTCGAAAAACCCAGTTAAATCTTGATTTGATGCAAAACCAAGCTACCTCAAAGCTGCAGAATTTCAAAGACTCGGTTCAAAAACAAGTCATTCACGAGCCTTGAATATTTTATTTCATTTCGCGTTGAAGAAGACAGGCGGTTGTCCTCTTGAAATATTCACTTTGTTTGTTTATTCAGTATTCTCGCTTGGTCTTAAAAACTCCATTTTTGAGTGCTTCCTTTTCTTACATTATGGCAGGCCTATGTGATTTAAGAAATTATCTTTAAAAACGAGCTCATCAAGTTCTGCATCGGCGTAACAATGAGCAAAGTCCTGACTCGGTGAAATACCGATTGAAGTCCTAATTTCAAGCACAAATGGGCTAAGTCAAAATTCGGCAGAACAAAGGAGCCAAGTCTAAACTCGGCAACAAGATAAGGCAGAATTTGGTGTGAAAACTAACTAATGTACAGAATTTCTTACGTCGCGTGAAGTTCTCTGCTTTTTTTCAATTGCCTAAAACTTGTTGGACGAATACCTTGCTTCAATGGGATATGAAATTTACTTGTTATTAGTTCAGCTTGTGTTGTCCATCTCGTTCTGGTTCTCGTAGTATCAGTTTTTTTTTATTTATGTCTTGTAAACGAATTCTTATCGAATTGTCTCAACCAACCAAAGTTGAAACTTTTTCGATAGAAAACACTAAACGAATAATTTGCTAATTACAAAATCCAATTTGCATAGCTTACTTGGCAAAATTATCATCAAATGAACAGTAAGCAGACTTCTTCCAAGGGATTTCCTCCTTCTACATCATTTCCAAATGTAATTTACACACGAAGCTAGCATAAAATTTAAATCTTGGAGATGCAATTGATCGGGAGAAAACTGGCACTAAGGCGAAAGCGGAAGATTAAGGAGCAAACAAAAAAAAGAACAAAATATTAATTGCTCATTAAAGCATGAATCTTATCTGCAGACTAAACAGTCTAAAATAGCAAGTCAATTTCTCCAAGTTTCTTTCTTAGTTCAATAATTGGGACTTACGGTTCATTCACTAGATTTATCTGTTATTTCCTAGTTATTGAACTCTCCCAGACAAATCTAGTGAATGAACCGGAAGGTATTATTTTCTTCTGTATAAGTACGTTAGTTTTAACTTTAATGTTTAAGCATTTGTACTGAGGACGATCGCTGTATTTGTGGTCGAAATATCTTTTATATCTGTTTTCACAGTCTAAAAAATGACTTATCCCCATTTCAACGTTTATTTGTTCGTCATAGAAAGACAGTGTGGTCTTGGACGTTATTTAAGCTGTTACGTTGAAAAAAAGAGATAAAATTAAGTTTAAAAAAAAGAAAATATATCAGTCAAGGGAGAAAAAGTTGCCATTTAATACTGTTTCAGGAATGGTAACTATTATTTCGGTGGTTAGCACTGATATCTCCTTTTTTCTTCCTTTCCACGTCATTACTGGGACACTGGAAACTCACAGATAGCTTTTAAGGGGCTTATTTGAAAGCTAATCTTTCTACATGCTTTTAATAAAATAATAGAAAACTACTTTTTTCACAAAAGCAGTTTTTCAAAGAAAAGCAAAGAGCAACATTAAACCTATGACGAGCAGAAATAAAGTCAAATAGTGATTCAAGTGCAAAAACGACCTAACTTACCATCAATAAACAAATGAAACCGAAAACGAACAGAAATAACAGTAAACACTACTACTACTAACAACTCACCGCAGCACCAAGCCACCTTAGGCCAACAAAGCTACGCACGCTCCTCCTCCATCCCAATCTATTCAAAGCCTTCCTTTTTACACCCTCCCAGGAAGTTTCCATTTCCTTTAAACCTTTCTTTATGACGTCCTCCCCCCCCCCAGACGAGGACGACCTGCTATCCGTTTAGCCCTAGACGTTTGGCCGAAAAGGACAGTCTTCAGCAATCTGTCATCCTTCATCCGCACAATGTGCCCTAACCACCTCAACCTTTCTTTCATTATAGCCCTAGAAAGCAGGATTGTAGAAAACAGTAAATAATTAAACCTAAAAAGATAAAAAAAACTACCACAAACAGGAATAGGGCTATATGTAATGACCAGAATGTATTTTGCGCTTTACTGAAAACAACTTTTATTTCTAGGTATGAAATAAAAATCATAACATCAACAAAACTAAAGACAGAAAATCCTAATATTAACCAAGATTACTGAGAAGAACTAATAAATTGCACATTAGCAGTTTATTATGTATTGATATTAATTCGTGGAAGTTCTCAGCAATTCTGCATATATTAATGCTGTAGAAGGAAAACTTTTAAGTTGTATTGAGACCCGCACCTTGAATTAATGAAAATGAGAAGGAAAACGAGGCGGAGGTAAATGCCCCAGTGAGTCCGGTGTTTATTCATAAATCGTGTACTGACTAGCAGGACTATCAGGTTACTGGAACATAGTTAAGATTTTTAATGCCAAGCTCTACATCATTCGGTTACTTCGTAACCATGATTTAGTTGTTTTTTTTTTTTTTTTCTATAAATCGCATTGATAACGTAACGGTAAAGTGCTATGTGGCACCGCAAATAGCATATTTTTGTATAGTATACGATTGAAACCTCCACGGCCAAAAATAATTAGCCGTAAGCTCAAAATCTCCCTCTTAAATGCTCTCCCTCCCATTCCTCTTAGTAAATGAAGACTAAAAAACAAGCTTTGAAAAAAAAAAAAAAAAAAAAAAATGCTATTTACGTTTATCCGAACAGCAAAAATAAACTACAAAAACACATTTTAGAGAATTTCAAAAAAGAGCTTGAAATTTTAAAGTGGCTATTTTTTTCTTCTTTTTTCTCAGCGCAGGTGGGGCAATGACACATCATAGGAACGTCAAAATGTGCAATGAAGGGAATATTTCGTAATTAAGGTTTTACTTCTCCGACCGCGTCAAAGCGTACATGAATTGGTTACCGTTTTGACGTTAAACAGAGGCAACCAGTTGGGGACAGGGGAGGACCCTGTCCCTGAATTTGGAGAATTTTCTTGTTTGACCTTCGTAATAATAAAACTCTAATGATCAGATCTCCTAAAACGTTGACATGTCCAACATCGTCCTCTCGACATAACTGAGATAAAACTAATAGATGTTTTTTTTAATGAAAGGCATTTGGGACTATACCTTCACCATTTAAGAGGAAAGATCGCATTTGAAATATAGATGGGACAAAGGGATAATTGAGAATTCAAGGCCGAGTCTCATTATACTCATTCTTGTCGCTAAATGTCGATTAAGTTCGCGCGACTACAGCGCAAATATAAATGTTTTTATTTTATAACTTTAATAAATCAAATAATATTAAAATTTTGATTACTGAATATCAGTGGGCTATATGCATATTAAACTGACAATGCACATTCATTTGTATTTTTTTCAGTAAAGTGCAAATTTTGTTCTGGCCTTGGGAAAGCATAGGGGTTTTGAGCCCAACTTATGTTAATTTCTGCTCGTTGGAGGGTGGTTTAATGGAGTTCTTTATTTTTCTTCGAAAAACTTATTTTGTGGAAAAATTTTTTTTTAATTAATTTCTGTTCGTTTTATATTGACATAGTCTTTTCAGGGAAAAAAAATAATACTTTAAATCTTTTCGTTTTTTAAGACTTTATAGTTTGGCCTGCTATTTGTATGCTGGAGAAAAATTTTCAGCAATTTTTAACAACATACACCCTTTTAAAAATCTGGACACAAATAGTAGTGTTTAATTTAGTTTCATACCTCGTCTAGTTGACCTAAAATGGGATTGATACCATTCGCGAAAAATTTGTTTACTTTCTTTGATAGCTTCGATACAGTTACGCCATTTTGATTTGATTAAATTTTAAGAGCAGAAGTTTCCCCGAAAGTATGAACATAATACCCTCAGTCGTTCTTGGGATACTGCTGAGATGTCTTATTGGGAATTAGCGTTAACACAGTACATTTTGATTTAATCTTAAGGCAACATTTAGTTTTTAAACATAATGGACAAATTGGAGGGTGGGCGTGGATTAGTTGCCGTCCAATCACTTTCGACTATTAAAAACGGCATTAGCCCTTTCTGTTTTCAATCGAACGAGCCCTTTTCGAAGTTCCCACGACAACTCCTTCGATACGAATTGCCCTGGTTTAAACAACAACAAAAAATAATACATTATACCCACATCGATCTTTACTATAAAAATGTCAAGCCTTCCAATCACTTTCGACTATTAAACAACGCTTTCTATAAGCACCTTATATGCCCCCAGGGAATAAATTACAACACTTACCCTAAGGGCTGATAGGGTGGTTGTCAGCCTATAAGACCTATTTTCCAGAACTTTCAACTACGTTAAACAAAATGGCTATCTCAAAATTTTGCTTGGACGTGTTCGGGGAAATGGCGGGCGTCAGAGGGGCGTTAGTCACTCTCCAATCACTTTCAACTATTAAAAATGGCACTAGCCCTTTCAATTTCCAATCGAATGAGCCCTTTTGAAGTTTCTACGACAACACTTTCAATAAAAACCTTATATGCTCCCAGGGCATAACTTAAAACCCTTGCCCTGAGGGCTGAGAGGGGGGGGGGGTGTCATTCTCATAGACCTAATTTCCAGAACTTTCTACTACGTTGAACAAAATAGCTATCTGAAAATTTTGATTGGATGTGTTTGGGGGAATGGTGGGCGTGAGAGGGGGGTTACTTACCCTCCAATCACTTTCGACTATTAAAAAGGGCACTAGCCCTCTCAATTTCCAATTGTATGAGCCCCTTTTGAAGTTTTACGAACAGTATCTATAAAAACCTTGTATGCCCCCAGGGCATAACTTACAACCTTTTTCCTGGGGCTCTGGGGGGTTTGCCATCCTTAACTACATGATTTCCAGAACTTTCTATTACGTTGAACAAAATGGCTATGTTTAAACTTTGATTGAATGTTTTTGGGGAAATGGTGAGCGTGAGAGGGGGGTTAATTACTCCACTCACTTTCGACTATTAAAAAGGGTAATTTCAATTTCCAATCAAATGAGCCCTTTTTGAAATATCTACAACAACTTTCTACTCGTATATAAGCCTTATATGCCCCCAGGGCATAACTTACAACCTTTGCACTGAGGGGGTTATCATCCTAAAAGACCTAATTTCCAGAACTTTCAACTACGTTGAATAAAATGGATATCTCAAAATTTTGATTGGATGCGTTTGGAAAAATGGTGGGCGTGAGAGGGGCGTTAGTCGCTCTCCAATCACTTTCAACTATTAAAAAGGCACTAGCCCTTTCAATTTCCAACTGAATGAGCCCTTTTGAAGTTTCTACGACAAAGCTTTCAATAAAAACCTTATATGCCCCCAGGACATAACTTACAACCCTTGCCCTGAAGGCTGAGGGGGGGGGAGGGGTTGTTATCCTTAAAGACCTAATTTCCAAAACCTTCAACTATGTTGAATAAAATGGCTATCTAAAAATTTTGATTGGATCTGTTTGGGGAAAAGGTAGGCGTGAGAGGGGGGTTAGTTGCCCTCAAATCACTTTCGACTATTAAAAAGGGCACTAGCCCTTTGAATTTCCAATCGAATGAGCCCTCTTTCAAGTTTCTACGACAAAGATTTCAATAAAAACCTTATATGTCCCCAGGATACAACTTATAACCCTTGCCCTGAAGACTGTGGGGGGAGTGTCCTGCTCAAAGGTATAATTTCCTGAACTTTGACCTGCGTGGAACAAAATGGCTATCTCAAAATTTTTATTGGATGTATTTGGGGAAATGGTGGGCGTGGAAGGGGTGTTAGTTGCCTTCCAAACACTTTCGACTATTAAAAAGGGCACTAGTCATTTCAATTTCCAATCGAATGAGCCCTCTTTCAAGTTTCTACGACAAAGATTTCAATAAAAACCTTATATGCCCCCAGGGCATAACTTACAACCCTTGCCCTAAGGGCTGCTGGGGAGGGTCCTCCTCAAAAACATAATTTCTATATTCGAAGTTTCTACAACAACTTCTTCGATACGAAGTGCCCTGGTCTTAAGAAAAAAATAAATAAATAATACATTGTGCCAACATCGTTCTTATATGCCCCCAGGGCATAACAAAAACCCTTGCCCTCAGGGTTGTGGGGGAGTGACCTCCTCAAAAACATATTTTCTATCTGAAAATCAACTATGCTGAACAAAATGGCTATCTCAAAGTTTTGATTGGACGTGTTTCGGGAAATGGTGGGTGTGGAAGGGGTGTTAGTTGCCTTTCAATCACTTTCGACTATTAAAAAGGGCACTAGCCACTCCAATTTCCAATCAAATGAGCCTTTTTCAAAGTTTCTACGACAGCTCATCGATACGAAGTGCCCTGGTCTAAAACCAAGAAAAAAATAATAATACGTTGTGCCAACATCGTTCTTTACTTAGGCAGCGCTATTGCGCTGCCTATGATTCAAAACTACTAAAAGGGTAGCGGCATGTAGACTGCTTTAAATGTACCTAGCTCCAAAAAATATGTTAGTAAAATACGAAAAGAAAATGATACAAGAAGATGGCTCTGATATTCAACCAAATTTTCCGCTTGTTCAATCTGGAAGAAACGAAAACGAATATAAACTTTTTGAGTTCTCAATTTTCAACAGATCCTTGTTAATGTAACCGAAGCATAGATAACCAACAGTCTCTTTTTTTCATTAGAGAGCTGTGGAAGTCAGTAGCATCTTCTTTGACACAGAGAGATCTTCTGTCATCGACAAGACTAAGACATCGACATTTATAGAACTAGAACAGTACCGATTGCCGAAGCCTTTACGGGTCTAAAAAGATTAAACCAAGTCCCATTGGATCCCGTCAAAAGACCGGTAAGAACCAGTTCACTTGACCTTTTATCTTTACCTAATGGTATTTAGTTGAAATGAAAGAAGTAACCTTAAAAAAAAAAAAAAAAAAAAAAAAAAAAAAAAAAAAAAAAAAAAAAAAAAAAAAAAAAAAAAAAAAAAAAAAAAAAAAAAAAAAAAAAAAAAAAAAAAAAAAAAAAAAAAAAAAACGAAAAAGCCCCATTCGGCCAAAGAAAAAAAAACAAACCTAACTCATTATATTCAAAAACGCTCTTCAGTCTAAAATGCTCTAACAAATCTAGAAATGCTCTTAGCCAAAGCATCGACGATATTCCTCCTTAGAATATAACTTGTACATTTCCTTAATTAGAACATGATTCTAAGAAAATATTCTTTTCTTTCCAAAGCCTCTGATGTTTTTTTTTCTTCATTTTTTCATTGATCGACTTTCTCTATCTATACAATGCGAGATATATGGATCAATATTTAGGTTTATTTTCGATGTATCTACACTGGTCGAAGTTTAAACTTGTGGAAAATAAATAAATGATGAAAATTAATTTTTTTTAGAGCCCAATTCTAAAAAAAAAATCTTCAAAAATGCAAACTTTAGGATCCGTGACTTGTTTCCACAGCAAACTTCTTTTTATGCCATATTTGCAAATAAATAGTAAAGCTGGTGCTTACCTTTTTTTTCAAATTAAGCGGGAGCTTTTGTGTAACAAATACGAATCACACACAACAATGCAGCCAGGCATGTGCGCTACGTTCAAAAAGAAGCAATCAACATTATGATGCAAGTGAAAAAAAGCTTTAAAAATAAAAAGTGCCGCATAAATGCATAAAAAGCATGGAATGCTACAGTCTTTTCATGCTACATTATCTATTCGAAATATCTCGGTAGCAGCTAAGAATATTTAGTTGAAACTTTCAGGACATGTTGAGGGTGGTGTTGAACTATATCAAAAGACAATATATACATCCATGTTGTCAAAAGGGTGAGCCTGCAATATCTCAGGAGAAGCTAAGCGCATTAAGATGAAACTTTCAGGGAATTTGAAACTAAATCAAAAGGCACTATGCGTATCCAGGTTCTCAAAAGGGTGTATCTGCAATATCTTGGGAACAGTTATACATATTCAAGTTTAAACTTTCGGGAAATGTCTAGAAGAATGTTGACCTAACTGCAATATCTTAGGAACGGCTAAGGGTATTAAGTTCAAACATTTAGGTCATATTGAAATATATCAGAAGACGCTACGCGCATCCAGGTTGTCCAAAGGATGCATATGCAATATCTCAGGGAGGGCTATGTGTATAAGGTTAAACTTTATAGGAAATCCTGAGGAGGCTATCAAACTAAATCATCAGACGCTATGTCTATCCAGGTTGTTTAAAGGGTGTATCTGCAATATCTCAAGAACGGCTAAGAGCATTAAGTTAAACCTTTTAAGGCATTTTAAGGTGACGTTGAATTCAATCAAAAGAAAGTATATGTATTCAATCAAAAGAAAGCATAAGTACCAGGTTGTCAAATAGGCATATATGCAATATGTTAAGGTACTAAGTAGAACGATTAAGGGCACTAAGTTGAAACTTCCAGGGAAAGCTGAGAAGGACGTTGAATTAAATCAAAAGATACTGTGTGCATCCATGTTATCAAAAGGGCGCTTCCGCAATATCTCAAGTACGGCTAAAGCTATAAATTAATGGTATAAGGAACCCGGACTGATTCTTTGAGAGAATATTAGACCTGGGATCAAATGTAATTTTAAGTTTTGACTTGAGAGACCAAAAGAAACTTATCAAGGACAATAAATTGTTGAAGGAAAATGCAGTTAAATTGATTTTTAGTGCGAAATGTTTTTTTCTTTAATTCTGATATGCTTAATAGTTCAGGCCATTTAGATTCAGAACCAAGGCAATATCAACTGGAAAAAAGTCTGGCTGCAATGATTCTTGACGGCCTACTTTTTTTTCTAAAATAGCAGAGCAGAAATATAATACAATTTGATTATTTTAACAAATAGGCCAATCAACGTTCATCTATATTCAAGGTTTTAACAAGATGGAGTGAGGAGAGCTTCAACACTATAGAAGATAAAAAATAATGTAGATCAACAATCCATTTATTTGAATAATATTCTGTTTCCACGTACACTCAAAATTCTACAGTAAAACTATCATTAATAAAATTTGTTGGAAAATTGTTTCCAAAATACAAAGAGTAAGCCAAAATCTCAATCCTTATCAGGAAAACCGAAAAAAACTAAACCTGTATTCCCTTTATTAAACAATAAAAATCTCAATTAATAAACAATTAGAAATTAATTTCCCAAAATATTTTAAAAAAGTATTTGATTTTGAAGAAAGGTAAGGAGCTACATTAAACCAAAGTTGAGCACAAATAATTTCAAACAATAATTCAAACTTAAAATGAAGAGAAATATCAATATCATATTAAAATATCAATTAAAACATAAAATTAACATAAATCAGCACAAACAAATGTATCACTAATGCCCCCTCAACTTTTAAGGGCCCGTGAGTTATTTCCGCTAAAATGAAAATAAAAAGTTTTTTACACATTTTTTCTTTTATAACTTTGATAAATCCTAAATTGTTGGAACTTCCAAGTATGAATATCATTATATATTAAGCAATCAGTCTCCTTTCATTAGTTCTTTTCAGTAATTTTGATTATCAGAGTGATTTTCTTTCTTTTTGTTGCTGTTGTGTTTGGTGTTTTGATAAGTGAAAACGAAATTGCTCGAAATAAAAACCTAGTACCTAGGTTAAGCGCGAAAATCAAACTCGTCGTAAATTGTTTTTTTTCTGGTACAGTGCAGTGAATTGTCATTTGACTTTATTTCTGCTCGTCTTTGATTTAGTGTCGCTCTTTGCTTTTCGTTGAAAAACAACTTTTTTGGAAGCAATCTATTCCTAAAATATAATTCTTTCTCTTCAGTCTGTCTATCGATCATTAGATTTCAAACATGGAATTTGTATACTTGTTTGATCAGAGGCAACGCTGTTGCGTTGTCTATCATAGTCGACGTTCTAGCACCGCCCATAGCAAAGAATCATGAGTTTCTCCCAAGATTTTTTTTTTGTTCGACCACTTCGTACTGAAGGAATTTCGCAAAAACTTCGGAAAGGGTCATTCAAATGGAAATTGAAAATTCTTGTACCCTTTTGAAGGGTCCAAACTGACTACGGGGAAATCAACAACTCCCCTGTGCTCTTTTCTTATACCTAGCCCCGCCGTAACCGTTAATATTTTCGGGTCAATATTTTGAGATAGCCATTTTGTTCGAAATATGCAGAAGGTCTAATAAATATGGCACCAGGGATGACATGATCCCCTAGGTCACGGGACTAGGGCAGTGAACTATAGAAATTTTCAATTGTTTCTCAATTGGTTTTGCAGTGGAAAAAGAAGTATACGTTCGATCTTGGATGTCTGATTTGCTCGGAACTTTTAGGGGTTGTTCCCTGGCTCAATAGGAACGAGCATCTTATTGGGAGGGAGAGGGCGATAAAGGGCTCAGCAAAAGGCCCAAAAAATATTTGTTCCTAATTAGTCTGGAACTTACACTTGTAGATTCTTCTACCAAAAAGAACCTAATATACAAAAAAATTGTTTGGGGGCAAGGTTTTCACAAAAATAGGTATAAAAAGGGCCAAGACACCTTCTTATTCGACAAAGGCAGAAATTTTAGCCTTCAGTCTTTGGGTTAAATGGATTCGAATGTAGATGATAAACAGAAAAGGATATTGGTTGCCCCAAAAAACAGGGCCCGACAAAGGGACGAAAAAAGGTAAATATATACTTTTCATTTTGAACGGTAAAACTTAAAAAAATATCTTTAGTTCGTGGGGCCCATGTAAACAAAAATAGTGTAAATGGCCCACACAAAAGAGCAAAACAAATTTTTCGACCCTTATATTTTTAAGTCCTAGGGCAAGGGGAATTCCTATGCAAAAGAAAACAATCAAAAGTACATTGGATTCTCTCAAAAATGGGACCAAAAAGGAGCCAAAAATCTTTTTTTTTTTGAACATAGATCCCCAAATACGGAACCTGAAAATGTCCCGAAAGCTTTTTCTCCATTTAACTTTTACTTTTCAAACTTTTAAGAATCGTCATCAAACATTTTTTGGGGAGGGAGAAGGGTGTAAGTTGGAATGAAAGTGGAAAAAAAAACTTATTGCCCCATATTATTCTGAAATTTACAGCCGTGAGTTCCTGAGCCAAGGCGAATTAAATTTTTTTTTAAGTTCAGGGGTGACCCCCCGAAATAGGTCAAAATTTTTGCTGTGATTGACTCAGAACTTATATTCTAAAGTTTTTGGGTCAAGAGTACCTCAATGTACAAGAAAAGAGAGCAAGAGAAGAAACAAAATATTGGTTTCCTCTAAAAAATGGACCAAAAAACTTTTTTCTTCGAACAGCTTGGAACTCATTCTTATACACTTTTGGGCATTAAAAAAATTTTAGGCAGGGGCCCGGACCTCTCTAAACTGGCTGCAGGGAGCCTTTTATTTCACTGACTTGAAGCTTATAAATGAAGGTACTAGGGGTCTAAAATTAAAAAAAAGAAGAAATGAACAAAAATGTTAGTTCACCCCAAAAATGGGTTTGGAAAGGTTCAAATTAATTTTTATGAACTACTAAAACTTAATCCCATAAGTGCCAGTGCAAATGGACCCTAATATATAAGAAAATGTGTAGTTTGGGGATATGTACCCATTTAATTGTGGCCCAAAAGGGACCAGAACTTTCTTTCCGATTGTCTTTGAACTTTCAAGGATCATCGCCTGGACCAAAAGAATCACATGCTTTCTTCAGATGGGAGAAGATGTTAGGAAGCCTGCTAATGGGCCAAAAAACCTTGTTATCCCTGATCAGATTGCAGCTTGAAGAAGCAAGTTCTCGGGTGAAAAGGAACCATGTATAAAAAAATGGCTTGGGACCATGATCTTCCCAAAAATGAGACTCAAAAAGCCCCAATATTTTTTTCTGACCAGCTCATAACTTATATCCTGAAGTCCTTGGGCCAATAAGACTCCAATGCAAAAGAAGAAACAGAAAAAATTGACTCCCCTAAAAAGGAAAAATAGGGCCAACAAATCTTGTTTTTTCTGTAAGGTTGAATTTTGAAGCCAAAAGTTCCTAGGCCAAGTGGACCCTAAGGTACAAGAAAAATTTTAGTTGGAAGGAATAGTCCCACTCAGAAAATGGGGATGGAAAAAGGAACATATTAATTTTTTATCGGCTTGAAGCTTTCAAGAATTTTCACCTGCCTAAGGAGGCCGTACATTTTTTCTTGGGAGAGGAGGGTTTCCTCAGGGACCCAAAACAGGCCAAAAAACTGATGTTCTTGATCAATATAAAACTTACCGGCTTAAGTCCCAGGACCAAGGGGTATCTAATGTAAAAAAAGGTATTAGTCCAAGTGGGGCCTAAAAGGGCTAAAAATATTTTTTTTTCTGAAAACAAACTTGGAAAACTACAGCTAGGTATTTCCTGATATTCTTTAAAGCTAAATATAGAAGGACTAGCTGAGCCTTAATGAAGGCAAAATTTTGTTTACTAAAATATTAGGTTGTATAGATTCATGACGTCAGAAACTAAACGCAATATTTTTCTACGTCTTTCTTATACAAAGATATAAATGAAAGATATAAAAGATATAAAATGCTCCATTTTACTAACGAACAAAAACTGAATTTATTTCTGAATCCCAGTCCTACATTTTAGCTTCTCAAAAAAGAAACCACTACAGTAAGTATCTGAGACAGTCTTTCTCCTTTTTTTTTTTGTAAGAAAGCAAATATATTGTAGAAAGACAAAAATTTGAGAATAATTTTGGCTGTATCAGTTTGTGATACCCAAAATTGAATTTCAAATTTTTTTCACAGGCTTGAAACTTACAGGGCATGAAAAGAAGGCCAGATAAACCTCAATGAAAACAAAGTACTTTGAAGTCTGGTTGTATTGATATATGACACCTGAAATTGGGCCATTTTTTTTTATTCCATAAAATTATAGGGCATCCAGACAGGGACAAGGGGACCTCAACGAAGACAAAAACTATTAATTTTTTTTTTTGTATCGATTAGTAGCCCAAAATGGGCCCTTGTGTGTTTTATTTCCGATAGGGTTACAACTACTGGTTAAATACGCTCAACAAGGCAAATCTAAGACAACTTTGATTATTTCGAAATTTTTATATTAAAAAAAAGAAAAAAGGGCTGCATCGATTCCTGAAACCCCTAAAAGGGACAAACATTGTTTATATCCAATAAATATGAACTTTTACTGTAAGTGGATTCGCCCAAGGCAAAGCTAATGAGGACAACAAATTTCCGAAAAAAATTTAGGTTGTATTGATTCTTAGCATAAAAAATCAATTTTTTTCGCTGATCGGCTTGAAAATTTTGGGTAAAAATCAGGCGAAAAACAACATAAACAAGCTTAAGAAAACAAAATTACTATAGTGAATGAGGATGCAGAGGAAAAGGTGAAAAAATTGAGCAAAAAAATTCCGACCCCTCTGCGAGGGATTGTCAGCCCCCTGAAGAAAGCAAAGGAATTGGGAGCACTGAGATGTGACTTGGGAAAGGAGGAACTAAAGAAGGTATCGCGGGATGTTTTTAGAAGTGAAAAAGAACCGAATTATAGAGCTAGAGAAAAGGAGCCGTTCATTGATTTTCAGTTATCTTTTAAAAATCTAAGTGAATTGCCGTTTAGTTACGAACAGAAAGAGTTTGTGTACTGCATGATTCACGGAATATTACCCTTTAGTGATAGAGTTAGTCGCATATTGAAAACTCAAACGCCTACTTGTTTGATGTGTGGAGACGAAGTGCTTGACGGACTATTGCACGAATTGATTCAATGCCCCTCGAACGGTGGATTACCCCAAAGGTTATTGGAAATATTAGAAAATGAAGGAATAAAAACAACGTCTGTAGAATAAAAGAAAAAAGCTCTAAAGCTGTCATTTTGTGTTAAAGGTAAGCAAAGGAATTATGCGCTGTGTTTGTTAGTGACAAGTGTTAGCATGCATGTGTGGAAAATGCAGAAACGTCAGAAGCAGGTCAAAATTCCTTTGGCGAATGTTTGGCTTGAAAGTTATGTGGATGACCTGAGACGGAGTCGAGTATGGAGGGAGCACAGTTTATATAATATACCAGTAAGTTTACCGCAGATGATTTCTGGCTCTTCATTCTCGGTGCGAACAAAAAGCTCCTCCCACTTATTTCTGCACTTATTTTCCACTTATTGGTTGAGCCGGCCAAGTGGTTTTGTCAGTACTTGTTCCGTAGGTGATTATTCTTTGTCTACCCGTGAAAAGATCTAATGCCGCTTATGTTTATATCTGCAAAAACGTTCTCTGGAGCACTCGCACCTCGGTCCGGGTTTTTATAATGGGTGAGATAGGGAGAGATCATACTGGATAATTATATAAACTGTGGGAGGGAGAGAGTAGATGTGGAATGGATGAGTAAAATTGAGTTTTAATTTTGAAATTTTGATTTAATTGGTTTAAATTATTTAAAAAAAAAAAAATTGAGGAATTGATGTTAGTATTATGATAAATCACATTAATTTTTTTTTGTTGGTTTTTGTTTGATTTTTGAGTAGCCAAATGGGTATTAAAAAGGTTTTAGTAGTTTATTTGTTTGTTATAAAAGAAGGATTAGAATGGCGTGCCTAATGATATTGTAAGGGCACAGCTTTCTACTCCTCCTAGGTTTGTTTTCGGGTTGAGGGAAGGTTGGGAGGATGGAGGAGGATGTATAGTTGATTGAGAACAAGGTTTTATGAAAATTATTTGTCTATTATTAATGTATTTCCACGGTGAAAGGGGTGCCCTATGGCAGAAGGGCACCCTGCTAAACCGGGAATGGTACTTTTTTTTGCGGTTTTGAATTTTTTTGTAGTATACCTTGTCTTTGTCAATTATGTTTGGCTACCCGAATCCAAATTTCAAAAAAATAAAAGTTGTTTTTAAATTAGTGTAGGTGACATTAAAGTTTAAAATTAAGTGAAAAAGATTATTATGTCACCGAGAGGAGGTGGGATTTAAAAAAAAAAAGAAAACAAAATTACTTACAATGATTCGTGACGTCCAAATTTTTATTTTTTTTTTTTCTATTGAGAAAACAAAATGGAACCCTTCTTATAAATGAAATTGACATGCATTAAAAGAAAAGTTACAACAAAATAGAACATAAAAAGTTTTTTTTTTATAATTAAATTGTGGAGAAGATACGTGTTTTTTCCAGTATGGAAAAACACGTTCAACAGTGATGACAATGGTCAAATATAGATCTGAACCATGGGCGATCCGAAAAGCAGATGAACATTTCCAGAGAAATTGCCTACGGATTGCTCTAGGTACCCGGCTGACTGACCGTATTTCAAAACAGTAGGCTGTACGAAAAGTGTTGTCCAATCCCGCTTTCTAGGGCTAAACAGAAAGCAGGTCGTCCGCGGTTGGGGTTGGAGGATGTCACAAAGAAAAGATCTGAAGGAAATGAGACAATCCTGGGAGGGTTTAAAGAGGGAGGCTTTGAATAGATTGGGATGGAGGAGGAGCGCGCGTAGCTGTATTGGCCTCAGGCGACTTGGTGCTGTGGTGAGTTGTTAGTAGTAGTAGTAATCCACAGGATGGGGGGTCAGGATAGCTTCAACCCTATAGAAGACCAAAATTGCTCGGATTTTCAATTCATACACATTAAAATTCGCCTTCCTAATCACCCATTAATCTATAGTACAAATATCCTAAAAAATTATTTGCACAAAACTACTCCTTAACGAAACCTTTGTTTTATCCATAGTAGCACCTGTCATCTTAGTGTTCAATTCGAATAATACTGAATTTGCTGAATGTAACCATCCATTTTCACGTTAATTTGTTCATAGTAGTTTCTGTTCGTTTTGAGTTGAATTATTGCATTACATTATTTGTGCTCATTTTAGGTTTTAGTGCCGCTAATTACTTTTCCTCGAAAAGCTTTTTTTTGAAAAATTTTTGGAAGTTAGAAACACAAAACGAGGATGGATGTAGGGCTTCAAATTCTATGCGCTTATTTAATTTGGTCTAAATTGAGCCATATGAGTAGTTTTGGAAATTTTGATATTAATTCATTTCAAATATTAAAACTCTTTTGGTTGTAGTATCTGTAAAAATTCTGACTTCAAAACGGCTGTAAGGAGTGTCATTTCTCCTAAAATTTATGTGTGAATTATTTACGTATAACAAGTATTTATCCATAGCTTTGGGCCCTAGCCCTTGGGACCACAAGAATTAGCTTGTCTCTGGAACCATAGTTTTGTATATTTCAATCTTTCTCAATGTAAATACTATCTTGAATTTCGATCCCACATCGTGTTTAGCCACGACGGGAGACTGGATTCCGGTATAAAAAGGCAGAAGGAAGGCCTACCTAACCCTCGGTTTCTTCCAGGCCACAAAAAGGACACCAAAACTAGCAATTTACACTCAGAAGAGCCCTCTTCTAATTTCATACAACCATCAGTCCGATAAGAGAAGGCTTCATGATTGGAGTTTTAGGGAAGAGGAGGAATAAATCGAGCTTTCTAACCCTAAAGCTTTCTAATCGAGCTTTCTAACCCTTTCTAACCCTACTCTCAATCTTCAACTCACCATATGCTAACTATTTCCCAACAGTTTATAATTTATTGTTATAAAAATTAAATTTTATCTCGATTAAAATAAATCATCATTGATTATAATGATTGGTAATATTGGTAAAATAAACTTATATTGGTAAAATAACTACTACTACTACTAACAACTCATCGCAGCACCAAGCCGCCTGAGGCCAACACAGCTACGCAAGCTCCTCCTCCACCCCAATCTATTCAAAGCCTCCCTTTTTACACCCGCCCACGAAGTTCCCATTTCCTTTAAATCTTTCTTTATGACGTCCTCCCAACCCAGACGGGGACGACCTGCTTTCCGTTTAGCCCTAGATGGTTGGCCGAAAAGAACAATCTTCGGCAATCTGTCATCCTTCATCCGAACAACATGCCCTAACCACCTCAACCTTTCTTTCATTATAGACCTAGAAAGCGGTATTGAACCACATTTTTCGTATAGCCTATTTTTTGAAATACGGTCAGTCAGCCGGGTACCCAGAACAATCCTTAAGCAATTTCTCTGGAAAACATCTAGCAAATCTTCATCCGCTTTTCGGAGCGTCCATGCTTCAGAGCCATATTTGACCACTGTCATCACTGTAGCTTCTAAGATTCTAATCTTGGTTTGCAGACTTATCTTCCTATTCTTCCAGACTTTTTTTAACTGTGAAAAAACACCCTGAGCCTTGGCTATTCTATTTTTAACATCTTCACTGCTCCCACCATCTTTACTAATAATACTACCAAGGTAAGTGAAACTGCCCACCTGATCAATCTTTTCATTACCCAACGTCACCTTTTCATCTTCACTTATTCCTAGCCTTAGTGACTTGGTCTTCCTAACATTAATTTTTCAAACCAATACTAGCACCCTGAACTCGCAAAACCTCTAAAACTTCATTCATTTTGCTCACACTTTCATCTAGGATGCTTAAATCATCAGCATAATCCAAGTCCAGGAGACTTTTTCCTCCCCATTTGATTCCGTGGTCTCCCATTGCCTTTCCTGTGCTCCTTAAAACAAAGTCCATCAAAATAATCCATATAAAGGGGGATAGAACACAACCCTGCTTAACTCCTGATTTAATACAAAACCAGCTGCTAACCTCATTTCCTACCTTAACCGCAGCAGTGTTATTCTCGTACATAGCACTAATCACTTTAATGTATTTGTCTGGTATACCATACAAGGATAAAACCTTTACTAAAGCTCCTCTATCAACAGAATCGAACGCTTGCTCATAATCTATAAAACTGAGGACCAAAGGTGTTTGAAAACTTAGGCACTTCTCAATTATTAACCTAAGAGTGAAAATTTGGTCAACACATCCTCTACCTTTTCTAAAACCGCACTGCTCTTCTCTTAAAACTTTGTCTACGGCATCTCTCAGTCTAAAAAGTATCATATTACTAAGCAATTTGCTACCTACAGAGACCAGACTAATGCCTCGATAATTACCACACTCACTTTTATCACCTTTCTTATAAAGTGGCTTAATTAAGGTTTTCCTAAAATCATTAGGTACTTCCCCTTTTTCAAAAATCATATTCATAATCTCCAATAACTTATTTCTAACCTCAGAGCCACCATATTTAAGAAACTCATTTACTACCCTATCAGCACCTGGAGCCTTATTATTCTTTAATCCTTTTAGTACTGCTTCTAATTCCTCCTCACAAAACAAATCTTCCTTCACATCCAAGGTATCACAAACTTTTTCATTTTCCTCTATATTTTTTCCTGCAACTCTATCTCGGTTAAGCAAATTCTCAAAATGTTCGGCCCATCTCGCTTTAGCTTTTGTCTTATCGCTAATTGCCACCCCATTCCTATCTTTAACTGGGACAAGTCCGGATTGACTACTACCTCTCAATTTGTTAACGTGCCAGTACAATATTTTACTATTATGCCGTCTAGCTGCATCTTCTAAATCCTCGGCAATTTTATCCATGGCCTCCACTTCACACCTCCTTAGTTCATATTTCAATGCTTTCTCCACTTTCTTTACATTTCTTTTGTTTTCATGTGATCTATCACAGTTTATTTGGTAAAATAAACTTACCAATAAATCATTATTGCCAAACTCTTTTTTATCATCCATTCCAAAAAAAACCCTAGACTCCTTAAAAATAATTCAAATTTTTGCAGAGGTAGCAGCAAAAACCAAGGTTAGTGAAAATTAACGATTTACACTTCTTGTTAACGTCCTTAAAAATTAACGTCCGAACGGTAATTTTTACGGGCGATTCCAGAGAACCAGATTTCCGTTCGATAAAACCCCCCAAAAATCCTGAAATAGCTGAAGCTCTACTTATAAGTCCCCCTTGTTTTTCTTTTTTAACTATGGGTAACCGTATATCGAACCCGTGGTCTTATAATTTCGGGAGAAGACTCATTTGAACAATATCCAGCGTCCAGAAACACAACACAAAAGGGCACTAATTCTAAGAAACCCAATCAATTCGTTATGGCCAGAAACCCTTAAACTAAGAACCCTGTACCACAACCAATGATTTGACCGAAACAGTGGCATCTATCAGAGAGTGAGAGTTCTTTGACATCTATAGTCTAGTAAAAATGGGGTTTGACCTCAAACAAATCGCTATACAAATGATTCTTTCACTATCCGACTAAAAAACATCTAGTGATGCCAAATCTGAAAAGTATACCACTCTAGCTCTTTCAAAAATTTGAGCTTTTTGAGGTTGAGGCAAAAAATGTTGATTGAGGAAATACCAGCAAATGTGATTAGATATGTCATTTCTACTCTCTTTTTTTCTGCTGAACATGAAACTAAATTTTTAAAGTAAAAAGAACTGTTTGGGGCTTAAAGCTTTGAGAGAGAGAAAGTAAGGTTGGGGGAGAGATTCTAGGAAAATTGGGAAAAAAGACGTCAACCTCGAAAAAATTGTCATACAAATGATTCTTTCACTATCCGACTAAAAAATATTTGTTGATTCCAAATCCGAAAGGCTTGCCGCTCTAGCTCTTTCACAAATTTGAGTATTATTTAGGTTGAGGGTCATTTTTTTAATGTAAAGAATATCGTCCTGAAAAGACAATTCCGAATTTAGGAAGTGGTTTAGGGGTTTGATTTAACATCCCTAATAAATAAGCTTGTCCACTTTCTCCTGGATTTTTCACCGATCACAAAGGAGCCATTTCTCAGGAACATTGTAACTGGCAAGATTGCGAGTGAGCAGGTGGAAGTAGACGAGGCTATAACAATAGGTGGGAAAATCCTAGGTGGGAACTCCAGACGTTTTCCAAGTACGAACTCTGCTTCCCACCACTGTCGTTATTTGAGCCGCATAGTCTCCTTCGGTTGGCGTACAAACCAGCACTTGCCAATGCGATCTGGCGCGAAGTTGAAGGTCTGCAACCAAAGACAGATTGCGTGCTTAAAAGTTTGGATGAACATCAGTATGTACTAGATGGTGGGGCCCGTCTACATCGTTTGTCTTGGGGGAAATGCAGCACGTACGCAGATATCTGCACCAAATACGTCGACTATGTGAAGCGAAGATATGGATGCACTTTCATAGCGTTTGACGTATATTTTCGGGACCCTAGACGCATAGGAGGAGGAGCAGGTCTAAAGGCTGTCCTAAGATCAGCATTCAGTCGCAGATGCCTTGTTTAGCAAAAAAAAGATGATTTCCTTAGCAACGCAGAAAACAAGCAGGCAATCATCAGCATGCTGTCCGGCTACCTTAATGATGCGCGATGTAAAGTGTACCAGTCCCCAGCCGATGCTGACCTGCTGATTGTGATGATGTGCGGTCGAGTCGGTAGAACGCCAACCCATTGTCCTAATAGGAGAAGATACGCACTTACTAGTCCTTTTACTGTACCACACGAAGTGAGACTGTAAACCGATATTTTTCCATTCCGAGTCAAAGTCAAAGAAAACTGGAGGCCGTCTGTGGGATGTATTGGCAGCTAAACTGAAACTTGGTGACACCATTCGCGACCAAATTCTTTTCCTCCATCCCTTTCTCGGGTGCGATTCAACTTCGCGAACTTATGGCATAGGAAAATCTAAACCACTAAACCACGCAATAAAGAAGAAAACTCCCAGGACATCGCCGGACTATTCCTAGTTTCAGCTTCTACAAAAGACGACATTAGAAAGGCTGGAGAGAAGGCCATGCTTATCTTATTTAAGGCTGCAGAAAATGAAACAAGTCTTGACCAGGTCCGCCACAGGAAATTCCTCGAAAAATTTGGAAGTTCTGGGAAAAATGTAGAGGCAAAAACGTTCCCAACCCCAAGCGATGTTTGCAAGTATCATTCGCTTCGAGCATACTTCAAAGTACAAGCGTGTAAAAATGTTGAATGTCGACTAAATCTTTTGGATTAATTGTGCGGAAAGGAGAATTACGATAATTGCATTCAGATAGATCACCGAAACCGCTTTCCCTTCTCTCAATGTTTCACTGTAATTGCAAGAGCGAGTGTTCGACGCTGCGATGTTCTTACAAAAAGCATGGCTTAAAAAGTACCTGAGCCTGTGGCAATTGTAAAGGAACAAGCTGTTCTAACTGTGAAACAGTTGATACCTGGAAACCTTGAAGACGATGGTAGCGAAGAAGAAGACAAAATTTTGGATAGCTTTGCCACTATCCAATGAATCTCTGTGTTACTGTATTTTTATCTGCCTTATGTAACTGATCTCTGTGTTGCATTATATCTGAGTATATTGATCCCTCATTTGGAACTAGTGTTTTGTCTCAGCTAAGGGAAGCTCTTTGACAGAATGTTTTTTTGTTGTTGCCAAATATGCGTTTCAACTTCCCCTCCTCCTCCTTATCCTTACTCACTTTCACAAAACTGAGGTTCAAGGCATACTGAACTTACCTGGACCCAGTCTTGCTTGTTACCAAGACGCGTGGCTGCAAATATTTATATGCTGCAAATGTTTACTAATTAATTAAAACTATTGAAAAGCTACGTATAAAATCTACCCCTTTGCAAAAGTTCGTACAAAAACTCAATTTATAAAAACACATTTCCTGCAATTTGTTATAATTCAAGCCAGATTCGGTCGTACCAAGTCAGTTGTTGTATCATAACGAAAGACGACTCACTTGAATTGATATTTTTTTTAATATTTTGGTTCCTTTTTTATGTAACGAAAGTGATCCACTCACAGAAAAAATGGTTTCTGTCATTTAGTGCCACAAACGAATATTGTTATCCTAAATGGGCTAAAATGTGTAAGTGACGACAGTTTTGAAGTAGCCAATCGACATAAAACAGGCGAAACAAGAAGCCCACACCTCCTCCAAATAGAGGGTTTACGTTTTTTTCTAATTTGTCGAATTTCCCATATGATTTGTCTTTTGGCACTTGTACACAGGAACTTATTCTATTTTGTGATTTTCTGACAAAATGACGCATTTGTTTTCTCAAAATTGGATTTTATCTCAGCCTGCGGATAACCTTGCTGGGCAACTTAGGAAGTAAGGAAAAGTTTTTTCTGTTGATAAGCATAGCAGATATTATTTTAAAGTTTTGTACCTACACAAAATACTTTTAATTAATATTTTTTATATTAATTATTTAATATTTATTTTAAATATAACAATAAGTAATCAAGTATTTTAATATTTAATTAAAGTATTTTAATGTTCTTGAGTTACCGAGATTCTTAGTTATAAGTAATTTTTTTTTTTTTTTTTTTTTTTTTAACTCAACACTTTCATCTGATACTCTCAAGGCAATTCACTTTTTATTTGATGAAGAAAAATATTAGTCTGTTAGTCTTCTCTTTCCACTGAGTGTGACGTCCGGCAAGCACATAATGCCACATTCATATCAAAAAGTCATTATAAATAAAACTGACATTATATCTTTAATCATAGGTTAAAATAGTTAAAAGTGTCCTTTTGATTCATGCATTTTTGGTCCAATTTTAACTGCTTGTAAACGTGGTTATACGCGTGATAATCAGATAATATTGCTTAAGTTCATAAAACTAAGGGTCATTAAAAATCATATATTTATTTCATACCAGGTTATTTTCCGTGGATTGCAGTTTTCAAAACTACCTATCAGTTTCACTATTTTATAACACAGTATTTAAATCAATTTTAACAGGATTCGTTTGCATAGTAATGTGTTAATAACTTCATTACAACAAAAATTATTAATGTTCGAAAAACATGGGTCAACCCCTTTATACTGGGCAACATGTTTCTTTAGGTGTTATTATGACTTTATAAAAAAAGAAAAGAAAAAGCTAGAAAAAAAACTTTATTGCAAATTATTTCTTACGATTATCAACAACATAACTCGTAATAAGTTTATTAATTTTCCCATAAAACAAACAAAACAAAGTGTTAGGTAGGATATTTAACTCGGATAAAACAATTCAAGCAAGATAATTATTTTAATTATATGACATTTAACAGGCATGTCCACCTAATTCCAGCCCGAAATCAACTTGTTCGAAGACAAGAACAACCGAAATGACCTAATAATGGATTATTGCTCAGTTTTTGATTGACACTGCAGCCACTTGGGAGGATTAAGGGAAGGGAGGGTAACACAACACTTATTTGTAGCAATCGATATTCCTTCTGAGTTTGACTTAATGGTAATTCCTATTTATTTTAAACTTCGTTTCGTTTTCTTCATTCATAGATTTTACTTTGATATCAAAATAAAGTTTTGATTTTATTTGGCATAAACTAATTAATGCTCGTTGGAAAATTGTCCTTAGATTTGATGATCAGAAAAGCATATTATCAGGTGGAATATCAATTAAAATGATAATATTTTAGGACTTTGTATTCCTGATCAAATACTGAAGGTCAGTGGTTGGACACCTCTTTACAGTTGGATGCCAAATTTAGTTGTAAAAATAGTAAAAATTTATAATCGTTAATGGCTTTTTCAATATATTTCATAACGATTGTAACCAAGTGTTTAGTGTGGAGCAAGACAACAAAAACCATTGGCACGCACTTTTCAGCAGGGACACGCTGCGAGTGATTAGTATCATTTAGTGTCAAAATCAAATCAATTTTAGACAATTTGAGCTTGGGCTTTAATTAAATTTCAACTTAAACTTCAGACAGATATCTCCAGATTTGGTTGGAAACAGCTGTCTTGCTCCAATGCTCTTTTCTTAGGATTTTAAATAGAATAAAGTAAAAGTCTAGTGTGTTTTTTTCTTCTGTAAGGTGACTTGCTTCGTTTTTCAAGACATGGGAAGAAGATAAGTAGCGTTGGCAAAATAATAATTACTTAACTAAAGTTTTGTTTTAATTTATACTCAATTTTTTGATATTCTAGACAATGTGAAATAAACTATTACAATGAAGAGTAATAATTCATTTATGTAAACCGGCAATTACCGAAAAACAATTTCTTGCATTAAAGCATTTTTACAGCGAACCTAAATTGAAACCTTTACTCGCACTAACCAAAAAATTGACGCCAACGCGGTCCTACCCTACGACAAATCAAATTGGCAATCGGTTGTAGCTAAAGTTTCATACTCGAATACAGCCACCGAAATGACATTGTAACTGAACCACCGTGTAACTGAACCCCAAGCAACTGAACCACTGTAACTGAACTACCGTGAAGGTGAACCACCGTGAAACTGAACCACCGTGCAATTGAACTACCGTGCAACTGAACTCTCGTGCTACTGCATCCTCATGCAACTGAACCCCCTTTAGCTGAACCCTCGTGCAACTCAACCCCATTTAACTAAACCCCCGTGTAACTGAATCACCGTGCAACCGAACCACCGTGCAACTGAATTACCGTGCAACTGACCCACAGTGTAACTGAACCACCGTGCAACTGAACTCTCGCGCAACTCAACCACCGTACTTACATTGCGTAAAACATAAGTTAGAATCTTTACATTTTCAAACTTGTTGGAATTGTTTGCTTTTTTAAGTCTTTATATAAATTATTGTCAAGATGATTTATAAAAATGCTCTGTTTTGTTGTCACAAAAACGAAGAAAATCGGACGTCATAAACTCTTAAATCCAGATTTATTTCTCTTTTTTATGTCTTTTAATGGGGTTCCCTACACCCTGACACTTTCTATGGGTCAAAGCGTTTACCCCTCTCCCCCGTGGAAAATTCCCCTCCTCCACCCACGGAAACCCCTCACCTGCAAAATACCCCTCTCGCGGAAATTACGGTTTTCAAAATTTAAAAATCTTCTTTGAGTCGTGTTATTTTTTAGTTTAATTGAGAAGTTCCAAGGGAAGTGGAAAAGAGGAATTTATGTGTAAATCTTGACCCCCCCTCCCTTTCTTCTCATGAAAAATCCTCCAAAAAACCCCAACGCAAAAAATGTCCGTATGTTTTCGAATCACAAATACTATCTGAAAAACCTAAAAATCAAAAAACCTAAAAAGGAACTAAAACTTCTGCAATGGGGTTATCTGATTGTTTTGTAGCTAGGACCAGAGGGAGATACCTCAAAGGGTGAATTTTGATGCCGAAACATCTCAGCTCTTATTGAGCCGTCAGATAAATACAGAATTAGCTCTAAGGGAGAGACGACAGGAGGCTGGAGGAAGAAATTCTTTGATAATCCCCAGGCATTTCTAGTCTTTTTTTATAAGCCGAAAGTGATTGGAGACTAACCAACCGCAAGAGGTATTTTTTTTTTTTGGGGGGGGGGAGGAGATTTTCACGGGTAATTATTTTCTGGGGGGGGGGGGGGTAAACGGCGGCTCTCACTGTCTATATACTGTAATGTTTTTTTACCACTTTGCTTATTTTGTTGTTTTCATTTTGTGGTATTTTTACGCTCGTAGTTGGTTATCGTTTGGTTTGAAAAAGGTTAATTACCTGCTTCAGTGGAGCCGACACAAAATCTACTTTCTCTTTGTGTTTGGAAACTTTTGGTTTGATTTTTTTTTCTTAGATGAATCAGGCCTTTCCTGAACGTTGAGTAATAAAAATCTTTACTGATAATATCTGAACTTTGAGAATTTAGATAACAAAAAGTCACTTTTGGTTGCACTTTCTTTAGATTAATTAAAAAGATTCTTTAGAAAAACAATTTTTCAAAGAAAAGTAAAGAGCCATATTAAACCAAAGACTACCATAAATAAATTTCTATAATAGTTCAAACCCAAAATGGTTCACAACCCTCATCCTCTGGTGCAAGGGCTGTAAGTTATACAAGTTGCCAATTGTTAACGTATAATTTTTTTTTTTTTTTATCAAGAAAAGATGGTATGTTTGATCCTATAAATAAAAAAAGCATACAGCATTAAGGTCAAACCTTAGGAAAATGTCAAGAAGAATGCCAAACACAATCAAAAAGCATTTATTCCTTTATTGGTTGTGAAAAGGAAATACCAGGAACATTTAAAATGGCTGATGGTATCAGTCGTCACATTGTTCGGAAAATATTTAGGAGCATCTTCAACTAAATCAAGAGGTGCTATGTGCATCCAGTTTTAAAAGACGTTGTATTGCAATGGGTCGAGAACAGCTAAGGGTATAAACCTGAGGGTATGAAGTTAAAACTTTCAGGGCAAGTTGAAGGAATGTGGAAAAAAATGCTGGAGTGCAACCAGTCCCCCTCCCATGTCCTTTTTAGCTGCAATCTCCTAAAAGACATCTGATCAAAATTCGTTATCTAGATTCACAAAGGTCAAATATTTTCAACATACATGTTTATTACTTAACGTCCAAAAAGGTCTGATTCATCTGAAAAAAAAAGAGTAATAAATCAGCTTTAATGGTTTGTGACATCGGATCTTCTTTTTCTTTTCCAAAAATAAAACAAAGCTTTTTATGAATAGTTTTGACAGGCGTTTATATCATGCATTTAAGAAACAAAACAATTTCAACAAGGACGAACATGTAAAAGTTCTAACTTGTGAGTTACCCAATGATATTGCCTAATATTTTCAGAGAACTGAAAATCTGAGTTCAGTGGTTCAGTTGTACGATGGCTCAGTTACACGAGGGATTAGTTAAATGGGGTTCAGTTGCCCGGTGGTCCAGTTACACGAGGGTTCAGTTGCACGGGGGTTCGGTTATACGGTGGTTCAGTTGCACGGTGGTTCAGCTACACGGTGGTTCAGTTACAGGGGTTCAGTTGCTTGTGGTTCAGTTACACACACACCCTTTTTTTAGGTTTGACAATCTTTTCTGGTAGATATCGTCAAAAAAAAAAAAAAAAAAAAAAATGTAAATACTCAGTCACACCTATAGATATCATGATGGATACAGATCCCAAACCAACACAATTAGGATATTTACTTTTACTTTGGACTAAATTTTATTGAGATCAATTTTTCTCTTATTTATCCTGACTAAAAGAATTTAGGCCTCCCCCTTCAGCCTATTAGACTTAACTACCCTACTAACTCTTACTTCTTGGAAATTTTGGTAGATGTTCGAGCCCCTTTTCTGGCCAATATCCTGATGACAGGATGGAGTCTCTTCCTCTTACAAAGGATGGATAAAGCCAGGGCACGGAAGATGTTCCACTCCCTCTCCACGTTGGTCAAATCATGCATGAACCTCAAGAAGTACAACTAGAACACTCTTACTTATCATCAAATTTGGTTATATTCAGCAACCTTAGGAACCTCTCCCCTTCCATCTCCTATAGAAGTGGGGTGTCGTTCTAATCAACAAAAACAGCATAGCTAGAACCCTGACCCATAGTTTCTGCCAGGTTTCGTCAAAGTCCAACGATCCGTTCTGCTAAACTTTCTGGTGATGAGATTAGGAGCCCTCTACCCGCAGAAATCATATTGTGTCCAGACAATCGAAAAGCAAAACACGGACCGTTGATTTTACTTCCTATTGATTTGGCTGAGATCCAACTCCGTTTTGTAGTAAATGGGCAGATAAAAAATTCTGGAAACCCCCTCCACACCCCGCATGAGTCAGATTGTAGCTAACTTGATTCAGTCTCCTTCTGGAACTAAGCTTTATATGGACAAGAAATTGTATTAACTTGATCAAAATGAAAAACGAAGAACGGCATTTGGAATTGCCATAGCGACCATTCCAGAATTGTTTCCTAGAAATCTAGAAGAGATAGAGATTTTTCTGTCTTTGCCATCTCAGTAATAATTGTATACTCTACACAAGCCTGACATTACATCATACCCAAGAGTTTACTTTCGGGCAAAGGATCGCTTCTTTTTGCTTGTTGTCTATACTATTGAGTAGGCTAGAAAAAAATGGTTTCCGTTTTTTCTGGAAAACTGAAGGACTTTCGCAAAACTTTGCTACCCCATTTTACGGTTCTGATAGAAAAGTAATATTTAAATTTCCATCTCTAAGAGTTACCGAGTTTTAGACAGGTGATCCTGAAGTAAATGTACCGGACATGCACAAAAAACAATGCATAACTCCTTCTTTCCGCAAAGATTGTACATGCAATCAACTAAATTATTAACAGGTGAAATCAACTTTTCAGAAGTTACAATTAAGTTATTTTAAAGGTGAAACTTGAAGTTTTTCCACAACACTGTCTTTTATCTAAGTTATATTCTGGAGGTTTGGGTTGAGGGATTTAAAGTGCGTTGCTTGGTTTGGACTAGAGCCACTGAGGCAAGAACTGGGGCAATATGTTGAGGTGACTATACTCGCAGCGTAGGAAGCAGAATATCATATACAGCCGGCGTAAAAGAGCATCAAGATCTGCAGCAGAAATATCATGACTTGCGAGACAAGAAAAAGTCGAAAAATACTCTCTAGCTGATATAAAAGTTGTTTTTAAAAAGTTTTAAAGAAGTCCTGAAAGGTTAAAAGTGAGGAACGATTTTTCTTTGCCGAAACTATGGGTACAAGTCAAAGTCCATGCATAAAAAAACAATAAAATTAATCGACTTACTAATAAGCCTACCTTGTTCTTTCTTCCCTTTGTCTAGTACTGAACAGGCATAGCGGTATTCTATAAGTTCAGGAGAAGGTATTAATCCAGCAGGACCAGCCGGACCGTCAGCATCTCTACGAGCTTGCCACCACCTGCCATCATCTTTACTAATAATCTAGAAAGAGAAAACAAGTTCTAAATCGATCAAAGCGAACAAGTACTACGAGAAAAAATCCTAATTGCTTCTAGATCTACAGACTTATAGTGGAGGTGACTGGGATTGATTTGTGTCACTATTACCAAAACTTGATGATCTTACTTCTAAATTTGGAAAAACCGTTTCATTGTGTACGGACATCTATATTCTATTAAATAAAGACGACGTTAAGAGGGTCAGGGCAGATGATTATCGCTATTAAGAATTTTTATTCTATTTACCATAGTCATTTCGAAACCAAAGGTTAATTAGTCAGTATCTAGCTACAGATATTATTCTCTCCGTGGAAACAGTAAGCTGGAATTTAATTGATGATGCGCCAATCCGTCTTGGTCCTAGTAACCGTCTTAACCAACCTCTTTTACCAATTTTTTTTTGTTTTCTTTTTTAAATCGTTTGTGTTTTGTTAATTTATCTTATGTTTTGTGGTGATTATAACTTTTTTTCTTTCCTTCTGTACTCCCCTCTTTTCCTTTTTGTAAGTGAGTAAGAAATATATTATTATTGTTATTGTTAGACCTACATGAAAGCCTCTTACCCAAGAAAAAATAAAAAAAACACGAAAGAAACATAACTAATAACGGGCAAGATACGGGGAAAGCGCAATGGCGGAATAGAACTACATGTGATACGGTATATGGGATGCCTTGTAAGTCCCAGATTCTTAAAATGATACTGCCTCAGTTTACTCAAGTGGTCAGATCAGAACAGTTCCAAAGAGTTATGCAACACTAAACCCAAGAACTCAAAACTAAAAATAGATCGTGATTAAATAAAACAAACAAGTGTTTTCAACGGACAGTAAGCAGCAACATTAAAACTAAAAACTAACATAAATTATTTCGCATATAAAGAGGTTGCCTCCTCCTAATTACCATGCTCTTCACGCAAAAGTTTTTAGTGCTTTTAAAACAGATATATCTTCTTATAAAACAGCCCTTGTGTTTCAAAAGTCGTTCTTAAAAAATTGGGACAAACAGTCAAACTTTAGCGTAAGGAGCAAGGTATTGAGGAGAGGACAACCCCTTTATATACGAAATAATATCTGTTCGTTTTGAGTTTTAACGTTGCTCTTTACTTTCAGTTGAATTTTTTTTTTATTTATTTAATTTCTGATCGTTTTTCAAATAAGGCCGGTGAGTTTTAGGGGGTGTTTTCTCCTTTTTTCAAAAGTAAAGCAAATATTCTCAGGCTCGTAACTTTTGATGGGTAAGACTAAACCCGATGAAATTTATATATTTCAAATCAGCATAAAAATCCGATTTTTCTAATGTAGCTATTGATATCAAAATTCCGTTTTTTTTTATAGTTTCGGTTACTATTGAGCCAGGTCGCTCTTACTATTACCACGAACTGTTCGATCCCTTTTGTCGCTTGTCTTCTAACCTCAGACAATTTGTTGTCTTTTCGAAGATATTTGATTATTAAAGCAAGTCCGATTTCTAACAACGATATCTACTATGCTTCAAACTTTTGGTTTTCTTTTTTAAAGTTTTTGAATTGTTGTAATCCATAGTTAAAATATATACAAATATTTTTGCAATTACCAGTTTTTTGCTCTTTACGCAATTTTGCTCTTTTTGCTCTTTAATATATTTCAATACTGTGTCTTTTCAAATATTAACCAAAAAATCTTTTTTGCACAAAATAAGTTTTTCAAAAAAAAGTGAAGAACTCCATTAAACCAAAAATGAACAAAAATAGAATCAAATAATCAACCAAGGATACAACTACCACAAATCAGTATCAATAAATAAATGAAACCCAAAACAAACAGAAATTAAAATAAGTCAAACTCAAAACGAGCAGATATTAACCTGTGTAGGGTTCTAAACCCTTAGCTTTCTAAAAGCTAGAATATAATTTGTACTTTACTCAAAAAATTCAAATAAAAAAAAATGAGCAATGTAAGTTTAATATACATATGCTGATATTTATTCCTTAAATTTTAATTAATTTTGATTTCTAAAAGTCATAAAACTGAAAACATTTAAAAGAATTTATTTCAGTAAAGTACAAATTATATCCTAGCTTTTAGAAAGCATAGGGCTTAGAACCTTACACAGATTAATTTCTGCTCGTTTTGAGTTTGACTTATTTTAATTTCTGTTTGTTTTGGGTTTCATTTATTTATTGATACTGATTTGTGGTAGTTGTATGCTTGGTAGATTATTTGATTCTATTCTTGTTCATTTTTGGTTGAATGGAGTTCTTCACTTTTTTTTTTGAAAAACTTATTTTGTGCAAAGTTTTTTTGATTAATTTCTGTTCGTTTTATATTGACATAGTCTTTTTCAGGGAGAAAGACTGAGCCTCTTCTGAAGTTAAACAACCATCCCTTTCATAAAAACCTTTATTACCCCCTGGGCATATCTTACAACCCTTGTTTCTTTGGGGTTTCTTTCAACCCCAAAAGCCTTGTTATATGATATTTATACTATTTTGAATAGAATGGGTATCTCAAAATTTCTATTAGACGCATTTCGGGACAATACGACGTGTGTGTAGGGGAGAGGGTAGCTGCCCTCTGATTACTTTGCTCTGAAAAAGAGCACTAGAGCGTCTGATTACCAATCCAATTAGCCCCCTTTGAAGTTTATATGACCACACTTTCTATAAAAAACCCTATATGTCCCCAGGGCATAACTTACAACTCTTGCCCTGAGGGCTGGGGGGATTTGTTATCCTTAAAGACATAATTTCCAGACCTTTCTGATAGGCCTAACGAAATGGCTATATCAAAATTGGATTGAAAGTGTTAGGGGAAATGATAGGCGTGGAGGGAGATATTTGCCCTCTGATCACTTTCTACTAATAAAAAAGGCACTAGTCCTTTCAATTTCCAATCGAATGAGCCCTTTTCGAAGCTTCTACGACAAAACTTTCTATAAAAACGCTATATGCCCAAAGGGCATAACTTACGACCCTTGTCATGAGGGCTATTAGGGGAGGTTTGTCATCCTCAAAGACATAATTTCCAGACCTCTCAATTACGTTGAACAAACCGGCTATATCAAAATGCTGATCGGAAATTTTTGGGTAAATGATGGGGGTGAGGCGATTCTCCCTCTGATTGCTTTCAACTATTAAAAAGGGCAATAGACCTCTCAATTTCCAATCGAAAGAGCCCTTTTTGAAGTTTTTACGACAACACTTTCTAAATTACATTATTTGCCCCCAGGGTATAAATTACAACCTTAGCCCTGAGGGCTGTGGGGGTTGTCATACTCAAAAACATAATTTTCGGACCCTTCAACTACGTTCAACAAAATTGCTGTTTCAAAATGTTGATCGGAAGTGTTTGGGGAAATAATGGGTATGGGGGGGGGGATTCGGCCTCCGATCGCTTTTGACTATTCATAAGGGCACTGACCCTTTCAATTCACAATTGAATGTGTCCTTTTTGAGGTTTCTACGACAACGCTAGCATAGACCTAATTTCCAGAACTTTCAACTACGTTGAACAAAATTTCTATATCAGAATCTTGATTGGATGTGTTTGGGTAAATGATGGGGGTGAGGCGATTCTCCCTCTGATTGCTTTCAACTATTAAAAAGGGCAATAGACCTCTCAATTTCCAATCGAAAGAGCCCTTTTTGAAGTTTTTACGACAACACTTTCTAAATTACATTATTTGCCCCCAGGGTATAAATTACAACCTTAGCCCTGAGGGCTGTGGGGGGTTGTCATACTCAAAAACATAATTTTCGGACCCTTCAACTACGTTCAACAAAATTGCTGTATCAAAATGTTGATCGGAAGTGTTTGGGGAAATAATGGGTATGGGGGGGGTTCGCCCTCCGATCGCTTTTGACTATTCATAAGGGCACTGACCCTTTCAATTCACAATTGAATGTGTCCTTTTTGAGGTTTCTACGACAACGCTAGCATAGACCTAATTTCCAGAACTTTCAACTACGTTGAACAAAATTTCTATATCAGAATCTTGATTGGATGTGTTTGGGGAAATGGTGGGCGTGAGAGGGGCACTAGTTGCCCTCCAATCACTTTCGACTATTAAATAGGGCACTAGCGCTTTCAATTTCCAAACGAACGAGCCCTTTTTGAAGTTTCTATGACATCGCTTTCTATAAAACCTTATAAGCCCCCAGGACATAACTTACAACCCTGTGTGTCATCCTCAAAGACATTATTTCCAGACTTATCAACTACGTTGAACAAAATGTCTATCTACAATTTTTATTGGATGTTTTTGGGGAAATGGTGGGCGTGGGAGGGGCGTTAGTTTTCCTCCAATCACTTTTGACTATTAACTCGAAATTTTTTACTAATAAATTTCCAATCGAATGAGCCCTTTTTGAAGTTTCTATGACAACTCTTTCTATACAACCTTATATGCCCCCAGGGCATAACTTAAAACCCTTACCCTGAGGGTTGTGTGTGTGTGTGTGTGGGGGGGGGTACTATCCGTAAAGAACTAATTTCCAAAACTTTCAACTACGTTGAACAAAATGGATATCTCAAAATTTTGATTGGATGTGTTTGGGGAAATAGTGGGCGTGAGAGGGGGGTTAGTTGCCCTTCAATCACTTTCGACTATTAAATAGGGCACTAGCACTTTCAATTTCCAGTCAAATGAGCCCTTTTTGAAGTTTTTACAACATCACTATCTATAAAAACCTTATATGCCCCCAGGGCATAACTTACAACCCTGGCCCTGAGGGCTCTGAGGGGGTTATCATCCTCAAAGACCTAATTTCCAAGACTTTTAATTACGTTGAATAAAATGGCTATCTAAAAATTTTGATTGGATGTGTTTGGGGAAAAGATGGGCGTGAGAGCGGGGTTAGTTGCCCTCCAATCACTTTCGACTATTAAAAAGGGCACTAGCCCTTTCAATTTCCATTCGAATGAGCCCTTTTTGAAGTTTTCACAACATCACTATCTATAAAAAAACCTTATATGCCCCCAGGGCATAACTTACAACCCTGGCCCTGAGGGGTCTGAGGGGTTATTATCCTCAAAGACCTAACTTCCAAAACTTTGAACTACGTTGAACCAAATGGCTATCTAAAAAATTTTATTGGATGTGTTTGGGGAAAAGGTGGGCGTGAGAGGGGGATTAGTTGCTCTCCAATCACTTTTGACTATTAAAAAGGGCACTAGCCCTTTGAATTTCCAATCAAATGAGCCCTTTTTCAAGCTTTTACGACAAAGCTTTCAATAAAAACCTTATATGCCCCCAGGGCATAACTTACAACCCTTGCCCTAAGGATTGTGGGGGAGTGTCATCCTCAAAGATATAATTTCCGGAACCTTTCAACTACTTTGAACAAAATGGCTATCTCGAAATTTTGATTGGATGTGTTTGGTTAAATGGTGGGCGTGGATGGGGTGTTAGTTGCCTTCCAAAACTTTCGACTATTAAAAAGGGCACTAGCCATTTCAATTTCCAATCGAATGAGCCCTTTTTGATGTTTCTAAAACAACGCTTTCTATAAAAACATTATATGCCCCCAGGGCATAACTTACCACCCTTGCCCTGAGGTCTGTGGATGTTGTCATCCTCAAAGACCTAATTTCCAGAACTTTCAACTACGTTGAACGAAATGGTTATCTCAAAATTTTGATTGGATGTGTTTGGGGAAAAGCTGGCCGTGAGAGGGGGGGGGGGTTGGGTTAGTTGCCCACCAATCCCTTTCGACTATTAAAAAGGGCACTAGCCCTTTCAATTTCCAATCGAATGAGCCTTTTTTGATGTTTCTACGAAAACACTTTCTATAAAAACCTTATATACCCCCAGGGCATAACTTACAACCCTTGCCCTGAGGGTGTGGGGGAGAGTCCTCCTCAAAAACATAATTTCTATCTCGAAATCAACTGCGCTGAACAAAATGGCTATCTCAAAATTTTGATTGGATGTGTCTGGGGAAGTGGTGGGCGTGGAAGGGGTGTTAGTTGCCTTCCAATCACTTTTGACTGTTAAAAAGGGCACAAGCCACTCCAATTCCAATCGAAAGAGCCCTTATCGAAGTTTCTACGACAACTCCTTCGATAAGAAGTGCCCTGATCACGAACAAAAAAAAAAAAAAAAAAAAAAAAAAAAAAAAAAAAAAAAAAAAAAAAAAAAAAAAAAAAAAAAAAATACATTGTGCCAACATCGTTCTTGACTTAGGCAGCGCGATTGCGCTGCCTATGATATATGATTATTAAAGCAAGTCCAATTTCTAACAGCGATTTCTACTAAGCTTCAAATTTCTGGTTTTATTTTTTAAGATTTTTGAATTGTTGCAATCCCTTGTTAAAATATATAATAATATTTTTCAATAGCCAGTTATTTTTGCTCTTTACTCAATCAAATGTCTTTTCATACTGCAATCTATTCAAAGATATTTGATTATCACAGCATGTCCGATTTCTAACAACGATATCTACTAACTAAGCTCTAAACTTTTGGTTTTCTTTTTTAAGGTTTTGAAATTGTTGTAATCCCTTGTTAAAATGTATACAAATATTTTTGCAATTACCAGTTTTATGCTCTTTCCGCAAGCTAATGTTTATTCATATTGCAGTCTGTTCAAAGATATTTGATTATTGAATCTAGTCCGATTTCTTAAAACGAAATGTACTAAGCTTCAAACTTTCGGTTTTCTTTTTTATGGTTTTTTAATTGTTGTAATCCCTTGTCAAAATAGAGAACCGGGAGCCCAGCGGCTTCGCCGCCGGGCCCCGGCACTCGACAGGCGGCAGGCTTCTACATAAGGATTTAGTTTAAAAAGTTTTTTGATTTAATTAAATTTTGTTTTTTAATTAAAAAGGCACTAGAACTTTTAATTTCCGTTCAAATGAACCCTCTCATGACATTATAGAACCACTGGGTCGATACGATCACCCCTGAAAAAGAAAACAAAAAAACAACAACAAACAAACAAATAAACATGCATCCGTGGTCTTTATTCTGGCAAAAATACAAAATTCCACATTTTTGCAGATAGGAGCTTGAAACCTCTACAGTAAGGTTCTCTGATACGCTGAATCCGATGGTGTCATTTTCATTAAGATTATGTGACTCTTAGGCGGGTGTTTTCTCCTTTTTTCCAAAATAAGGCAAATATTCTCAGGCTCGTAACTTTTGCTGGGTAAGACTAAACTCGATGAAACTTATATATTTAAAATCAACACAAAATCCAATTATTTTGATGTATCTATTGATATCAAAATTCGGTATTTTAGAGTTACGGTTACTGTTGAGCCAGGTCGCTCTTACTATACAGTTCGTTATCACGAACTGTTCGATCCTTTTTGTCGCTTGTCTTCTAACCACAGACAAATTGTTGTCTTTTCAAAGATATTTTATTATAAAAGTAGGTCCTATTTCTGATAACTATATCTACTAAGCTTCAAACTTTTGGTTTTCTTTTTTAAGGTTTTTGAATTGTTGTAGTCCCTAGTTAAAATATATACAAATATTTTTGCAATTACCAGTTTTTTCCTCTTTAAGCAATTTAATGTCTTTCAGCATTGTGTCTTTTCAAAGATATATGATTATTAAAGCAAGTCCAATTTCTAAAAACGATTTCTACTGAGCTTCAAACTTTTGGTTTCATTTTTCAAGGTTTTTGAATTGTTGTAATCCCTTGTTAAAATTAAACAGAAAAAGTTTTTTTTTAACTGAAAGTAAGGAGCGACATTAAAACTTAAAACGAACAAAAATTATTCCGTATATGAAAGGGACTGTCCCCTCTTCAACGCCTCGCTCTTTACGCTAAAGTTTTTATTGTTTTAAAAAAATAGTTGTGAGAAAGAGTCAAACTTTAGCGTAAAGAGCGAGGCGTTGAGTAGGGGACAGCCCCTTTCATATATGGAATAATTTCTGTTCGTTTTAAGTTTTAATGTCGCTCCTTACTTTCCGTTAAAAAAAACTTTCTTTTTTATCTAATTTCTGATCGTTTTTTTTTTTAATAATGCTGGAAAATCCGGCGCCCCCTTCATAGCAATGTCCTTTCCCCCCATATAACCCCGACCAATTCTCCCCCCCCCCCCCTACTACCAGAGAAAATCCCCTCAAAACGTCTGTATATATCCCAATAACCAATACAATATGTAAACATTGGGTAAAATTCATAACTTTCAGCCCCCCCCCTGCGGACTTTGGGGGATTAAGTAATCGAAAAAGACATAGTTATTATGCTTTCGACCATGCTGAACAAAATGGTTATCTCAAAATTTTGATCGGGTGACTCTGGGAAAATATGAGCGTGGGAGGGGGCCTAGTTGCGCTCCATTTTTTTGGTCACTTAAAAAGGGTACTAGAACTTTTAATTTCAGTTCGAATGAGCCCTCCCACGATATTTTTGGACCACTTGGTCGGTACGATCACCGCTGGGAAAAAAAAAAAAAAAAAAAAAAAAAAAAAAAAAAAAAAAAAAAAAAAAAAAAAAAAAACGCATCTGTGATCTTTCTTCTGGCAAAAAATACATAATTCCACATCTTTTCAGATAGGAGCGTGAAACCCCTACAGTAGGGTTCTCTGATACGGTGAATCCGATGGTGTCATTTTCATTAAGGTTCTATAACTTTTAGGGGGTGTTTCCCCCTTTTTTCGAAAATCAGGCAAATTTTCTCAGGCGCGTAACTTTTGATGGGTAGGACTAAACTTGATGAAACTTATATATTTGAAATCAGCAAACAAATCTAATTCTTTTGAAGTATCTATTGGTATCAACACTCCGTTTTTTAGAATTAGAATTTCTCCTTACTTACAGTTCGTTACCACGAACTGTTTGATATATATATACAATTATTTTTGCAATTACTAGTTTTCTTGCTCTTTACGCAATTAAATTTCTTTTCATACTGAAGTCTATTCAAAGATACTTGATTATTACAGTAAGTCCGATTTCTAACAACAATGTGTACTAAGCTTCAAACTTTTGGTTTTATTTTTTAATGTTTTTGAATTGTTGTAATCCCTTGTTAAAATATATACGAATATTTTTGAAATTACTGGTTTTTTTATCTTTCCGCAATTCAATGTTCTTTCATACTGAAGTCTACTCAAAAATAATTGATTATTACAGGAAGTTCGATTCCTTGCTACGATTTCTACTAAGCTCCAAACTTTTCGTTTTCTTTTTTAAGGTTTTGGAATTGTTGTAATGCCTTGTTATATTTTTTGCAATTACCAGTTTTTTGCTCTTTAAGCAATTTAATGTACTTCTCCATACATGAAAATTTAATTTTTCCTCATAAGTGTGGCAAGTGTGACAACGTCATTGCAATACTGATGTATATAAAAATGACTTCACTCACATAAATATTTTTTTTCTCCCGAAATTAAGGCTCTTAACGAATCTTCTCAAACATCTGACCCATTTAAATCGTTTTTTTTAAGGCCAGAATATACCAGGATAACAATTTTTCCGAAAACAACGATTTTTAGTAAGATTCAAACTTCTTTATTTAAGATTTTGGAATTGTTGCAATTCCTTGTCAAAATATATACACACATTTGTGCAATTACCAGTTTTTTTGCTCTTTACGCCATTTAATGTCTTTTCATGCTGTATTTTTTCAAAGATATTTGATTATTAAGCAAGTACAATTTCTAACAGCGATTTCTGCTAAGCTTCAAACTTTTGGTTTTATTTTTTAAGGTTGTTGAATTGTTGTAATCCCTTGTTAAAATATATGCAAATATTTATGCAATTACCAGTTTTTTGTTCTTTAGGCAATTTAATGTCTTTTCGTACTGAAGTCTATTCAAAGATATTTGATTCTTACAGTTTTTTTCTCTCCAAAATTAAGATTTTTAATGAATTTTCCAAGACTTCTTACCTATGTAGATAGTTTATTTTTATGCGAGAATATCCCAAGATACCAATTTTCTCAAAAATATATGGAGCCGTTTTCGAGAAACAGAATACATATACAGTTATTGCTCATACATAAAGGTAGTATATACAATTATTGCTCACTTATAAAGATAGTATATATGTATATATCATATATATATATATATATATATATATATATATATATATATATATATATATATATATATATATATATATATATATATATATATATATATATATATATATATATATACATCACAAATCGGGAAAAAGATAAAAATATCCTGTCGTATCAGAGGATCGCGCCGAAACTATCTATGCAGACGAACATAAACACGTTAAACACAAGACAATAGTTAAACACAACTATTACAATAGGGACCAACGACTTACAATAGTTAAACACAAAAACTGCAATCAAATGACACCCACCTTTCTAATGTCTAGAAGCTTCTCTGGATTGTTATTGGTGACCGAGTCTCTAAAATAGTGATACCAAAGGACAAATTGAGCGTTCTCGGAATTACAGGAGCTAAATTACAGATCCTTGTGTATATGAAGGGGGTTACCCCTCCTCCACACCTCGCTCTTTACGCTAAAGTTCTTTTGTACTTCTAAAAAAGCTTTTTATAGTTGTAATTAAACTACCCTTGTGTTTTAGGAGTCGTTTTTTAAAGAAATGGGACAAAAATCAAACTTTAGATTAAAGAGCGAGGTGTTGAGGAAGGGGAAACACCGTTTATATACGTAAAAATTATGTTCGTTTTAAGTTTTAACGTTGCTACTTACTTGCATTTGAAAAAAACTTGCTTTTTTATTTAATTTCTGACCGTGTTTTAAATAATGCCAGGAAATATGGCTCATCCTCCATAGAGGAATCCCCCTCCCCACTGAAATGTCCTCTAGACAATTCAATCCCGGAAAATTGCCCTTAACATCTCCAGGCGTAATATTGAGACGGAAAGAGAAAACAAGACATAAAAAGAATTTCGAATGGGAATTCAGGAAAATTCCTCCAGTGTAAAATTTCCCCTGAAAATTTCACCCCCTGTATACTTCCTTTCCCATGGAAGAAAAAACAGAAGAAAATTCACCACCCCTACCCCAAAATGTATGCATACTTTCCAATAAAAAATAATATGCGTAAACAATGGGCAAATTTTATAACTTAAAGACCTTTCGCCGGGGTTGTGGGGGAGTCATGTTATATCCAAAGGAATAGTTACTGGACTTTTCAACTATACTGAACAAAATGGCTATCTCAAAATTTTGACAGGACAATTTTTGGAAAAAAAGAGGGAGGAGGCCTAGTTTCCGTCCAATCTTTTTGGTTACTTAAAAACGGCACTAGAACTTTTAATTTCCGTTCGAATGAGAACTCTTCCGGTATTTTAAGTCGACTGGGTCAATACGATCACCCCTGGGAAAAACAAACAAATAAACACGCGTCAGTGATCATTCTTCTGGCAAAAAAAATACAGAATTCCGTATTTTGCAGATAGGAGGTAGAAACCTCTACCATAGGGTTTTCTGATACGCTGAACCTCACGGTGTGATTTTCATTAAGATTCTTTGACTTTTAAGGGGTGTTTCTTTTCCCTTTTCGAAAATCAGGCAAACTTTCTCAGGCTCGTAGCCCTTGATAGGTAAAATTAAATTTAATGAAAATTTTATATTTTTAATCATCATAATAAGCCGATTCTTTTGATATATCTATTGGTATCAAATTTTTGTTTTTTAGAGTTTCGGTTACTATTGAGGCGCGTCACTCCTTATTTACCGCTCGTTACCACGAACTGTTTGACAAACTTGACTACTATACCAACATTTTTTTTTAATATTTTAAATATATAACTTTACATATTGCAGGTGCATGTTATTTACTCATAACAAGAAAAGACTTCGGTAACCCTATATATTTCAAGAACACCAATTATAATTCTTTTCTTCTAAGCAGACAGACGGAATTCTAGAAAAAACGACTTATTATTATAGTTATTTTATTAGGATGATTAAAAAACGATAGATAGATAATTATACCTGTAAGACATCCCCACAATGGAAAGACAGACCTGCTTGAGCGCAAGGTATCAGGTCATCTTCTAACGGATCATAATCAAACTGAGCTCGAACGTATATCTAAAAAAGAGGTAGAAAAGAAAAGCATTCACCGAGCTGTCAAATACCCTACGCGTAAGATGAAGAAAGAGCTGCAGTTTGGAACAAAGAACTATCAAACCATCTTCTCGTTCATAAATACACTGCACAATGTTATATATTAAACTGATTAAACTGTACAATGCCTTTAATATAAGAACAAGCGATTTAATCTGTCTCAATTTCGGCATTTTTGTCCTGTGTTATTGATTTTAGTCAAAGTAAAAAACGAAATATCAAAAATTTACTCAAGCACTTTGATGAATGAATGTATCGCGAAAAAAGTAGTTAATTTCAAATTTAATGGCAAACAAAAATAAAAATAACCAAAAATAAGAAGAATCAACATAAAAAATTGAAAAAAGAAACTGATTTCGTTCATCTGTAGATAGGAGATTGATGCCTTCACTCTTGGATTACCAGACATAAATAACTCAAAAACATCACTCCCTTTGTACCGGTGTTGTGCATCCTTTTCCTAAATTTTACAAAAATAACTTTCGACAGGTAAAATCAAAAAAGAAAGCACTCAATTTTTTATACGCTGTTGTAAAAATTCCCCTTTTTAGAGTTTTGATAAAAAGAGTCGCTCCTTAATTACTGTTTATTATCATAACCCGTTTGATTGAAAATCCCGGTGTTTTTTATATTAAATTTCTATTCGTTTATAACATCTCATCCAGGGCTTTGGTAAATATGAAGAGGCTGAAACCGCTCTCAGCTCTGCTATTTAAGTTCTTGTTTAATTTTGTATATCAATGCTTCAGGAACTGTCCATTAACATGAACAGACCGTCTGGAAAAAACCTAGTTTTTGTTCATCACCCAGGGCTCTCAAACTGAAATAGTTATGTTTATCATTCTAGCACTGCCTAGCCCCAGCCAGTTAACGCTTCTCTTCTGTCTTCCAGCACTTCTAGGTGAAAATCCACCAAAAAAGAGTCTGAATTCAGCAATTCACACATATTTTGCACGTTCGTCGGTTTTTGTGTTTTTCGGCCCGACTCGGTCGAGGGCGATCCGTTGATTTTGAATTGAAAATCAAGTATTTCGCAGTACGCATTAAGACATGGCTAATTGTAGAAAAAAGCCAAGACAGATAGTCCGAGTAATTGAAGGGCAAAAATGTTTAAATGGGACGGGTAAATGGCGGGAGTAAGTATGACTCTTATTGACAAGTACTTGTGTGTTAGTTTTTTGAAAGGCACGCCTGCCTGGAGTCTCAGGCAGGTTAACCAAGAATTTAAAATTGACATAGGACCATTAGATTGCGTGGAATAAGAGGCAAACAAGGCACACCCGCCTATGGTCTTAGGAAGGTTGACCAAGAATTTAGAATTGACAAAGGACCATTAATTTGCTTTGCTTGGAATAACAGGCAAACAATCGTTTAAAGCCATCTTCATCTTCCAAATAGTAGCGCACCGCTCAATTTTGACCAAGTTTTTCCTATACAAACCAGTAACCACTTGATTATGTCTATCAGTTACATCATAAAAGTATGGGACCTTCTCTAAAGCTCAGCTTAGTTCAGCTCATCAGATGAATCAATTTCCGGTTGACAATCTATAAACTTGGGACTAAATGAGTTTGATCTTTTAGACATAGCTCAAACAATAATCTAATCCCACAAAAGCAATTAACGCATTATCTCCCCTTCTGCGTCACCTCCCGGACCGACATCTTCCTTTATAACTCCTTACCTATGCCAAATTTTGCTTTACCCCTCCTTTAAACAAACATAAACTAAATAAAAACAGTATTTTTTTTTGTAAAGCTAAAACAAAACGTAACATATAACATAGAAGTTTGACGTTAAAAAATAAAACAAACAGAGTGCTACCCTCGCCCCATCACACCCCTTTTCACACTAAGTGATGATATTCTAAAAACGAAGCTCCGAGAGTCTGATTTACTAAGATATTTAGCTGTGTATAGGAATTGACAACCACATTAAATTATCGCAACAGTATCATCTTAGAGGCATCACTATTAAGGATTTTAATAATTCAGGCGTTACAATCAATTTACCCATACTTCATAGATGCTGTCACATCTATCAAAAGCGCCTGGCTTTAAGAAGACAGAGAACAGGAGATGAAGTAAATTGAAAAAACCCTTTGAGGAAAAATAACAAATAGTCTCTTCAAGAGAAATCTCCTTAGAGGCTATGTAGTGTGTTTAAGTTGTCTCCAAAAACATCACAGAAAGACTCAAATATCCTCCGTGCACACATGCGCAAGACACGACCGCTGTGTCAGCATTGAACACGTCTATGATGAATGCCATGACTTCAAATAAGATGAAAAGCAGATGAAAATTCGCAAAATGTCCTCTTCATATGGTTGACTCATTTCCTTCAAGGTAAGTGTAAGAAGTCAATATATGAAAAAAGCAAACCAGAGAAAGAAGTTCCATATTAATACAAATTGGTCACAAAAAGGAAAACAGCTGAATGATTTATAGGAAGTCGGGGGAGGGGCAAACAGTTCAGCTATAACGTGAAAACAAGCTGATTGGAAGAAGACAACAACAAAAATTCATTCAGTTTAAATAAAAACCTTAAAAAGGTTAAAAATTTGAATTTATATGGGAAAAACCTACCTTTTCTTTTATCAAAATTTATAATCAATACAACTGTCGCATCTGATCAAGGCTTTAAAAAATAACCCGTTACATAAAGACATAAAAAAAGAAAAAAAAACTGGATTTGACTTACCTAAAAAGCTACTCACTTTATTCGTTCAGTTTACATTAGCTAATTAATTTTATTCTAAACATGAATTATTTTTTAACTGAAAATGAAGACCGAAAATAAGCGAGACAATCTGAGCCTCTTGATACATGGGGTGATTTCTTTTTGTCTTACTTTATAAACGTAGCTCTCTACTTTCTTCAAAAAAGAAAAATTCTCCTCATACCTATTTTCTGCTTGTTTTTATTATCACAGTCAGTTTCAGCTAAATCTCAACATTTTTTCCTTAACGCTAGGATTTTCAATTATAAACATTTCCTGTAAAAAACTACCGTTTCTACAACAAGAAAAGTGCTATTACGCCCTTGACACCAACGTTACATTCTTAGTCCGCTGCAGCAAGGGAGCTACTACCTCCTAATACCACTACTACTAACAACATACTGCAGCACCAAGCCAACTGAAGAGAACACAGCTACGCACGCTCCTTCTCCATCTCAATCAATTCAAATCCTCCCTCTTTACACCCTCCCAAGAGGTTTCCTTTTCCCTAAAATCTTTCCTTGCGACATTCTCCCATTCCATCGGAGGACAGCCTGGTTTCCGTTTGGCTCCAAATGGTTGGCCAAGAAGGACGGTCTTTGATAATCCGTCATTCTTCATCCACAGAACGTTTCCTAACCATTTCAATCTTTCCCTCATTATAGCCTTAGAAAGCGGGATTCGACATATTTTTCGTACAGCTTGCTGTCTCAGATACGGTCAGTTAGCCGGGTGCCCGAAACGATTTGTAGACAATTTCTCTGGAAAACATCCAGAGAATCCTCCTCCGTCTTTTGTAGCGACCGCGCTTCAGAACCATACTTGACCACTGTCATCACTGCAGCTTCCAATATTCTAATCTTGGCTCACATACTTATCTTCCCATTTTTCCAAACTTTTTCCTATTGTGAAAAAACACCCTGGGTATTGGCTATTCTAAGTTTAACATTTTGACTGCACCCACCGTCTTTACTAATAATACTACCTAGGTAAGAGAAGCTATCCCCTTGAACGATCTTTACCCAACATCACCTCTTCACCTTCACTTATTCCGAGTCTTATCGACCGAAGTCTTCTTAACATTAATTTTCAAACCTATTCTTGCACCCTGAACCCTAAAAACCCCCATAAATTCATTCATTTTGCCAACATTTTCATCTAGGATATTTAAATCATAATCTAAGTCTAGGAGACATGGATCTAGTAAGATACATGCATAATCTAAGTCTAGGATAATAATACGAAACCAGCTACGAGCCTCATTTCTTACCTTAGCCACATCGACGTTTTTCTCGTAAATAGCACTGATTATTTTAATTTATTTATCTGGTATACCATACAAGGATAGGACCTTCGCTAAAGCTCCTCTATCTGCTGAATCAAACGCTTGCTCATAATCTATAAAACTGAGGACTAAAGAAGTCTGATGACGAAGGGACTTCTCAATTACTAATCTAAGATTAAAAATTTGGTCGATGCATTCTCTCCCATTCCTAAAACCACATTGTTCTTCCCTTAAAACTTCATCTACAGCATCTCTAAGTCTAAAAAGTATCACCATACTAAGTAAATTTGCTTCCTACAGGAACCAAGCTAATACCTCTATAATTACTACAATCCACTCTTATCACCTTTTACAAAGAGGTTTAATTAAAGTTTTCCTAGAACCGCTAGGTTCTTCCCTCTTTCAAAAACCATATTAATAATCCCCCGTTATTACGTCCAAACAAATGGACATGTAAATCCCCTTTTTACAATAATCTGAAGCACCCCTTACAATGGGCGCCGGCAGGGGAGGGGGCAACTTCTTAAAAAACTAAAAAAAAAAAATACAAATAAAAATATTAAAATGGGAAGTATTCCCAAAAGAAAGCTCACGGTGAAGTTTCCTGCCTCTCATAGCTGGTGCGCAACTACACAATACTGTAAAAGCTAGCCCTGCATTATTACAGTACACAAAATAAAAGGTCTACAATTACGTTTCAATTTGTTTACACTAAATGTATATTTAGGGACGAAAATGCCACCTCACAGTATCATTGCATCTGATCTTGGATTGTTTGGAGGATTGCTGGAGGAAAGATACACTTTTCAAGGATGCAGGGCCCCTCCCTCTCAGACAGAAAGATTTTCCGTTTGATTAAAAGAGAGCCGTTTAATTGCAGGTACGAATACGCCACAGCGTGGCAGCATGATAGCCTATCTGAAAGTAGGAGCATGTATGAGTTTCTTTTTTGATAGTTCTGACTCAATTGGCTATCTGAATTTTTCTGTTTTGTGGCACAAAATGACAGAAATCTGCATTTTCTACCATTTTGTAAAAATTTGGAATTTTTAATTTTTGCACATAGGGCTTCAAAACCTCAACCAATGGGTTGAAAGAGGTTCACAATTTACCAAAAATGTTAAATTTGATGGTGTATCTTTCATCAAATGAACTCTGCTGTTTGGGACGTCACTCTCCCCTTTATTAAAGTTATGTGAACTTTTTCATACTAATGCTCTTGGTGTGTAGTTATAACCAAAATAACACGGGTTCCATAGCAACTCAACCCCATTCAACTCAAGCATCGTGCACCCTAACGCCACGCAATTGAATCCCATTCATACCAATCCTCATTTTGCACAACCCCCATGCAACTCACCCCCTTGCCTAAACCATATTTAACTCAACATCCGAGGAACTCAACGCCATTTAAAACAAACCTCATTCAACTTCCACCCTTGTCCAATCCAAGCACCATTCAATATAACTTGGTGCAACTCATCACCGTGATTCATCTAAACCTCAATTCAACTCAAACCTTGTTCATTTGAACCCCACTTATCTAAACTTCCATGCAACTCAACGAGAGCAAGGCTGTGGCCTCTCAAAACTCTCTAAAGGCCAGACTGTCATTTGCGCCTTACTGAAAACAAAATATATTTTAAAATAAAACATTTTTTATGTGTTTTCATATATATAAATTACATATTTTGCAGGCTTTAAACACTCTTTTATCATCAAATCTTTAAAATGTATCATATATTTTAAGGATGTAGCCTAAGGTTATATACACAGTTTGGGGGGATTTAGTACGCAACTACGTGGTAGGGATTATTTTAGCAGCTCAAACAGTTTGTGAAAACAATCTGTGACTAAGGCGACTAGTGCTAATAGTAACCAAAGCCAAATAAAAGGAACAACAATATATACATCCAAGCAATCGGCTTTTTATGGTGACCTCTATACTTACCGACTTACGACCCAAGAATATTGCTGGGTGTACCGCCGTTCACAATCCGTTTTTCCTCATTAGATCATTAACATCACCAAGAAAGTGAACAATAAGGAATGTCAAATTTTTCATGGCATCATTTTCTTCCTGCTACTTTATGTAGACCAGTAGCAGAACAGCCAATAGTGTACCACATTTCTGTAGTTTTATGCTTTAGGAAGAATGCTGCGGCATTTTTTTTCTTTTTCTTTGACATTATTTAACTTGAATATCACAAAATTCGGTAAAACAGCAGAACGTTAAAAATGTATATTTCCTTTCTTAAACATGGATAGTTATTGCGCAAATTTATCTTATAATTATTCTGCAACTGGTCCAGTCTTCACCTGTAATCATTCACTTTTTTCCGACTCTGCCATGTTCCAAAGCTATCATGGTTCTATGTATTTGAAAGATTTAGACATCATTTGGAAAACATAATAGATTTTGTCGTCAAATTCATGACATTGACTCCTTAAAATTCTTCAATCACAAGGACTTCTTCAACAATCATTAAGAAAAGAAGATGGTAATAAATTATCCACAACAAGAATATGATTTACTTTCTCTTTTCCTAAAGTTTGAAAAAAAATTCTTTAGAAGCTGCAGCTAAAACTTTATTCTGTGTTCGCCAAGGGCTTTTAGCTTAACAAAGTCCTTCGGAGACAATTTAGAATGAACGCAATACTAACACTTTGGCTGACACCTAAAAATAAATCTTTCTCGGCGTTGCTTTTACACAGTACAAGCTATTCTTTTACATCCTGGGAATTACTATACTGTATCTCTAAATGCAACAGGAAGAACGAACAGCTGAGCTAAACCCTCTCTGTACCAAAATGTTTAAGTTCTTAAAAGTTACGAGCCTTTTTTAGTGTCTCCTTGTCTCAAATCTGATCTATCTTCGGCAATTAGTGGAATAGGACGGGATCTATGGAGGGAGAGGGGGATATACTCTATAGAAACTGATTGCAGGATTGTATTTGGACTAAGTGTACAATATCGGTGTTGAGGGGGTGATACTCACTCTTGTTCCAAAGACGGTTGCTTTTAGCAAAAAGCGGTGGCAGTTAAAAGATCAAAGCATTGTGACCAAAAGTTTGACGTTAGCGTAAAGACATACGGGGAGGGATAAGGGAATAGATGCAATAATTCCTGTTCGCTTTAAGCTTAAATATCACTCTTCGCCTCCAATAAATTTTTCTTTTCTATTGAATTTGGAAAAAATAATAACCTATAGGAGAATCGAGGAAGAGCTAAACAGTCGAATTTATATGAATCGATTTATATGAATCGATAGCAATCGAGTTGCTGCTATTTTGCAGGTATAGCAATTTGGGCCTGACAGATATATCGACCGACCGATATTATCGGGTCGATATGAGGGTTAGTTTTGCTATTATTATTATGATGAGAAGCTTTGTTTGGTGTACGTCCCATTATTTACACACCCAACCTTACGAGCTCTGCTCTCTGTTGGGGGTTAGTGTTTTTTTTGTATTTTTATGTATATTAAATAAATAAAATAAATAAATTAAGAAGTCTCTTTTCTTCTAGAACCGTCAATGAAAAAAACAGGGTCTGCCCGATATGCCAAAGGAGCGTTAAACCCGGTGAAAACACTGCCATATTATCCGAGAAAGGAGCCGATGCCGTGAATAACGCAAGCAAAAAAAGAGGTAGTACCAAACTGTGACGATCGGAAATGAATTCCACACCGCGTGTCGTCGTAACTTCTGTGACAGACGTCGGATCGACAGAGAAAAGAACTCTCAAAGGAAACTTGAGCAGAAAGAACCGGTTGCAGCTTCCCCGATCAGATCTTCAGCTCCAAGCTTTGATTTTTCGAAGAACTGCCTATTCTGTGGTCAAGCAGTTAAATTATGCAAGATCACAAGTCGTGAATTCGCTGAAGCTTATGCAATACAAACTCATAGCTTCGACTACTCGATTAGTGAAATGTGTTAGAGCAGGAACGATCAGGGGCCACGACAGTGCTTTGTCGGATAAATTCAAAGACTTCTGAGCTTCATGCAGAGGATGCCGTTTATCATCAAAGATGCTCAGTGAACTTTAGGACAGGAAAAGAGATTCCACAAAAATTCTGTGGTCTAGAAGAAGTGAGTGACGTACCTCCACCAAAGAAACGGAACGGAAGATCGTGCAATAGTGCAAAGAAAGCCGCTGTCGAAGAAGCGCTTCGGTGCTATGCCAACATTGAAGAACCTGTACCTCTGACGATCATTTTAAGGAATATGGCACATATTCTCTCTGAAACTGACTGTGATACTTTGGCCTACAGCTTTCGTCAAGTCAAGGATTTTCTAGTCAGTGAGTATGGCGAACGAGTGGTTGTGTCCGATTCAAACGGGAAAGAAACACTCGTAAAATTTAGAGATATGGTTGACAAGATATTACGAGGATATCAGCAAGAGGTGAAAGCAGATAGTGAAAACGGAGAAAGGGATCAGCTCATCAAAGTCGTTGGAAGAATAATAAGAAGTGAAATTAAATCCATTAGGACATTTCTTAACGAAATATCGTCAGTAGAGAAGTGTTTGAACTTCGTGTGCCTTCTCTTTGTCTACTACTTTCATCGATAATTGTCGACATGCCTCGTCCAATATCTTCTATCGGACACGGTGTAATACAGGCATACAGATCCCGGGGTTTAATGTCTCCTGTACAAATAGGACTGGCTTCGCAGCTGCATCACCATTTTTCATCCCAATTTTTAACTGACACACTGCACAATCTCAGCTTCTGTTCTTCGCACTCAGAGGTAAAAAAAAATTGAGAGATGTGCAGAAATAAATCAAACGTTGTTGGAAGAGTCCGAAGAGACAGCACATTTTTTTCAGTCTGTAGGAGACAACGTCGATTATGATATTGCTACTATCTTCGGCCTGAATACCTTTCATGGAATGGGTCTTATTGAGGTGTCTACATATGAATTGCCGGCAACGGAGCTTTCAGTGCCAAAAAAAAGAAGTAGTTGGAGATGAGATGAAGACAATCAGCACCATGCCATTCTACACTTACCAAAAACCCGCCAACTCGCAACCAAGGACTTTTGTTTGCTTGATAAACAATGATCACACTTATGACAATAATTGGGAGGTTGAAACGCTCTCGCGCATCTCTGGCTTTTTCAAAAGTTCATACATGAGCTGGTCGGCCTTTATGTGGTCAATACACCAAAAGTTACCTCATCCGGGAAAATCGAATATTCGTTTTTTGTCAATGATTAACCACAACCCAAGCGATACTTCTGTGTTTATTCTACGCGTATGTTTGCTAACGAGCGCGCTAATCGAGCTGGAAAAACTCGAGTCATTACCTTAGACCAACCGCTTAACTGGAAGGCGAAGTGTATCGTCGATGCAAAGCCTGCCACAAGTGCTTTAAGAAATGCTATTGCTGCCCTGGGTGGATTTCACACACGCATGAGTTTCCTAGGAGCCATTGGCTTCCTTATGGATGACACAAGATTTTTGGAAATCCTAAGTCAAGTACAACCGCCTAACACCAGGCGTAGTATGTTACAAGGCAAAGCTGTCTCTCGTGCAGTGCGAGGCCATGGTCTGTTGGAGGTAGCCCTTTATGCGAACCTTTTATCATCAGAACTGGGTAACAGAGCGTTTGATGGCAATGACACGCTACCAGAACCCCTTCAAAAGGCAAAACAGGCGTACGATTCGATCCTTGAAGGAGATACCATCGACGAAGCGCAGGTGTCAGATGCAGCAGAGTTTATCTATGAAATAGTTCAAAGTGTAAAAGAACGATTATCCGAGTCCAGAACTGCCCGTCTTTGGTTTCATTATCTGGACCTACTCGGAATCCTTAGAAAAAACATGAGAGTTGAACGAAGTGGCAACCTTGAAATTTATCTACAGTCGTTGTTGGAAATACTTCCTTACTTTGCTGCTTCCGGCCACAATCTTTACACGAAGTCTACTTGGCTGTTCGTGCAGTCGATGTTTCAGTTGAGGAAAGACAACCCAGAGTAGCACAATATGTTACAGGAGTATTTGTTCATCCGAAGAACTGACAACTACTAGGCGGCACTTTCTCCTGATTTGGTGATCGAACACACGTTAATGAGAAATATGAAAACGAGCGGCGGTCAGACGAGAGGTAGAGGCATGACTGAATTTCAGCGGACAATTGGGACATTTTCTGTGCCTACTTTGGTTCTAGTTAACGAACGCATGCAGAACCTGACTTGCCTCGCGGAGTTGACTATTGGAAATAACGCAGAAGCGATATCTTCGAGGAGAGCTAGAGACATGGCGGACATCGAAAAGATAGTTCGAAACATTGAGCTCCTAGAACCCTTCAGGCCAGAATCACATTTGTTATGAACGTGGTTACTGGTGTCCACGCTTCATCATCTGTAAACGCAGACGATGTCAAATCTGTGGGAGAAACGATTCTGAAGGATATGGAAGCGAAAGACATTGACAAATATGTTTTCAGGAGAAAGGAGAAAGCTGTAACTATGGCTTAGAAGTCATCCGTGGTGATAGATAGCGAGAGGGTAATGGTCGACCCAGCTCTAATCGTTCAACGTCTAGCCGCAGTGGCTAGCACCAGTGGTTCTGACTTGAACGAGGTTCTGTCGTTCGAGCTCTGTGCTTTTCCCCCATCGCTCGTTAGTTCGTTCGAGGTGATGAGGACAGCCGACAAAGCTTCTCTAACAAATACACTGATGAAAATTGAGGGACTCGAGGGTCCAGTGACATTGCCAACCTCCCAGAGAGTTTTGGACGGTGGCTGGCTAGTCCATAAAATCCCGTGGACTGCCGGATCCACATATTCTGAGGTGGCAGGATCTTACGTAGATTATGTCACAAGACATTTCGGCCAGGCAGCGGTAGTTTTTACTCTTAAACTGATACACCGACGACAAAAATTCCATACAGATGAAGAGAACCAAAGTTTGTCGTGTGCAACGATTGAGTTCTCTCCGAACATGAAGATCGTAAAAAGTAAGGAGGAATTTCTGAGAAATCCCAAAAATAAACAACGCTTCATCGACCTACTTACTGAGAGGCTGGCAAACTCAGGATGCAAAGTTCTACATGCTCAGGATGATGCCGATGTTTTAGTTGTACAAACTGCAGTCAGTTGCGCTGAAACTTCGTCGACGACTTTGATTTGGAATGATACCGACCTATTAGTCCTTCTGCTGTACCATGCCAAGCTTGATGTTGTGATATCTTTAAGCAGACAGACACACATGGAAATAACCGACGAGTGTACGACATAGAAAGGATCAAGAACAAACTAGGAACCGAAGCAGCAGAAAATCTAATCATTTGTCACGCAATGTCTGGCTGCGATACAACATCTAGACTTCACGGCGTAGGGAAACCAGCAGTGGTTTCCTTGTCAATTAACGATGGGATTTTTAAGGATGCTTGCAAGATCTTCATGACACCAGGATCCAACCACCAGAAGATCGCCAAAGCTAGAGGGAAAGCTTTGCTCCGCATATACAAAGGGAAAAGCAATGAGAAGACCCTTTAGGATGTCCGGGTGTGAGCATTTATAATGTGGGTTGCAAGTGCAAATGCTATTGTTCAGGCAGAGCGGCTTCCACCAACTTTGGCTGCCGCATAGTATCACTTTTACAGGTGCCATTTTCAAATAGTAAAGTGGTAAGACACGCCCAATGCACTAAAGCCCGAAGAGTGGGGTTGGCGCCTCTCTTCGTCACGGAATATGTATCTTCCCATTATGACAGATACTTCACCAGCACCGCAAAACCTACTGAAGATGGTGCGGTGCTAGCGCACCAGCGGGTGCGAATTGCTCAGATGGTATACCAGACAAATACATTAAAGTGATTGGTGCCATGTACGAGAATAACACTGGTTAAGGCAGAGAATGAGATTAGTAGCTGGTTTCGTATTATATCAGGGTTGTATTCAATCCCCATTTGTATGGATCATTTTGATGAAATTCGTATTAAGGAGCACAGGCATGGACAGATTGCCAAAGATTGTCCTTTTCGCCAACCATCTAGGGCTAAACGGAAAGCAGGTCGCCCAAGGTTGGGGTTGAAGGATATCGTAAAGAAAGATCTAAAGGAAATGGGAACTTCCTGGGAGGGTGAAAAAAGGAAGGCTTTGAACAGACTGGGATGGAGGATGAGCGTGCGTAGCTGTGCTGGCCCCTATCAGCTCAGTGCTGCGCTGAGTTGTTAGTAGTAGTAGCAGTTGAACTGATGACTAGTTGGATCTATTGAACTATGCTTTAGGTTTGGGCAGTCTGGTTGTAAAAGGGTGAAACAGTTGTTTTTCTTAAAGAATCCAGGATTACCGTATAGTAAATAATCCAATTTTTCTTAATCTCTTATAAAAGTATTAGTATACTAAAACACTGATCGGAATCCGAAGTTGGTCACGAACAGTACTGATTTACGGTTAAGAATATATATAGCTCGTGGTCGGCCCAGTCGTCGAAGCGTGTTTAATCTAAAGCAGAAAACCAAACTAGGATTTAAGAAATGTTTGAAAAAGAAGCTGTTTCCAGGGGTTAAATTTCCGACTTGTGTTTCTACTTGGAAAAAAAGTGATGATTTCTCCCAAATTTGAAAATCCTACTCCTATTGATATTATTGCTCAGTCGACCTTGATTACATGAAGATTTTTGTTAGTCTATGCAGTCTATAATTTGTCTGTCCTACTTTCCTCTTTACTACTTTCCGCTTGTCAAAAAAGAATAATCTGTCGTGAAAATGTCGTAAATTTTATTGATCAGTAAAAGTCAATGCGGGCTAATCTTGATGGCATTTGTTCTTTCCTAAATTATTGCCTCATTTACAAAGTTTTTTTTTCTTTCAAATTTACCATTGTCAATCATTAGTTCGTAATCCAATTGTGTTTGGGCTGGTCAGTTTAATCCATAAGCAAGGGAGAGACCCCCTGTTCTGCTATTCGCACAAGCCGACCACTGTTGCGGTTATCACAAGAAAAAACTTTTCGACTACGTTTTGATATCTTCTAGTATTGACCATGACGATAATGATGTTAATCAATTTAGTTAAGACCAATATTGCTTCCCCAAAAGCGCCTCGTGTGCTTACTTTGAGGACGGGATACGAGCTTCACATACACACACTTAAAGTATTTAAAGCTTTGACACCGTTTCTCATGCACAAGCCTTTTATACCCTATCTACAGTTGGAGTTAATCCAAGCTTAAATAGGGAAAGGTTGAGGGGTAAAACGTAGACTAAGTTGATCTGAGCCTAGCTTTTCAGCTTCTTTTATGTGTATTACTCGTTCTTACGATGTAATTAAATAAAAAAGAAGTTTTTATCGACTGATAATAAGGAGCAACATTAAAACTCAAAACGAACAGAAATTATTCCGTATATGAGGGAGGCTGCACCCTTCCGCAGTCCGTTGCTCTTTACGCAAGTCTGAAAGTTTTTTTTTTTAATTTTTCTTATTCAAATTCAACGGTCCCTTGTGTTGGAGCAATCTTTCTTAAAAATCCTAAAAAAGAGTCAAACTTGAGCATAAAGAGCGAGGGATTGAGGAGGGAGCAACCTCCCTCATATGCAGAATAATTTCAGTTGAAAAAAAATTGTTTTTTTTTTTAATTTAAGTTCTCATCGTTTTCCAAATCTTGCCGAGAAATCCCCCTCCCCTCAGTGGAAAATCCACCGCAGAAAAATTGCATAACTTACAGCCCTTTCACCAGGGGCTGAGGAGGGTCATATCATCCCGAGACATAGTTATCAGATATTTCAACTATGCTGAAATAAATAACTATTTCACAATTTTTAATTGGATGTCTTTGGGGGAAAGGGGTCGTGGGGGGTGGCTAGTTGCCCGTCGATCTTTTAAGCCATATAAAAAGGGCACTAGAACTTTTAATTTCCATTCGAACGGGAAAAAGGGCCTTGGGGGGATGGCTAGTTACCCACCAATTTTTTTGGTCACTTAAAAAGGGCACGAGAACTTTAATTTTCGCTCGAACAAGCCCTCTCCTGACCTTTTAGGACCATTGGTTCGACACAATCACCCCTGAGAAAAAAACACATCTGTGATCTTTCTTCTGGCAAAAATTACAAGTTGCAGATTTTTAAAGTTAGAGGCTTGACATCTCCACAACAGTTCTCTGATATACTGAATCTGATGCTGTGATTTACATTAAGATTACTTGACTTTCTAGGGGATGTTTCCCCTTTTGGACAAACAGGTAAATTTTGTCAGGTTCAGAGCTTTTGATGGGTAACATTAAACTTGATGCTGGTATTAATTTGTGGTTTGCAAATTTATTGGATAACCTGTTCAAAGATGTTGTGTGTGGCCTTGCCACAGTCTAATTAGGGTCATTGTACAGTCATGCTTTCTGTGACTTTGTTTTTTCCTTTTCACAATTGTCTTTTTTTTCTGCAGCCACTTTTGCAATTCTTCTTGTTTGTTGTTTTCTTGGTCTTTTTGTTGTTTTCTTCTTTTATTAATCTGTTATTTTTTTTACAATTTTCTACAGTGGAAAAATTATTATTATTATTTCTTAAAATTACGCAGGAGAGTAAAAAGATGATAAATAATTGGAAGTCAAAACTGCCAGAGGTTGGTTGAACTAGTGTAGTTTTTCAGCTATTCAGGCACGGTTAAAGAAAAAATTTAATATTAAAAGCATCATTTCTAAACCATTTCTGTAAACAAGGTATAAAAAAATACCATTGGTTGAAAGAAACACAGCCTCATAAATTTCTTTAGTATCCATTGAGAAAGCCTACTGATAGATCAAGCGTGCTCAGTTTAGGGACCTCAAAAATAAATCTAAGTTTAAATGAAACCAAACAAAATGCTTAGACGAAGCGTTTACTACGCTTAGACTATCTCCTAGATAATATTATTGAAGCCATGGATAAGAGGCCAAAGATTGTTTAAGTTGATTATTTTTATCTGTTTTCTTAAGTGTCGACCCTCTCAATCCTAAATTTCATTAAAGACCGTTACTAATATTGGAGATCACTCCAAAGCCTACCTCAAGGAGAATCTTAGCGAATATGAATACAGTTTCAATGTGCAAAGCAAGCTTTCCAACTCTGTTTTTCTTTGAAGAAATCCTCTTGAACGGAATGTCACAAGGACGATATAACAGTCAAACGAAAAAGAGACCTGTCGAATAGTCAAACTCTAAGTTCAGACAAGTAAGGAATGCCCTGATTTTAAAATTGCATGTAGTATAATAAATTTCTATTATCTTATTGACCATGCAATTGTTATTAAAATGACGTTGAAGAGCATGGTAAAATAGAAGTATCCAAAACAGACCAGTTTCAACTCATTTGCTTCATTCCGTGAGCTTCAGTTGAAGATAAGAAAATGTAAGACCGTTTTTTTAATAAAAGACACCATCTCTTAAAAAACAGAATGACAGATTGTGTGATTTTGTTTGCATAGCAAGTAGTCTCAGGGTTTTAGAATACAAAAAAATATGTCTTTACACACTATTTTGAGTCAGTATAATGTTACGATGAAAGTTAGCAGTAAATACTGCAAATTTGCCAAATGAAAAAAACTAGAATTTAAATAAATCCTCAAATTAAGCCAAAGAAAAACTCGTAGCTTAAGTTTACTATGGAATATTACCTGACCTTCTGAAAAAAAAAAAAAAAAAAAAAAACATTTACAATAGCAAACGATGCAATAGCACGAAAAGATGAAAGATAGCGATAAAAAACGAAATACAATAAAATGAAACGTTAGAAACAGATATAGCATTTTGAGTGCACAAGTTTTCTTAGCAAGACAATGTGGTTTTCAAAGCTAAGTTTAATTAGGAAACAACTTTTTTCAACGATCATTTTTCTTTAAAAACATCTCTCTAGTAGGATTTAATTAAATAATTGTGTTAAACGAAAAGGGGTAGAACTTTAATGGGAAATTCATTGTAAAAGGCAATAAGCTGCAGATAAGAAATAGAGCATTAGTCCGTACATTCAAATACTTGACATCTTTTTACCTCACGAAGTCTGTCTGTAAAATGAGGGGGAGGGTGGGTAAACCCCCTCCCCTCCTGGAACACAACAAGAGTAAAATAGCAATCGAAGCAGTGACCTTGGATGTGTCTGAACCTGCAATGGCCACGTCAGCACTATCGGACATTCAGTTGTGCCTGTTATGGTTTGAGGTTTCATAGCTTGCATTTCAAATTCCGCTTCAAGAGATTTCCCCTCGCGCACAGTATTCTATTTGAGGCTTAGTTTTTATTCCAAAACAGAATCCAGCAAGAGGATATCCCCCCCCCCAAATTTTCATGACTTAGCACCCAATGACTTTTTTTTTATATTCTGTGCTAAAAGGAATCTGTTTTGATTAATGAAACTGCGTCAAAAAATTCGGGGAAGAATAGGTAAGAAGAATAGAAAGATAAGTTTTAGGAATCAGATTATGATGTTACTACAAGCAACGCAATTTCTTCTAAAACATGAATTCTGAAATGTTGAGGAAAATATGTTATATTTTTTCAAGAATTGTTCAAGGTTAGGCCAAACTCCTCGTTTGGGCGACTGTATATTAGTATTACAGATGAAGGGTATGTGTATAAAAAAAAACGCACTATTTGGCAATCCAAGAGTTTTTGACCAAACGAAAATCAGGACACCACCTAATGGAGCAAAGGAGGTTATAGGAAGAAGTTTCAAGGGGTTCAAACTTAATGGGATTGAGAGAAATGTGCAATGAGAAAAGCTCTTACTAGAACAGGATGGAGGAGGAGCGTCCATAGCACTGCTGACCTTAAGCAGCTCATCCCTACGATAAGGTGTTATTAGGTTATAACCATTAATAGTAAAGATCCGCAGATGGAGGTTAGGCGTAACATAATATTTATGTAAAACTGTTACGAAAATTAATTTTTGATTTGAAAAAGAGCTATTGGCATCGACATGAACTCTCGGGGAGAATTAAGATCAGGGTCGTTCCTCATGCGGCACAGCTGACCTGAACTACTACTCCCTTTCCCGGACCCACTTAGAAATTATGGACGTTAACATATATTTACAGTCTAATTTTGCTAATTTCTAGTTTCGCTTTATTCATGTTTAATATAGTATAATTAAAATTTCCAAAATGATAGTTACAAAAGATAAGGTTCATACATGCACGCAGGCAGTGTGCCTTCTGGGCATTAATCTTCGGTATCCCGAAAACTTACAGATCTTAAGTTATATGGTATAATATTCTACATTTTTACCACAATTCACCTGCTTTTTGGGATAAATAATTCAGTCCATCTTCAGCACAAATTACATTGTACACACTTAGTTCATATTTAAGAAGGAATAGACATGCAGAGTCGCAATAAGGCTAGCTTAATAACTTTAAATAAACAGTATGTTACTAAACGACAATGTGGATGGCAATTAAAAAGGTTTCAATCAAAAAGGAAAAAGAAGAAGGGGAATAAAATCCAGTAACACAAAACAAAGCGAAAGGCATATCCAAGTTACTAAATACATGTTATTATAAAGAATATTTCCTATTAGGAATACCTTCAGTTTTATTTATACGTGTACAAGGTTCTTAAGATAAAATTGGAATTCTAAAATAGATTTAGGATTCTTTATTAATCCGGTATTTATCCAAGTTCAATAAATAGGGGATTCTTACAAACAACTGCTTAATAAAAAGTATCGTTTGATATTCTACAGTAAACAGATAGAAGAGATGGACTGTAAACCAGTTAAAACTTGTCAAGCTTTACGAAAAAAAGACGCAAAAAAAAGGTGCTATGCGCAAAGAAGAATGTAAATATTTAGGCCAATAGAAGTAATGGTTTGAACCCAGGGGACAAGGGGTCAGTAAAAATCCAAGCGAATCAAAATAAAAGAGAAACTGATCAAACAAGCTTTCAAATCAATATACACAGATAACAAAACATCTATATTACTCAAGATAGATGGCTAACGCAAAAGCTAATAATTCATATATAATATGATAGAAAATAAAACCAAAAGTGTTAGCAAAGGTACGAAATTGCAGGCATTAAAAATGTACTTACTACAATTGGAAGAGGCTTAATCCTGAATAACTGGAACATAAAGACAACATAAGTTTCGATAACCGTACCATATATACCACAGACTATTCAAACTAACAAGACTACAAACCTTAGCATATTAATGGGAAGAAGAGCAGGAAGGAGATGATATTTTGTATCATTTACCATCTCCACACATAATCTTATATTTAAAATAGGCCAATATCATGAAAGAAATCTTTGATTTCGAATATCCTAAACACATACCAAACAAAACTCTGGCCGGTAACTAACTTCTGTCTATTCATTTAACTTTTAGCATTATGGGTTATTTGAATATTTAACCATAGAGCGCCGCGTTTGGTCCCTAGATAGCAGCATATTTTAAAAGGCCAAGAGTAGACGGAAATCAGCTACCTTGTAATTTTGAATTAACAGTGGCATAAATAGCTGTAAAGAATGATGAAAAAAATTAAAAACGAAAAAAATTTGATAAAAATTTCATGTTCAAATTATCTGCCACCGAGACCGGCTTAGAGGCACAGCAGGCAGGGTAAGGTACCCTTACAGGGTAAGGGTAAGCATGTACATATACAGCACACAAGGCGTGATCCCTTGACTGTGACACGTTGTTAAAAAGTGGCAATTACCCTTACCCCATCATTACCACATATTTAGCTAATTAATAATAACAACGCCAACAATGTTTCCTGACGAAACATCCTTGAAATCTTAGCCCAGAAGAAGTCTAGATAGCTGTACGATTTCCAAGTGGAATTCAGGAGTCCATCTATCATCATGCTCAAACCAAAATACATTTCCTACTAAAAGACTACTTTTTAAGTAAACCCACCGCCAATGGTTGTCCTACCTACACTGTCGGTCGATGAGTGAAACTTCTCCATTTTCATCTAGCCACGTTGTAAAAATTTGCTATAATTTTCTACGAAATCTATAACTTCAAGTCGCAATTACTCAAATCTTGATTATTGCAAAGACTATCTTAGGAATTTGGATAGCTGATATGACGACGTCTCAAAGGTTAAAAGCAGACTGAAATACTGGAAGTAATAAGTAGAGATTGTTGCAACAGCTTCTGTAAATGGCAACATTTAACAATGACAATGGATTTATGTTAAGGAAAAAGAAAGCAAAACATGCGAAAGAAGGAAATAATAAAAATGTTTGAAAAATATAATTAAAATAGGGACTAATTAAAACAAGTCCCTCCAAGATACTTCCAGTTCCAGTCTCCTGATTTTTTACACTTTTCCTCACAGCAGGAGTAGGGGGCCTGATAGATAAACTAGCACACACCAACCACATTGAAGAATTGGCAGACACGCCTGATTATCTACAAATCGTAGCCAACGACGTCCCCAAAGCAACTAGTTCCTTGGGAATGGTCACAAATACATCCAAAACAAAGACTATATGCTGCTCATAAGACCTACAGGGCACAATTCAGCCAGTCTTGAAACTCTAAGAGAGAATATTCAGTGGCCCGACGAGTTCCCCAACCTTGACAGTCTAATCACCAGCAGCAACAACCACTCTAAATACATAAAAAAGACGGCTCGTTCTTACGAAGCCCCACCCCAAAGCCTTTATGCCCATATGGTGGAGCAAGGATCTGTCAGTCCCTAAGACTTAAGACACGTCTTTTATATACCTGAAACACCCCTATCGCAATCTACTCAGGTAAAATTTGGGCGACAAAGGCGGGTCACCAGTATGAACTCAGAGCATTTGAAACTAAATGCCCTCACCGAGCCGTTGGAATCATCTGCATATATCGAATCTCAAAAGTCAATCTCTTCAAACGCCTTAAAATCCAAAAAAAATCCCTACCAAGATTTAGCCCCAGCAACTTCGGTGGTTTGGTCACATCCAACGGATAAGTCCGTCCAGTCTCCCAAACATCAATTTTCGAGGCCAGATAAACCTTTCTCGCCGTCGTGGTCGTCCCCAAAAGAATTGTAAGGATACCTTAGCGCCTTATAACCTCTCGGTCCTTCCTCGTCTCATCAGAAGACCGTGAGGCACACACAAGGCACATCCACGCCAAGTCGTATCAAAATAAACAATACTCTATGAACTAAATTGTTTTCAGACTAGTCCACTCTTGAACAAACCAAAACGCTCAGCAGGATCCACGTCTGAACCGAGCGCACTTTTAGGCTCATCTTGCCATTTTAGAAAAATGAAGGAGAAATTTCCGGCCAATAAAAACAAACGATAATTGAGAGCTTTGTTTTTTAAGCTGATCCAATTTAGCTTTTAACGGGTCGTATTAACATATGGATATTAAGCATGAGCCGTTATTGGCTACTGGGCTCGTACAATCCACGTCAGTCTAGTGGAATTTCAATCTTGGAATAATTATCGTTTCTGCCATACACAATTTTCTTCCAGGAATGGGGAGACCAAAACAAAGAGCACTTCAGAAAGACTCCTTTTCGCCGATCAACCTTCATGTGCCTTCAGATAGCACCTGACAGCCTTAGATGAGCTAGAAATGGGACTCTGATTTAGACGTTGCAACAAAATTGTGCTTATTTCAATCTCCGTCAATTTTTCACTAGAGCCTTTTCTCTCCTTGATGAAGCAGCCACAATGTGCGGTTTCAATGGAGTTGTATGACCCTGCTTATCAAGACATCTTTATGGGTGTTGTTTGTGAGTACTATGGACTATTTACTGCTGAATGCACAGGGAAAAGGTATGACCAAAAGCTTGGAGCACGTGTCTTAAAACCATTCACAACATGGAAAAAAGCTATTGAAGCATTCACTTTTCATAGCATGCCATCCAAGAAGTGCAATTTTTAACAACCGTATAAAAGCCAATTTTACAACCGTAAAAAGACAATAAAGAAAATATTTTCTTCCAGTTAGATAAAATTGAAATATTCACGTAAAGAAAAATCACATGAGATTCAAACCTATAAAAAAGTGTATTATTTGCAGTCGGCAGCAGCTAGCCCTTCATGGTAAGGATGCCCAAGGTGTTTTGCGCCGAAAAAAAACGCCGGCTTTGATGATGAATATTACATCCGAGGACTTTTGCGAATGAGAGCACGACCCAGTGACTAAAAGGCTTTTCTGCTCTACATTTCTGATTGCTTTTGAGAATGAGAGTGCAATGTGGTGACGACGTCTTAAAAATGAATATCGAAACAAAATGGACGCGGGAGATGCAATGTATCTGTCATCAATTGTGTAAAACGAACTTGTTTTTACCTGTGAAGGCACAATTCAAGATAATTCCATAAAAATGGTGAACGACAATGTGTTATTCGGTATTAGACAAAACTTCTGATGTGTTCATCTGTGTTTTGTAGGCATCCATCAGAACCTTTCACATATTTTGCATTGGATTCATGCCCTGAGCCAATTTGACCAGGGAAGGCAAGGTTGTGATAATCATGGAAACTTTAAACATTAGTTTATATTCAATCAAACTTGTAGGACAAGGATGTGTCGAAGCAGCTTCTATGAGTAAGCACCACAAAGGTGCTCAAGCTTCGATTAAAAATAGTATTTACGAACACTGTTACTCCACTGCGTAGCACGAGCACTAAATCTGACAAATGTTTCAGCTTGTTGCATTCAGGTCGTGAAAAACTGTCAGGGACTATTTCTCCGATCTGCGAATTCTTTAGGTCACCTCTCTCCCGTATCCAGTTGGTCAAAGATAAAACTCGGCAAAAAAAACTTTGTTTATGAAACATGTTGGGTAGAGAGTTGAGGCCGTCCACCACCCTGGTGAGCTCTGTAAGCCATTTCTATAAGATTTTAAAAATTCAATAGAGCAACAAAACGTTCTAACAGGTTTACTCGTGACAAGAGAGCTGTCTGCCACATCTTCAAGCCATTGATCACAACTTGACAAAAGCCTGCGAATATTTTGAAACTGCTTAGTAGGCATTGTCGGGCCTATAACACTTTTCTGATGGAATAACCATTCAGAGGGTTCATATTTAGTAGATACTTCTAGAACACTACAGACGGAAAGCTCGAATTGTAGATGAAGAAGTAACAGAGGGTCGACCACAAGAAAAATGTTTCTGCTCCACCTCCTCTTGATGTGTACAACCCTGATTGTTTTCTGAACACGACAGTCTTCTGTCCTCTTAAGATTCGTCGCTACTTGGTCAGTTTGAACTGCTACTCCATAGCTTTTCTGCTTTATAACGGCTCAAGATAAGGTATCGCAATGCAGTCAATGACGAACACTTGACAAGCCTGGCATTATTGTTAATTGACAGAGAAATGGCCATTGACACTGCTTAAATTATTGCCAAATTTGTCACTTGAAAGAAAATGGTCCCCGTTGTTTTTATTTCTTTTTTATTATGTAATCCCGCATATGGTCTGACATTATAATCGCTCTACAAAGATAGGGGTATTGAGACGTTTACCACTGAAAGAAAAAACATGTCATATTGACTCTGTTTTGTGATTTTGTAACAACAGTCCTTTTGTATTTCAATATACGGGTTCTCTTCTCCGTTGCCTTGTTTTACGATCAGACTTGGGTTGGGTTTAGACCAGACCAACACTCCAAAACAATTCCCTACATATAACCTTTCGAGTGTAGGCCTATCATAGTTGCTATCGAGATTTTTGTACCAAATTTGATAAAGATCAGTGTTATGTCTTACCACAAAATTAAAAAAAGAAATTGTGACCAAATCAAATATAGAAAAGGTTAAAGTGAAACACCCAAGCAATTTCAAATTATCTAATAAAATAAGCATAAAAGAGGAGAATGTGGTTCAATTATTTCTGCACAGCAGAATCAATTATTGGATTGAGACAGCGATTGAAACTCGATTTGAAATTTTGTCGAATGGTTCATACACGCACATACGAGGATATTAAGGAAAAATTCCCAAGGATCCTCAAACGACCCTCCTCAAAGGGAAATCTTGGGCTAATAACGCGGTTTCTTATACCCTTATCTCCGCCCCTAATCCCCAGGGGAAATATTTTGATCCCCCCTACCCTCTCAGGGTGGGCTTATTATTCACCTTCAGTTGGATGCTTTCTACACAAAAACATTCGATTAAGAAACAAAACAAAGATAGGACAACAAATACTATGTTTCACCATCCATGCCTTGTTCTGAAAAGAGTCCTAATTCTGCTTGATTTCAGTTAGACCATTAATTGCATGGTAGAATACTGTTAATTATATCCCTTTTCTGAATCCCAACTTGGAAATGCATATTCTCAAACTTTAACTTAGAAGTGGATAAGGAAATTAATTCTGGAAAGTGCTTTCCCGATTCTGCGGTTAAATGTATGCTGGGAATTCGTTAAAACAATGAAATCGTTCCCTTTCAAACTTTTAATTCTGTCTAAATTGCAAGACCGCTTGGCGACTTAAACGAGAAAATTAAAAAAAAGTCCCATGTGTGGTATACTGCTTTAAGCTAAAATAGAGCTGTCCCATAGATAGGAAGATCAATAGAGCTAGGTCCTTCTATTTAATTCTGCCTGAATCTAAAATATGTATTAAACAACAAAATCATTTCAGTTCATAAATGTCATTCATTAAGGCAGTTTATGCTTCTTCTATGCTATCTTGATAGAACTGCCTATGTTTAAAGCCTTACCATTATGCGGAGTGGCTGTTAGAGCCATGCTCAAGGCCGAAACATCTTTAACTTCACGATTTCTTAATAGTATCCTTAACGTCTAAACACCACTCTCTTATTTTTTTTAACGAGATAAAAATAGCGACGAAGACCACTGCCTTTCCATCACAAACAACAAAAACACGAAGAACAATAGGGAATTCTTTTTGTAAGACAGTGAAGATAATTTGAATGAATATTTCGACCCTATGTCCAAGGACCGTCCTCAGCAAGACAAAAATATATAAAAGAAAAAAGACTCACAACAACATGCGACCAATCAAACCAAAAAGCAAAATTTTTCAAAGCAGTCCCAGCATCCTTACTTCAGCGAAGGGACTGCTTTGAAAAATTTTGCTTTTTGGTTTGATTGGTCGCATGTTGTTGTGAGTCTTTTTTCTTTTATATATTTTTGTCTTGCTGAGGACGGTCCTTGGACATAGGGTCGAAATATTCATTCAAATTATCTTCACTGTCTTACAAAAAGAATTCCCTATTGTTCTTCGTGTTTTTTTTTTTTTTAATGTGACCAGCTTGCATTCCCCCTTCCAACTAAATTATCCAATTCATGAGCATGGCTACGTTCACTGATAATATTCGTAAGTTTTAACCATGTGTCAATAATAAACTAGCTAGAGGAAATTTCCGTATACATGTTAATTCAAAAGAAATAGTCAAGCCTGAACAACTGGGCTTATTGGCTTTTGTCTTTTTGAAAAACATCAATGGGTTTTGTTTCAATTGTATTTGTATTAGTTGAAAATCAAGATTGGGCTTGTTTTTTAAATTTATAGATACTCTCAGACGAAAAGGGAGAAGCCTGTGAGGTAAAGGCTAGCAAAAGTCAAACTGAGCTCAAATACAACACACACTCTGGAAATAATATCAGGCGTGAAGAAAATGTATGTTGGATATTATTAAAATAAATTTGCTTTTGATCATGTTCTTACTAACATTCTTATCGCTGTATGTAATACATACTTGCATGACATGGATATATTTATATATAGTACAGGGAGCATAAGCTTCAACCGGATCCCCGCGTTCGGCACGCGGTAGGTTTGTACATATTTGATTCTCTAATTACGCATAAGCACAATCATCGCATTATTCTTTAGGTTTCGGTCATCAGGTGTCAAGTCAGCAATTTCAATTGAATTAATAAATTCCGGCGTGAATTCAATTCCTCTTCCTGTTAATACATCAAAGAATCATGTATTTTATAGGATTTGTTTTCTCCTGGGGCTTGTTGTAATTCATACTGTTGCTTCTCTTCCAACCATAAATGTCATTTACGATTCGATGTGATCACCCCTGTCGCATATATTCTAACCACAGATTGTTAAGTCACATTTTCGTTTGTAATTCAATGTGATTCTTGCTGTTTCTTGTTCCTTGCCTTTTCTTTAGCTGTTCGGAGTCATTTGTCATCTTGTGTAATTTTGCACGGGTAATAGATACTAAAAATTAATTCCTTCTTCTTTTTTATCCTTTACAGACTCACACATGCTAAACTAAAACGTTCCTTCATTCCATGTAATTTTGCTTCGTCTTCTAACCACAAATTTCGTTGTGCAACATTTTCGTTGCAATGTTGGGGTAAAAATTACAAAATTTTTGCTCTTCAAATGTATATAAATATGACAACACTCATATGATTTTTTTCTAAAATTAAAACTCTAAATCAATTTTCTCAAACTCGTGACCTACCTGGATCGTTTTTCAGGCCAGAAAACTCCAAGATGCAACTTTTCAAAAAAGAATATGGAGCCGTTTTCAAGAAAAAACTTATAACTACATACACAGCTGCTCACTTAAAGATATGATATATATGAAGCATAAACCAATCTTTGAAATAAGAAGAACAGCTGTTAACACCAACATTCCAACAATAATTATCTTTGTATCGCGCAAAATCTTTATTTAAAATCTAAGACTCGGGAGCTGTGCTTTAGTTTTCCGAAACAGGCCTAACCAAAGGCCATACTTAATGGCCTTAAACCTGGTTTGGCAGAAGTAACGCCCTTTTTTGGTGCTAAGGTCCCTACTACATGCTGAATAAACTGTAAAAATGAAGTCCACTCAACCAACTTTCTTTAAATTCAATAAACAGGTATTAGTACAGGCAAACTAGAGTTTGACCCCAAACAAATTGCAACAGAAATGATTTTACACCGTGTTATACAGGGTAAAAAAGCTGAACAATATATTCGAAGTTGCACATTCTAGGTTGACGCAAAAATAGTTTTTTTTGCTTTTCGTGTCAATTTTTTCAGGTTTTCCTTAAAAAAAAAAAACCAACTGTCACAAATATTCGTTTTTCTGCATATGAAATACCGTCCCGGTGTAAAATGAAGAGCTGAGCCCGAATATGAAAGCAAATTTGATGTACAATGTACCAGAAAAAAGTTTCATAATCATCAATATGTGATTTTACTCTTCTCATCGTTGTGACCTCTTTTTCACCATACTATCAGAAGGCAACTATTCTGACATAAAACGATGAGCTGAGCCCAAAAATCAACTTAACCTGATGTAATGTCTGCTAGAAACCCCGTTTCATGTTCATCAATATGCACTTTTACATTTTTATTTGACATGTTTCTTTTAGCACTTATTGTCCACCAATTCGTTGATTGTTGGTAAAAACAAATTGCAACACAAATGATTTTTACACAATGTTGCAGAGAAAAAAAGCTGAACAACATATCCAAAGTTGCACATTCTAGGTCGACGCAAAACTAGTTTTTTTTTTGTGTATCGGGTCAGTTTTCTCACTTTCCTAACACAAAAAAAAATTAAGTTCCAGTAATTGTTCGTTTTTCTTGAACTGAATTATTATTCCAATGTAAAAAGACGAGATGAGTGCGAAAATCGAGTCAAATTTAGTGTACGGTATACAAAAAAAGTTTCTTAATCATCAGAAGGAGATTTTTACGCTTCTTGTCGTCGTGACCCCCATTCATTTTTACCAGACCATCTTTCACTGGCTAAATTGTCAGTTTTGAAATCTAATAATTAGTTAGCCTAAATCTGATCGTCGCTGGCTCTATCACCTCATGGGTCGGCTTAAAAAAGTGATTGCAAGATGTTTAATAAAACATGAAAAATATTATAAAAGGGAAATAACCTATGGAACTAGTTTTCAGCGGCCAACATTTAAAATCCCTCTTAGAATAAACTATTATGAACACACTGACTAGTCTTCATAACTGATAAAATTATCGAATCAACTTCATGAGCATTTGAAAGACAGGATCAAACTCCGAACTATTCCCAACTTATTCTTGTGATTCAGAAATCTAAGCTTCAACGTTCTCCTCATCGTTATAGTTTTCAATTCTTGGAGAGTTTGAACATGCTGTCCCTTTGCACGTTTTACATGCCGCAGTGCAAGCTAAGCCGTTTTTAAAGCAGCTATATCTCGTTGAGCTACATTAAAGTTGACAGGAGCACTTCACGATTTTCAGAAGCAGACGTGGGGCTGGTGGAACGTCAGTAGTCACTGGATACAAGAAGTCATCTTTATTTTTCCACCCCTATTCCTCGGCCTTAAATTCAGAATCAGGATCTCCACTCCATACCTAAACTTGATAGAAAACCTTGTAACTGTGGAATTTAGCCGCAGCAGAAGTTGGTGGTAACTGTTCTGGGTGGACGAACGTGCTAGCAGTAGTTACCTTCTGTTTAAAAACTTCCCGGTGGAGTTCACTCAGATTTTCCCCTTTTGATGAGCCATAAATCATGAGCAGAGCTTCTTCTCCAGCAACCCTTACTTCCTCCTTCGAAGATGACTTCAGCAAGAAAACTGCAGCTGATGTACGAAAATCGGCATCTGTCATTAGCTTCTTCAGGGCAAGCCTTTTCCGACACTGTGGATCTGTGAAGTAGAGTCAAAGCCTAAGATGGCATGAACAAAAAGAATCAGGTGGCATGTCTCTTTAACCAGCTTCTCTTTCAATTTTTGAATACCCCATATTCGGGGAGCTTTATTTGACTTCGGCTCAGGTGCAGAGAACAGTTTCTTGCTTGATAGGTCACCATGATAACACAATAGAACCAAAAGATCAGTATCATCTCCACTGACCGCAGTGTCGTAATACCGGGAAGAATCAACAACAGCTTGCACAATTAGGACATTGCATCACCTGGTGCCTGGACTACGATGAAGCCCTTTGATCGGAGATAAACAGCCAACGCGCAGATAAACCTGGCCTTGTTTTTCTTGCAGGACAAGAACTCAATCTTTTTTACCTCCAGCTGCATATCTGCCGTGAAGAAGATCTCACGGCTGATTATACGACTTCTCTTCGACTGGGCCATATCGTTTGTGGTAGCTCCGCCATCGTAGCTGTCAAACACAATAGTGGCAGATGGATACTTTTGGGTCATGTAAGTAGCATAATGGTCAAGGATTTCGGAGTGTCGTTCATTTTTGGCCCATGGAATTCAGTTCAGAAGAGCTCCACCGTCGACGATATATCGAATACCCTTGGGAAGGGGAGTAGAGCGCTCCTCAAGATTGCAAGCCTGTGATATAGCCTTGGCAAACTCTGGTTTGTTCGGAGACCGGAGCATGCAGGAACTGTCAAAAAGTTATGCCGGGTAGGAACACAGTTCGTGTTGAAAGTACTCAGATTCTGTGAGATTGATCCTTTTTTGCTAGCATGATGAACATCTAAAAAAGGAGAGTGGGTTCCAGTCTTTTGCAATCTCCACCTGGATTCTACTTTGTAGTAATTTGAACTGCCTGTTGTTTTTTTCGAAATACAAAATCAGTAACCAGCTTTCCAGACATGGAGTCAATGATTTTTAGGCCTCAATCTCTAGCAGAATCAACGTTGGTTGATTCTTAGGCTGTCAGACCGTTGGTGATGTTTCTTAGTTGAAGATCCCCATTAAATGGTGATCATTTTTCTAAGAGATCGATAACGATCTGGGTGTCTTTACAGTCTCTTAGCTGCCACGGCTCGGACGTTTCCTTATGTTGTTCACTAGTTCCATAGAAAACCTGTGACATACCCTCCATCAGAAGATTTAATGCAGAGCAGACTGGTCGAGACAAAACCTATAAAGACATTTGAACCTCTCTCATACTACTTCCATTGGTAAGACCAGCAGCCGTTTTGAGACAACGCATGGGTTCTTGCTCAATGACAAGATCCATGAAGAGCCGAGCCCAAAGTCTATCAGAACGTCTGATCACATGCATTCCATGCTGAAAGGCTTGATAAACAGCGAAGTGAAACTTGATAAACATTCGCAGTGAAACTTTTTTAGCTTGTCAGGTGGTGGATATATCGAATGATTTTTTTTATATCTATAGATGGCAAGATATCAAACACGGGCATTAACGGGAATTAATAAATGATAAATGGAGTAATTTTCAATTGCGACTTTTTAAATTACGGCTTTATCCCAGAAATCACTTGGAAAAAGCGTGGTACGAAACGTTGATATAATTTATTGCCTACGAAGGTAATGAAAGTGGAGTAGCTGCCTTCTGTGCGTTAACTGGTCTTCTAAACGAGCCAACCATAATTTAACAGCCCACTTTTTTTTTAACCAACAATCGACGAATTGGTGGATAATAAGTGCTAAAGAAACATGTCAAATGAAAATAAAAAAGTGTATGTTGATGAATATGAAACGGGTTTTCTAGTAGACACTGCATCAAGTTAATTTGATTTTTGGGCTCAACTCATCATTTGATGTCCGAATAGTTGCCTTCTGAAAAAGTTGCATGGTGAAAAAGAGGCCACAATGATGAGAAGGGTAAAATCACATATTAATGATTCTGAAACTTTTTTCTGGTACATTGTACACCAAATCTGCTTTCATTTTCGGGCTCAGCTCCTCATTTTACATCGGGACGGTACTTCATATAAAGAAAAACGAACTTTTACCGACAGTGCATTTTTTTTAAGAAAAAAAAAACTGAAAAAATTGACACGAAAAGCAAAAAAAAGATAGTTTCGCGTCGACCTAGAATGCGCAACTTTGGATATATTCTTGAACTTTTTTTCTCTACATTATGGTATAAAAATCATTTCTGTTGCAATTTGTTTGGTGTCGACCCATATTTTTGGCTAGGTTGCCTGTACTATATCGTCATACCTGATCGGACAGGACAAGCGAAAGATTGGAAATCAATTCCCTTGCAATAGATAAATCTAAAACGCTGTGTATGCAGGTATAGCATTAGGATTTTGCTGAAGTGTCCTTAATTAGGTCAACAAAGGCAAACCTCTTGATTTAGTCAAACTTGTTTTTATAAAGATACGTTTAGAGCTACAGGGCATGGTAGTAGCTATAACTGCACTTCCTGGGATAACGCTGAACATCCCTGAACTTGAGAAAACGACGCTATCCTACTCAGAGGGAAAGTTTAAGGCAGCCAAAAGTCAGCACTTCACAGCTCCTGACTCTAATCCACATTGCTCATTAGCCATACTTATCACCATCATGCAAATATTCACCCTACAAACAACATTTAGATAATAAAGGATAAAAATCCTCCAGAGCCATTGCTGGAGCATAGGGCGTCGAATCGACGCAGGGAGCATATGGCTGAAAGGGCGCCTATCGACGCATAGAGCATAAGGCGCAAAGGGCGTCGAATTGATACATAGAGCATAGGGCGCAAAGGGCGTCAAATCAACGTTTCAGTTTCTAGGTACTTTTTTACAGGGACAAGTAGCAAGCTTGTTGCTCAGCCTTACTGCGGCGGGGATCAAACTCGAGTCTGTATTGCCAAGCAGACCATCAATCCACTGTGCTACAACAGAGTAAACTACGTTTAGACTAGGCAAATAAGAATGCTTTTGCAGCTATAATTTATTCCGTTTAATTAAAATAAATAAAACAAAGGGCGTTACTTTTGCAGCATGCCGTAATTTAGTAAAGTAAAAGAGAAAATGCTTAGCTTATTTCCTAATCTAATGCAGGAGCTTTAAGAAACTTAGCTATACAAGGGTAAATATCAGCAGGACAAGGATCTACCTCACATGGGGGTGGAGCATTCCTGAAAGATGGTACAATCTTGAAGGTGATCGATCCGCGAAGATCACGCTGAAATATAAGAAAATTCAAATTATTATTTTTTTTAAACCCATTTGTTTGTCCTTACAAAATTAATAAAACTGAGTTATAAACGGATGATTCTAGGGACAAAATCTGGTCTAACACATATCTACAATTTCTATTATTTTCCATCTCTAAAAAGCTTCAAATATATCCTAAACACAACTGGAATTAAAAATATATTCTTAAAATTCAAACACAAGAATTAAAGAAAACAATTATTTTGGCATCGTTAAGCGTTATATATGAGACTTCCACAAAAATTAGAGAAAACTTGTTTTTAAAATTTGTTTCCTTCTGAACCAAAAATACGTAGTTTTCAAATCAGAATCAACTCAACAGCATTGAATTCGTGAGGAGCGTAATGTCTGTCATGAATAGTTTTTTCCCAGCCACTTTGTATGGAAGGTGTACTCATTCGATTGGATAGCAAAAGTTCTAGCACAACTTTCAAGGGCTGAAACTGATTAGCAGATAACCAGCTCCCATCCCGTCCTTATTTTTGCCCCCAGCATGTTCGTACCCACCCAAGGCATCAGGCCAAAATATCTAGATAAAATTTTCCTCGGTATAGTCGACAGATTTTAAAAAAATATGCCTCAGGGGATTAAATGACCAACAAAGTCCAAGCGACAAGGGCTCTAAATTATGCAAGTTTCTCATTATTTACAAATAGGTTTAGTTGACAGGACATAGTAGAAAAATGGCTGTCTGATCGGTTTGAAACTTTCAGTAATACAGGGACCTCAAACTTTTGTTGGGGTCATGTTGTTCAGAGATAAAAAAAATTGGCCAAAAAGAAATTTGTCTCTGGTATGATGGGGAAACACCTCCACAAGTTGCTCAAGGAAACTGTGATAATTTCTCAAAAATTGTTCAGAAAAAGCCACAATAAAGTTCAAGTTTTACTTTCTCAAACGGCTTGAAAACTATATCCACAAGTCCCTGGACCAGGGGGACTCAAGTAACAACGAAAACGGTACCACGGTCTCATTCGGAAATTATTTCACGAGATGAGGAGAGGGACCCTAAACTGTAAAACAAACACTCTAAAGTCACTAACAACTTTTGATGAACAAAAAAAGAAAAGAGACTTGAACTACCACGAAAAGAAACAAGGAGATATTAAAAACTATCTTCTAAATAAACGTTTCTAAAAACGTAAAAACGGAACGTTTTCGCGTTCTAATGTAAAAACGGTTCTAAAAACGTTTTTATTCTAAATAAAAACTATCGTCGACAAAGTAATCTTAAAAATCCCTTGGAATATATGAAAGAACAGAATCCCAGATTAGCTCCAATGCATCAAAACCACTGAATGTTCAGCAGAGGAACGTCCGACTATATACTGTCACTATTAACCGTTGTTATCATACTGTCATGATGTTTACAATGGACATTAAACTTTTTTCAATAAGAAAAAAAAGGAAATTTATTTCTCACAATGGAACGGAGAAATCTTGGCAGATTACCAAAAGGACTGAAAAGATCTTGTAGGAGAGAATAGCAATCCCCATGTAAAACGAACTTTTCTGGCATCTTTATTCATTAAATAAAACTTAAGAAGTTGGAACCTAAGGCTTGTTCCTACGGTTTCAACTGCAGCTAAAAATCGTTGGTAACAATATTTACAGAAACGTAAAAACATGCTTTGTCTGCAAAAAAATGTTGTCAACAATTCAATAAAGTTTGATTACGCGTGAATCTTGAAATGAAACCAAGTCATAAACAAAGTTTAAAATAATATTTACAATGATAAAAACGGAAATGAAAATGGATTAAAACGTGTAGAACACAAAAGTTGCTCAAAGGTATCATAGGCAGCGCGCTAGCGATGCCTAAGTAAAGAAAGATGTGGCCACAATGTGTTTTTTTTTCTCCGACAGGCACTTCGTACCGAACGAGTTGTCGTAGAAACTTCGAAAAGGGATCATTCGATTGGAAACTGTGGTGGCTAGTGCCCTTTTTAATAGTCGAAAGTGATTGGAGGGCAACTAGCCCCCCCACGCCCATAATTACCCCAAAAACATCCAAAAAAAATTTCGAGATAGCCATTTTGTTCAGCGTAGTTGATTTCCGGATAAAAAATGTGTTTTTGAGGAGGACACTCCCCCACAACCCTCAGGGCAAGGGTTTTAAGTTATGCCCTGGGGGCATGTAAGGTTTTTATATAAAGCGTTGTCGTAGAAACTTCAAAAAAGGCTCATTCGATTGGAAATTCAAAGGGCTAGTGCCCTTTTTAACAGTCGAAAGTGATTGGAGGGCAACTAGCCCCCCCCCCCCACGCCCATTATTCCCCCAAACGCATCCAATCAAAATTTTGAGATAGCCATTTTGTTTAGCGTAGTTGATTTCCAGATAGAAAATATCTTTTTGAGGAGGACACTCCCCCACTACCCTCAGGGCAAGGGTTTTAAGTTATGCCCCGGGGGCATATAAGGTTTTTATAGAAGGCGTTGTCGTAGAAACTTCAAAAAAGGCTCATTCGATTGGAAATTCAAAGGGCTAGTGCCCTTTCGCCCTCCTTCGACTATTATCATCATTCCGACATCATTGCGATAGCCATTCAGCGTAGTTGATCGTAGTTCAGCGTGGTTGATTTCCAGATAGAAAATATGTTTTTGAGGAGGACAATCCCCCCACAACCCTCGGGGCAAGGGTTTTAAGTCATGCCCTTAGGGCATATAAGACCGATGTTGGCACAATGTACTACTTCTTATTTTTTTCCTTTAGAGCTGAGCACTTCATATGGAAGTGGTCGTCGTAGAAACTGCAAAAGGGGCTCATTCGATTGAAAATTAAGAGTTCTAGCGCCCTTTTTAATAGTAGAAAGTGATTGGAGAGAAACCAGCCCCCCCCCCCCACGCCCATCATTCCCCAGCACACATCCAATCAAAATTTTGAGATTTTGCCATTTTATTCAGCGTAGTTGATTTCCAGGTATAAAATATGTTTTTAAAACATATTTAAAACACTATTAAAAATGGCTAGTGCCTTTTTTAATAGTTGAAAGTGATTGGATAGCGACTAACGCCCCTCTCACGCCCACCATTTTCCCAAACACATCCAATCAAAATTTCGAGATATCCATTTTGTTCAACGTTGTTAAAAGTTCTGGAAATCAGGTCTTTTAGGATGATAACCCCCTCAGAACCCTCAATGCAAGGGTTGTAAGTTATGCCCTAGGGGCATATAAGGTTTATATAGAAAGTTGTTGTATATGATTTATAGATTAGATTTCAGTCTGCCTCAAATCCAATTTTTATTTACAAGATTTTCTACCTATTCATGAGGTAGAAACTTTGCGAGTCGCTGGCTGGACGCTGGTCTTCTTCATTATTCATCAAGAGAAGTAGAAATCAGGTAAAAACGAAATGACTGTGGAATTACAGAATGCTTGCATAATAGTTGAAATATCTAAGAGCTATGTTTTTCTAATAGAATTAATAATCAAAATTAGTATTATTTTTATTCCTCGAAAATTACTGTATACAAAACTTCGAATACCGTATCACAAAATTAATCATTTATCTTTGAATATTAGTGCGTCGAAAAAAAAACTCCTTCAGGCAAACTTCAGAAGTATATTAGTATCTTAAAAAACGAAAAGATTTAAAGTGTTATTTTTTTCCCCTGAAAAGACTATGTCAATATAAAACGAACAGAAATTAATTAAAAAAACTTTTTCCACAAAATAAGTTTTTCAAAGAAAAGTAAAGAACTCCACTAAACAAAAAATGAGCAAAAATAAAATCAAATAATCTACTAAGCGTGAAACTACCACAAATCAGCATCGATAAATAAATGAAACTAAAAAACGAACAGAAATTACAATAAATAACCCGAGTCAAACTCAAAACGAGCAGAAATTAACATTAGTTGGGCGCAAAACCCCTATGCCTTCCCAAGGCCAGAACAAAATTTGCACTTTACTGAAAAAATACAAATGAATGTGCATTGCCATTAGTGCGTCGAAAAAACTCCTTCAGGCAAACTTCAGAAGTATATTAATATATTAAGTGCAAATTTTCTTCTCTTGATGAATAATGAAGAAGACCAGCGTCCAGTCAGAGACTCACAAAGTTTCTACCTCGTGAATAGGTAGAATATCTTGTAAATAAAAATTGGATTTGAGGAATTTCCTTGTTAAAACTTTTTATACCTCTGGTAAAAAATTTTACCAAAACTTCCTGGCAACAATTTTCGACTGCTTATCGAATAACTTCACGTATTTAGAATTTGTTGCTGACAGTTTTGGTTAGGACGACAGAAACACTGTTGAAAGAAATGAAGAAAGCATTGAAAAATAATTAAACTTATTGTTGTTTGCTTTTTTCCTTTTTTTAACCTCAAACACTTATACTTTTAACACTCATAAGCAGCAACATAACAAAACTCCAGAGCATGATCCAAGGGAAAACTATCGTGTGGCACTGTAATAAAATCCAAGACAAGCTAGGATTTTACAGCCACAAAATACTAAAAGAGGGCACGGTCAGTTTAGAATTGGTGACTTCCATTCAACAGTCACTACCAAAATATGAATATTTTTCACACTCAGCATTTAGATGTGCTATAACCAATGCAACAATATCACAACTAAAAGCTGAATCTTTTTCATGACCAATTTACATTTGCGGGAATTCATACCACAATTTTCAACCACAACACTTTGTCTCGTGTTTTCAGTAAAATACAGAATATAATACAATATACAAGGAAACCTTCAAATTTTACATTCTACTGTTTCCCTTGTGTAAATTCTTTATATTATAAGCTTGAATCTCGCTTTTTACTTCTTAAGGTGAAAGTCGCTAAATTCATTGCAACGATAATTCTCCTATGCTACGAAAAGAGATCTTGCTCTGTGACCCGACATACCAACACAATGAAATTTTGCACAAGTGATCTTTGAAAAAGGATCTAAAACTTGGCCGGTTTTTTCTTCTGATAAAATTCCCAGGTAATATAAGTAAAATCTAATGTGAAACCTGGTAGCTTTTTTTAAACAAGGTCTGGAGCCTCAGGAATGGAAAATTTGAAGCAATCGAAACTACTATAAATTCAAAAACAAAATTTAAATTAATTGGCCGGATTGAAAATTCTAGATTCTTTTAATTTATTCCTCCACGATTGTTTTTGAGTTTTTATATTTTGGACACTTGCACAGAATGGATAAAAGTGAAAAAGTCAAAATCAACTTCAAATTGTAGCTCTTTTTTTGTTTAGTTTATTCCACACTTTTCAGCTTTCTAATCCGATTCGTTAATTTTATATATAATTATAAATAAAATTAAATTTTTTCTCTGTTTCTCCTGTCCTACATAACCCCACTTTACACCCCCTGCCTAGAAACATACCCGAGGCTAGGACGGGTCATACTCATACTTGCGTTTAATTGTCTACTTGTCTTCAATTGGATTGGAGTTTGTCTGCTGAGAGAACCACATTTAGTCTAGTCGCTTAGTCAAGGGTTCGTGCAAATTTGGAAAAAAGGTGTGAAAGTTGGTCTATAGGGGCAGTTTGATGTGCTCTTTCGATGAGACTGGGACACAAGCGATCCGACCACTTTAAGAGGGGGAAACAGGAGATAAAAGTCACCCAAAATAGGGAAAAGCAAAAAGAAATTCTTTTTCCTTATTTTAGCTTCATATTCACTGTGTATACTCGATATTAGACAGAAATTGAAGCAAAGTGATGGAAAAGGTGCTTGGACTGTTCCATCATCAAAGGGAGGGGTGGGGGGGGGGGGGTGAAATTCACCTAACAGGAAGGAAACGGGAAATATTTGTTTTTGTCTATTTCAAATTGGCATTCGGTTTGTTTATTCAACCTCATATAGTCACTGATTTAATGCAATGGTGAAAGTGCAGAGGATGTCCTGGGAGGGGGAAACAGGGGTAAATATTTCCCCCGGGGGAAATGCTATAGAATGGAAATTTATGATCTGCTGTCTCTAAGTTTGTTCTCGTCATTTTAGGAGGCATTCTCAAGATCGAGTGGTACAGTATTACATCCTAAATCCTGGATAGGAGAAAGAGGGGAAACTGGGGGAGGGGGGCAGGAGGAAATTCCAAACTGATTTTTTTCAATTTTTGCTGCGGCGGTTATGATTACTCTACTGGGAGTAGGTGGCAAACACTGGACAAAGGAAACCGGGGATGAGAGCTGGGACGCGCAAAACTACGGCTACCCCCCCCCCTCGTTTAAGAGTCAAATCCGCTACTATAACTTTCTTTAAAGATATGACTTTAATCACTGAAGGAAGAAATAAAAATAGGTAAAAATAAGAATGTTGGAACCCTTGGTCCCAGTTTGTTCAGATAAATGTCCTTCCCAGATTCTTTTCTTTTGGCCCCTTAATTATTTTCCTTCCCCTAGTAATAATTATTAATTTTCCTTTAATTTTGGTGGCGCCGTTTTCTGTCCTCCTATTTGCGTAGTTGGTTACATAGACCACGAGGTATTATAGTGTGCAGTTGGGGATGTTTGACCAGTAATTTAGTAAGCCCTCGGATTGGCAGGAAAAATTCACTACCACCCCATCACCCCGTCGCAGACACGCGTCTGGCTGAGTGGGCTGGGCAAAATAGTTCCTTTTTGTAGCGTGTCTTGATTACAGTAAGATTTTTTATACTATATAATCTTTGACTTTTTAGCGTAAGTCGAGTCTAAAGAGATAGTTCGAAATTTTACCGGCAACCCTTGGCCTTAAAGTGGCCCCTGGGACCATTCAATCACGCTATAGTACCCTAAGGCAGGGTATATTGTAAATCGGGCATTGACGTAACCGATAGACACGGAACCGTTGGAGTAAGCGCGGGAATCCCACTAACATTTGGGCCAACAAGGGGTTCTCCCCCTCGAGTAAGCGGCATAGCAACCTTTTTGCGCCATTTTTGCACCAATAAGTGGTGGCAGCAATTAAAGGTCCTATCAGTAAACCTGATAGTAAAAGAATTCCGCGTTTTCAAAGAGACAAGTAATTTAGTCTACAAGAGTAGCCTATTGTGGTTACATATATAAAAAAAAAATCACAAAGAAATTTTTTTTATCTGGGCTGTGCCTAGTTGGATACATAGGTAATAAAATTTAAGAATCAATATATCGCGCAACTAATTAGTGTGTAAAAATAAGGCTAATTGAGACGCAGCAATTTTTTGCGAGAGACCGGAAGTTGCATTGATAAAAGGATTTTCATTTGGACGGAAGACGTTAAATAAACCTTGAAATAATGGCGGACAAACGGAGAATTCAGACAAGATCTACCGCGGTAAAACAAAAAACGGATTCAGACACACAATTGTATGCGACTCCCGCTGAAAATACCCTAAGAAAAACACCATCAGATAGAACCATATATCACTCAACAGGTGAAATACACATTTCTGGGACGTGTGAAGAGGAAATCTTCAAAACAAAATCAGTAATAGAGCGATCTCCGGTACGAACCAGGGAAGAAGAAAAAGCCTAAGGCGAATTCAGAGAGAATTATTCTCAGATAGAGAAACCCAAACAAAAGAAACAGTGGCGATAATACATGAAGAAAAATGATCACATGAAAGAACGGGTACAACAAAACAAACTCACCCTTCAGAGGAGGTACAAAAAGTAGGGGAATTGCGGGCAAGAGAAAATATTATACAACAAGCAGACTCAGAAAGCGAATTAAGAGAATATAGAGACAGTGAGAATCATAGTAGGCCAAGTAGCAGGAGTAGTAGAAGTTCAATTTCCAGCAGGAGCTCGCGAAAAAGTACTCAAATAGATATGTCACAACAACTATTAAATTTCATGAAGGAAGAAAGAATAGCTAGAGAGAAAAAGGAGAAGGCAGATAGAGAGGAAAGAAAATACATAATGGAAATGATTGCAGGGAGAAAATTCCCAAGAGCCGCAGAAATCGTTTACAATAGAGGTAATGCAGGCAGTAAACCTTCAACCAGTGAAAGAAAATGAAGATGTACATTTATACATATACAATTTTGAAAAAAAAACAGCGGACTTAAGCGGATTGCCGAGAGGAAATTGGGTGACAAGAATACAACCCCTCCTTAACTACAAAGCACAAATTGCATATAAAGCATTACCAATGGAGTACTCAAAAGATTTTGAAAGACTAAAACAAGCCATTTTTGAAAAGTTTCAACTCTCCCCCGAGCACTTTCAAAAAAGGTTTAGAAGCGAAAGAAAACGAGACAACGAAACTTATAAAGAACACGGGTACAAATTGAAAGATATGCGTTTAAAATGGCTAGAGTTAGAAAACTATAGAATATTAGAAGACCCGGAAGAAATAAAAGATAAGATAACGGGAATAGTGAATAAAATAGCGATGGAACAATTCTTAGAAAATACCCATCCAAATATGAGAATGAACTTAAAAGAGAAATACCCACAAACAATTGAAGAAATGTCCGAATTAGCAGACAGGCACACTGAAATTAGGAGGGAGGCATTCCCACCAAGAACAAGGTTAGGAGGTAGTGGTAGGAAAGAATACCCTTACTCAGAGAATAAAAATAATACTAGCTAGATATGGCAAAGACAGACGGAAGCAACGTGCTACCATTGTAACTCCGGCAGCCACTATAGCCCCAATTGCCCAAATAAAGACGGTAGAAAATACGGCCAAAAACAGGAACAGTATGACGTTACCTGTTATAACTGTAATAAACGAGGACATTATGCCTCAGATTTCTGCAGCGCGAAAAGAAATTACGACAATAATTACAGAACAAGGGACGATGGGGCAAACGGAAGACGGGACAATCCGAGAAACAATCGATCCCGAGAGAATGGGAAAAAGTCTCATACGTATAAGAGAACCGCATGAGTTAAAAGCCAAAAAGAATATGAAAACTTGCGCATTTGCAGAATCACACAAAGTATGTGGCGAACTAAATGGTAAATCGGTAGAAATAGCTATCGATTCCTGCAGCGACCAAACCTATGTGCGGGAAGACTTGGTAAAGAAAACCGACGTAAATTACAAAAATAAAGTGGTAGCGCTATGCTACTATGGAGCAGAACATAAATGTCTGACGGCTCAGGTCATAATAGAAATAGCCAATAAAGAGGGAAATACGGTTAAAAAGGAATTAAAAGTAGGGGTTGTACCTACTCTTGCAGTAGACGTTTTATTAGGGGGAGATTTCGGCAATATAGAAAACTTTCTTACACTAAATGCAACCTCCATGATAAAAAAAGGAAATGCGGTGACACGAAGTCAAGAAAAAAAAATAAAAGGGAGGCTGTGCCGCCCACTAATGAAAATGATGATCAAAATATACAAAACACATTTCAATTTAACGACGAGATGTTCATGAAAAATGCAAAACTAAGAAAACCGAAAAGCCAAAAAAAGGCGGATAAAAAGGAATATAACCAAAAACAAGAGAAATCACTGACCGTAGAGAAAGAACCAGAAAAAACCAAAGATGAATTAACCAAAATACTCGGGGTAACCTCCGAATAATTCGAAGAATTACAAACAAACGATAGAGATTGCAAAAAATAAAACTAGCACTAACGAATAAAAAAAATCCGCAACCTAAACAGTTTTCCAGTAATGGAAATCCACTTTACAAAATAATGGAGACTGGGGAAAACCCTAGAAAATTACAACTTTTGGTACCACATGAACTAAGAAAAGCGGTAATAAGGTTAGCTCACTCAAGGCCAACGGCAGGACACATGGGATCCCAAAGAACAAGAGATAGAGTCTTGCAGCGTTTTTGGTGGAAAGGATAAAGAAGGGATATTATCAACTTTTGTAAAAGATGCAAAGATTGTCAATTAGTCGCATACAAAAGACCAAAGGAAAAAGTTCCAATGAAAAAAAATGCCCATTTTCGGCAAACCATTTGAGAGAATTTCAATGGACATTGTAGGTCCACTTCCGAAATCTAGCGCGGGAAACAGATTCATTCTAGTTAATAATGATCTGGCTACGAGATACCCAGAAGCTATCCCAATGCGAACAGTAAAATCACCAAAAATCACAGAAGAATTAGCGAAATATGTCTCACGTCACGGAATCCCGAAGGAAAATTTTAACAGATAATGGAACCAATTTTATATCGACATACATCCGAAAATTATACGAAATTCTCGGTATTAAACAAGTATTAACTACTCCATTCCATCCTCAGACAAATGGAGTGACAGAAAGATTTAACGGAACCCTAATTAGTATGTTGAGAGGTTTTGTAAGAAATGATGTAAACCAATGGGACAAATGCTTCCTTATGTACTTTTTGCACACAGAGAAACTCCACACCAAGCTACAGGGTTCTCACCATTTGAATTACTATATGGGACAAATCCGATGGGGGTGTTAGATATTTTAAAGGAATCATGGGAGAATGAGGATAAAAATGAAGAAACAGTGATAACCCACTTGCTATCACTACGAGAAAAACTGAATAAATACCATGAAATTGCCAAGCAAGCACAGGGGGAATATGCAGAAAAAAACGAAAATATGGTACGATAAATCCGCCCGAATTCACGGAAGGGGATGAAGTCCTCATACTGTCACCGGACGGAAATAATAAATTGGAAGTAAGATGGAGAGGACCATTTAAGGTGAAAAAGAAAATGAATAATATAAATTATATGATAGAATTAGATGGAACAAGGAAAAAGGAAGAAGTTTACCTTGTGAATTTACTGAGGAAATTTAACAAGGAAAATGAAAAAAGAAAACCACAAGGATGCGCAGAAGCGCTGTCTCATGATTTCAACCTCAGAACATGACGAGGAAAGTGCCCCTTTAGGTACAATAGACCCGGCGGAAACACATATAAATGCCATTGAAAGAGTTTCGGCAGAAATACATCTGAGCCAAGCTCAGAAGTCCCAATTAAATAAGTTATTCACGGAATTTGCAGACGTATTAACAGACCAAATCGGAAAAACAGAAAATGTAGTACATAAAATACTATTAAAGGACAAGAAACCAATAAAACAATACCCGTACCGAATACCAGAAGCTAAAAGGAAAGAGATGAAAAAAGAAATAGACCGAATGCTCGATTTAGGGGTTATAGAACCATCAAATTCAGAATATGCAGCACCAGTCGTATTAGTCCCGAAGAAGGATGCCTCCATTAGATTTTGCGTAGATTATAGAAAACTAAATAATATTTCCGAATCAGACGCGTATCCCATACCAAAAATGGACGAAATTCTAGAGTCAGTAGGTTCCGCAAAATTAATATATCAATTTTGGACTTGAGAAGGGGGTATTGGCAAGTAAAAATGCACCCAGATGATTCAGCCAAAACTGCCTTTATTACTCCTTTTGGGTTGTACCAATTTAGATACTTGCCATTTGGACTAAAAGGGGCACCAGCAACATTCCAAAGGCTAGTAGATTATATTTTAAATTCCTTACCATATACAAGAGCCTACTTGGATGACATTATAGTATTTTCGAACTCGTTCAATGAACATCTAATCCATGTGGAACAAGTATTAACCAGGCTGAGGAGAGCAGGACTAACTTTGAATGTAGAAAATGTAAATTAGTGCAGTCACAGACAGAATACCTGGGACACAAAACAGGAAACGGTATGATAGCCCCATTAAGGGAAAAAACAGAAAAAATTAGAAACGCAGAAGTTCCGACCACAAAGAAAAAAGTTCGATCATTCTTGGGGTTGGCAGGATATTACCAAAAATTCATACCAAATTTTGCAACGATTGCTACACCTTTGACGGAGCTAACAAGGAAGGGGGCCGTAGACCCCGTAAAATTTTCAAATATGGAACAAGATGCATTTGATACACTGAAAAATGCTTTTTGGAGCGAAAGGATACTGAGAAATTCAGAGTTTTCCTTACCAGTTGTGCTACAAACTGACAGTTCAGATTACGGATTAGGGGCAGTTTTATCTAAAAATTTTGAAGATGGGGAACATCCAATCACATTTATATCCAGAAAATTGTAAAAAGCAGAATTAAATTATAGCAGGATAGAAAAAGAATGTATTGCGATAATATACGCAGTCAAAAAAACTCGACTATTGCGTATATGGACGAAAATTTACAACAGTGACAGATCACAACCCATTGAGATGGCTAAATATAACGAAGCCAGATAACCGACGATTGGCACGATGGGCCCTGTGCATACAGGAATATGATTTCGAAATAAAATCGAGACCGGGGACAGATAACGGAAATCCGATTGTGAGAAAAGAATAATATAAGTTAAAAAAATGTTAGATGGGCTGTGCCTTGATAACATAAATAATAGGGGAGGAAAAGAGGTCAAAGACCCATGGGGAATAAAACAAGATGGTCACAAAATAGAGATGAATGACCTACAACGGGTTGGGGGAAAGTTGGGAGATATTGAATGTCGAGTCGGATTGGAAAAACTTGGAAAGGAATCTGAGATTAGTATTATCAACTCAAAAGATATGTCGATCCTTTATGAGGGGGAGGAATCCCTTGGGGAAGATCCCCTGCGGGAAGTCGCGAAAGATAGCCCTTCTCCATAATGCACAGAGATTTTGCCTCTCTGATCTGGAGTCCATGGGGGATACTCTCTCCCAGTCACTTCATACTTCACCCAAACCTTTGTCCAGTAACCCTATTCATAGCTGTTATCCTTAATGGGAATTGACAATTATTTCCGGAAAACCATATTCAGTATCGAAGTTTCATCTTCAGTTAGCATCAACGCATATTCTTCATTTAATTATCCCAGGGGAGGGAACCCAGAAAAAAGGCGATTCATGGTTCGCTCAAAATTTTACTTCATTCCCAGTATCCTTATTGGTTTCGAAGGCCTTTGCATTTTCGGCCTTAGATTATTTGAAATTATGCCAAGGAGCAATTTACTTTTTATTGAGATGTGGGGTTGTTTCCACAGATGGAAATTAAGAGGCTAGTGTAGCCAAAATTTTTCATGATGGCTGGCGTCATCGAAAGTGCCAGGAACTGATTCTTTGCTCCTCTCAAATGTAAATTCGTGAGAGCGAGAAAATTTTTGTTTTTGATTGTGCTGCGCAAAATGAATTTCTACGAATCTTGGAGACTTCAACTTTCAAAACCTAATGCAGATGCTATACGATCTAGACCATGGTGGTTCTACAATATAGACGTGGGGATGACGACGAATCCTGAGCCAAGCGGTGGAAGTACAGGCATTGGTGGAAGAAAGAAGAGAAGATACAAGTTTGATGATTTTGAGTTTAATGTTATTTATTTTATGTCTGAGTTTCCAGCCAATCCACCGGAGTAGCGGCCATTTATCTTAGGAGGGAGGTGTTGGAACCCTTGGTCCCAGTTTGTTCAGATAAATGTCCTGCCCAGATTCTTTTCTTTTGGCCCCTTAATTATTTTCCTTCCCCTAGTAATAATTATTAATTTTCCTTTAATTTTGGTGGCGCCATTTTCTGTCCTCCTAATTGCGTAGTTGGTTACATAGACCACGAGGTATTAAAGTGCGCAGTTGGGGATGTTTGACCAGTAATTTAGTAAGCCCTCGGATTGGCTGGAAAAAATCACTACCACCCCATCACCCCATCACAGACACGCGTCTGGCTGAGTGGGCTGGGGAAAATAGTTCCTTTTTGTTTTAGTTCCTTTTTGTAGCGTGTCTTGATTACAGTAAGATTTTTTATACTATATAATCTTTGACTTTTTAGCGTAAGTCGAGTCTAAAGAGATAGTTAGAAATATTACCGGTAACCCTTGGCTTTAAAGTGGCCCCTGGGACCATTCAATCACGCTATAGTACCCTAAAGCAGGGTATATTGTAAATCGGGCATTGACGTACCCGATAGACACGGAACCGTTGGAGTAAGCGCGGGAATCCCACTAACATTTGGGCCGACAAGGGGTTCTCCCCCTCGAGTAAGTGGCATAGCAACCTTTTTGCGCCATTTTTACACCAATAAGTGGTGACCCCCGTAGATTACCTCCCAATAAGTGGTGCCAGCGGTATGAAAGGAAACCAATAAAGAAAAAAAAAGAAAAGTGGTATGTAGTTGGTGCCCTGGTTCAGCAGCCTATTAGTTGCCGGCGTTAGATCTGTAGCACGCTCCATTACAGGGATACAGATTAGTGCACGGTAGTGAAGCCTTCATGCACTTGCATAATGGCTTGCAGGCTTTCTTGCAGCTACATTTGACCAGTTCTTTGCACGCCTTGGAAGCTTCTGGTAGCGTCGTCCAGACAGGATGCCACTCATCATTTACGAGCTTCCATCCAAATTCAGAGGGGGAAGGAGCATTCTGAATGGGGTCGGCTGCTCTTCCCCAAATTCGGCCAGCCTAAAAGTGTGCACGTCTGGTGCGCTGAAGAAGGGCGTCGGATGTTGGTGGGATGCGGTCAATCTGCCGTCCCTTGGCAAACAGCACTTTTCTCGCTTCGTCAACACCCTGGACTTGGCTTGTCCGCTCATCATAAAACTACAAATCTACCCAGTAGCTCTTGCGTTCAGGGTCCGTAGCAGTCGACGCAGACGACAAATCCAAGAACACGTCAGTTGCATTGGGATAACTTTTCCAGACATCAAAGGCTTTCTTCATTCAAGTGCCAGAAAAGGAAAATACTATACCTAGCCTGTAAACGCGTAGAAACCAGGTAAAGCTTTTGACTTTTGAGGCCTGTAAGTGAAAAAAATCGTAAAAAACTATCCTGATTCTCCCACAACAAGTGTAAAAGACTGTTTGACAATCTTTACAGACAGCAAGCCTAAAGGAACAGCAGAGCGCTGTACCAATGTACGAGGAGACATGAGCTTTGAGGCTGCGTGGGGTGTTATGGGGACAGGTGGAGGCTATGTCACACTATCTGAAACACTAGGCGTCCCTTAGGCATCTGCCCTATGTCAAAAGAGACTTCCATGAAAACTGAATCGGCAATTGGCACGGTATGGATGGAAACGTTGACGGAAATCTTACAGCAAAACGGAGAGGAGTCACTGAAAATGGTAGTTCCGAAAACAGGTTTCTGAATAGTTCCTATTGGACTACAGTAGTGTGTGACGGGGGGGGGGTTGGAACAAACGCAGCAAGGGCCATGATTACACAGTCAAAGGATGTGTAGGGGTCATTATTGACACTTTCACTAAAAAAAACTATTATATATGGGGATAAAAAAATAAATATTGTTATATTTGCTTCAGCTGTGAAAAAGGGCGAAAATCCCGTCAGTCATGCATGCTTCATAAGTTATAAGGGTCCATCTAAAAGTATGGAGACATACATTCTTGTTGAAGGTTTTCGCATTAATGAAGAGATGCACAGGTTACAATATTTTTGGTGCGTTGGTGACAGATATTCTAGCGTTATTAAACAGTTTGTTGTAACGAACTGTAAGTAAGGAGCGACCCAGCTCAGTAGTAACCGAAACTCTAAAAATCGAAATTTTGATATCAATAGATGCATCAAAAGAATCATATTTTAATGCTGATTTCAAATATATAAGTTTCATAAAGTTTAATCCTACGTATTCTTTAAATTTATTTATCGCTTTCAGAATTGTAGTTTTCTATAAGTTACGTGCCTGAGAAAATTTGCCTAATTTTAAAAAAAGGGGGGAAAAAACCCCTAAAATTTATAGACCTTAATGAAAATCACACCATCAGATTCAGAACGGGAATATGAGGAGAGGGTGGAGGTAGAAATTGATGTATAATCCCCAAGGCCATAACCAGGATTTGTTTTGGGGGAGGACGTATTTTTTTAGGGGAAGGGGGTACAAAAGGAACTTTAAAAAACGCATCAAAAATGTGACATTGATATATTCTCCTTTATGATTTCTGGGAATATTTCTGGTCTATGCTTTTATTATGAATGTAAAGAGTAACATTAAACCCCAAAATGAGCATAATTTATTCAATATAGGAGAAGGACTGCCCCTTCCTCATCCACACCACCGCCTCAGAGGGGGAGGGGGGGGGGGGGGGGGGGTAAGGTATAGCGGGTCTGCATGGACAATGTGTTAGGTACAATTATTCTGCACATTATGAAATAAGAATTGTTTTCTGTTTTCAAAATGTCCAAATACTTTACCCCCCCCCCCTTATATGCATATATATAGCCCAAATGGTACTTGTGTAGAATCTGAGGGCACACGCGAGAAGTGAAGTTTCGTTAATGCTAACGAAATAAAACAAAATAGGATGGAAATATAATAGTTCAGAAACAAATTTGGGCCATATATGTGCACATTAAGGGGGGGGGGGGGGGTAAAGCATAGCATATATTAAATACGTAGGTACTTTTCAATTAGCTGGTACCCACGCGATAACGCGAAGATCAGATAGGATTAAAACCTGTTAGTCTGCAACACGCGAGACGGATACCCGGTACAAAAACAGGGGTACTAAAATAAAACAAAATAGGATAAAAATATAATGGCTTACGAAAAAAATTATAAGATTTACAAATTACAATAATGCGTCCAGAACGCTATAATGTCGTGGGTTCTGTCTTTGGCAGAACCCACTCTCTTTTTCTGTCTTTGGCAAATCCCAAATTGTAATTTTAACATCCATTATCATTCAATCACTTATCCATTGCAGACAAACAGATTTTTATCTTATCTTCGCATTATGACGTGGATATCAGCTAATTGAAAAGCAGCAATACGTAACCTAATCTAACCTAACCTAGCTACATTTTAGTCCCCCTAAACCCCAAAAAATTAAAGTTTAAATCTTTGTAACGGAGTAAGCAATATCTCATTACGCAGCGGAAACCTGTTTATCAATAGCAGCTTTGAGATTTCGATGCGGTCTTACTTTCGCGTGTACCCAGATTCTACACAAGTACCCCAAATTATATATTTCCCATATAATCTGTCACTTGTCTTTGCCTTGTCTCTCGCTAAGCTGAAAGAAACTAACAAGGAAACCGGTTTGTTCTCGAGTTTTACACATCGTAAACTTGAGTGAGCGGCGCGCGTAATACATAAGTGCCAAAATTCCTTCCCCCTACGGAAATAAAAAAATCAAATAAACTCAAATTTGGATAGCCTAAATTTCTACGGGGGGGGGGTATTTTTTAGGTGCATTTTCCCCGGGGGGGGGGGGGGGGGGTAAACGGCCTAGAACCATTTTATTAGTTATTCTTTTTTTCTTTCAAATTATCGAAAACTTTCGGCCATTTCAAGACATCTTGCCCAACACAAGATTTGATATCTCCTCGAAGCTTGTCCTTTGCCTGCTGATTTGACAAGTGTCAATCCCCTGTATTTATTACCTCTGAAGACGTAGGTTTTTTTTTATGATGATACCGGGTGTTTACTATTGACGAGTGATACCGGGTGTTTACTATTGACGGGTGATACTATTCCAGTTTTTGGGCTGTGACGTTGTCATCTGAAAGGCTGTCCCAATGAAACACCTACATTGGCCTTAAAAAGGCTATTTTTTCAAGTAATACTAGCAAAATATGAATCTCTTTTGTTTCTTCGGGATTTTTGTTTTCTTCTGGAAGACCATACATGTCCATATCTTCAACCACTATAAACTATATGTGTTTTCAGTAAAGTACAAAAAGTATTACAATATGCAAGGAAACTTTTAGGCTTTATATCCTATTTTTTTTTTGCTCTGGGTTATTTTTGTACATCGCAAGTTTGAACCTCACCCTATTTCTTAAAAACTCTTTCTTCAGGTAATACTGCTAAAAGATGAATCTTTTTAATGTCCAACTTTTATAACGAGGTCACGATCAGAAGAAAAACCTTTTCCAATTAGGAGGCAAAGGACAAGCTGAGATTCTTAAACTAGGACAGACAAAGCCAAAAAATCAGTCGGATTCGAAGCTTCAGACTAAGAAAATAACAGCGGGAAAACGAAATCTTTTTGATCATCTTTGTTTATATACTACGATGGAAAGTGAATGTCAGAAACATCATCTGTTTTGGACTTTTGGTCGAAGATATTGACAAAGCACTGAGCAAAAAAATAAATCAAATTTGGATCAAAGGCTCAGGTGAGCTTCATTTTTAGGTTGTGGGACACGAAAGTGCAATAATCAAAGACATCACTCTAGGATACTCCACGGAAGTATTCTCGACTATCCGCGATAGAAAACACATTTTCGCCATGATACAAAAATATTCCTCGGGGTTCAGGATTTGAAGGATATGGAAAATCGAAGTAACCATAGATGGTAGTAAAGCAAAAAAATTGCCGAAATTAAAAAAAAGAATTTAAATTAAAGCTTTTTAAATCAACCACTGTTTAAATCAAAACTTAACTTTTGCAGAGCAATTCTAGATTTTTTATTTTTTTTTTGCTACCACGAAAAATTAAAAAAAAAATTAAAAATTGTTTATATGCATTTTGTCACGTTTTTACAAGTCTGGGCTGGGGGTCATCCCCCCCCCCCCGGGTACGGCCTTGCGTAAATCATACATGTTTTTGAAAGATGAAGGATTACAAAATGCCAAAGATCATAATTTAGGGTCATCCATCTAGGCCGTCCTGGCTAAGTGGACGTGCGCTGGGTTGAGAGATCTTTGTCCAAGAGGCACGGGTTCGATTCCTGGCGTGGCCAGTTATTTGGGTTGGGGACGCGGGTCAGTGGTGTGACTCTGTAAGCTTAGCCAGCATCGACGCAGCTCTAAATGGGTACCTGGAGAAATCTGGGGAAGGTAAGCAGGAAGGGTTGCGAAAGCACAGGATGGCTGACCCCCAGCCCCCCATTGCACTTCCTGGCTGAAGGGCCACGAAACGAAGATCAGCACCGCTGGTTTGGACCTTAAGCGTCTAGTGCCGTCATACTTTACTTACTTAATTATCCATCTAGGACCAAATGAAAATCAGATCATGCCAATTTCGGAACACAATCATCAATTCAGCTGAATCAAGCCCTTCATATTACAATAAAGACAAACAAATTCTGAGTTGCAATAGCCCTAAAATCCCAAAAAAACAAAATGCTCTAAAAAGTTTAAAATTTACCAGCATTTTCTGCAAGGCCTCTACACTTTGATGAGCAACCGGCTGTCCATTAATTTCTCGTATTTCGTCGCCAACATGTAAAGTTGCTTGTCGATGAATCATACCACCGTGCATAATCCGGGCAACAATACATCGGTTATCTTCAGTTAATTTTAAAGTAATGCCCTGAAAGTAAAGCCAAAAAAATTGACAATAAGTTAGATGTATATTATTATATGTATATATATATATATATATATATATATATATATATATATATATATATATATATATAATATATATATATATATATATATATATATATATATATATATATATATATATATATATATATATATATATATATATATATATATATATATATCTATATATATATATATATATATATATATATATATATATATATATAGATATATATATATATATATATATATATATATATGTGTGTGTGTGTGTGTGTGTGTGTGTGTACTATCTTTATAAGTGAGCAATAATTGTGTATGTATTTATGTATTTTTTTTTTCGGGAAAACTGGCATCCTGGGATATTCTGACCTAAAAAAAAACAATGTAGATAAGTCAGAAGTTTGAGAAAATTCGTCAAGAGCCTTAATTTGAGAAAGAAAAAAATTATGTGAGTGACGTCATTTTTATACACATCAGTAGTGCAACGACGATGTCACACTTGTCACACTTATCTGGAAACATTGAAGATGTTGATGCATGTAAAGGTTTACATTAAATTGCTTAAAGAGCAAAAAACTGGTAATTGCAAACATAATTGTATATATTTTGACAAGGGATTACAACAATTCAAAAATCTTAAAAAAGAAAACCAAAAGTTTGAAGCTTAGTTGACGCAGAGCGCCACGTCATACTATTTTCATTCCAGTGCTTGAAAAAACTTCGAAGTTAAAAAAAAAACACGTCTACACGTCTGCAAAAGTATTTATGGTGCCTGAGCAATAATTTTAAACATGAAAGTTTAGTTCAAACATGAAAAATACCTGAAAATTATTTTTTTTTTTTTTTTTTTTTTTTTTTTTTTTTTTTTTTTTTTTTTTAGATAAAAGCAACTTCCTACGTGGAACGCAACCAGTGAACGAAACCAGTTGTATAATATCAGCAGGAAGGCCAAGAAAGCAAAAATTTGCAATTATTACAAATGATGGTTGTTTGGAACCACCTAAACTATGAAACGTGATAGGACCAAGAGGGCGGCCGGAACATATTAAATTTACAATGGGTGAAAATCAACAACCTGACGAAAACAACACGGGCGGTTAGAAACTGGCAATTACAAACATAATTGTATATATTTTGACAAGGGATTACAACAATTCAAAATCCTAAACAAGAAAACCAAAAGTTTGAAGCTTAGTTGACGCAGAGCGCCACGTCATACTATTCCTTGAAAAAACTTCGAAGTTAAAAAAAACACGCCTACACGTCTGCAAAAGTATTTATGGTGCCTGAGCAATAATTTTAAACTTGAAAGTTTAGTTCAAACATGAAAAATACCTGAAAATTAATTTCTTTTTTTTAGATAAAAGCAACTTCCTACGTGGAACGCAACCAGTGAACGTAACCAGTTGTATAATATCAGCAGGAAGGCAAAGAAAGCAAAAATTTGCAATTATTACAAATGATGGTTCTTTGGAACCACCTAAACTATGAAACGTGATAGGACCGAGAGGGCGGCCGGAACATATTAAATTTACAATGGGTGAAAATCAACAACCTGGACGATCAATACGGGCAGCTAAAGCAAAGGACATTGTTAAATTGTTTGAAGTAATCAAAATTCAAAATGAAGAAGAAAGACAAATGCGGTTAGAAGATGTACAACAGCGAGTATCAAAACGTGTCAAAAATGAAAATGAAGAGCAAAGACACGGGTGGTTAGAAGATATGCAAAAACAAGAATCTGAGAAAGTCAAAAATGAAATGAATATATACTATCTTTATAAGTGAACAGTAATTGTGTATCTATAACATGATAATTATGTATAATTATGATTAAGTATGTATAATTATAATATAATAATATATTAATATAATAAATATGTATAATATATATAATAATTATGTATTTATTTATTTTTTCGAAAAAAAGATTCATATTTTTTCAAGAAAATTGACATCGCAGGATATTCTGGCCTAAACAAAAGATCTAGATATGTCAAAAGTTTGAGAAAATTCGTTAAGAGCCTTAATTTCGGAAAAAAAATCTATGTGAGTGACGCCATTTTTATATACATCAGTATGACCAATAAGGACAGCTAAAGCAAAGGGCATTGGCATTAAATTCACAATGGGTGAAAATATAAAATCTGGACCATTAAATGAGACAAGATAAAAAAACACGAAAATTTAAAAGTGTTATAAATGATAATTCGTTGAAAAAAAAGTTTTTGTCCCACCACCTGAATAATTAACAAATCTACAACCTGGACCGTCATGTAAGACTAGACCAATAAGGGCAACTAAAGCAAAGGGCATTAGAAAATTGTCTGAAGTAATGAAAATACAAAATGAAGAAGAAAGAAAAATGGAGTCAGAAGATAAGCGAAAGCGAGAACCAAAACGTGTCAAAAATGGAAATGATAGCGACCAAAATACAAGAGATGGTTCTGTGGAACCACCTGAACTACCAAACATGATAAGACCAAGAGAACAGCCCGAAAAAATTAAATTAGCAATGGGTGAATATCCACAACCTGGACTATCAAATGAGAAAAGATTCGAAAAGCAAAAATTTACAAGCGTTATAAATGATAATTCGTTGAAAGAAAAGAAGTTTTAGTCCCACCGTCTGAACAATTAACAAATCTACAACCTGGACCAACATGTAAAACTAGACCTATAATGGCAACTAAAGCAAAGGGCATTACCAAATTGTCTGAAGTAATGAAAACTAAAAATGAAAAAGAAAGAAAAATGGAGTCAGAAGACAAGCGACAGCGAGAATCAAAACGTGCCAAAATTGAAAAAGATAGTCATGATGATTGGGTTTGGGATTTTGAAATGGATGAAGTCATCAATGCTTATCATGCCTTTGTTAAAAACAAAGTTTCTGCGATATGTATTTCATAATGACAATAGACAAGCCGGGGCAAAATTCCACGTTCAACATTTTATAAAAACTCCAAGCGATGAGACAGCTATAAATAAAGACACTAGAATTTATAAGGACGTTAGCCAGGAACCTGATACTGCATCCACCTCTGTTAAAAAAAACAAAGGCTTGGCGTTATGTTGTTCATAATTATAAAAGACAAGCCAAGGCAAAAGTTAAAGGTCCAATAAAAAAAAACACGTAATTTTACAAAGGCGCTAATTCTAATTTAAGGTCATTCAAAATATTCAAGGGGTTGATTGATATAAACAAAGCACAGATAAATGTGATTAGAAAACTAGTGAAAGTGAGAATCGGAACAGCTAAAGAAAAAGGCATGGAACAAACGACAGCGAGAATCACATTGAATTGTAAACAAAATTTTGAACAATGATCTGTGGCTGGGAACTGGAAAACACATATTTGTTATCTATAACGTCTTAAGAAGTTAAATGAGGCGATCTATGAATCAAAACTGCTAAAGCAAAAGGTGTGGAATAAACTTTCTGAGGTAAAGATGAACAAAAATGGAAAATGAAATCTACGGTTGGAAAACAAGGAATAGCGATGATTGACCACAAAAACTATCTATATATGCCAGGACTTTATGAAAAAATTCGTATTTTTCAGAGGGTGGCTGTATCGAGCCTGTGGTGACGTCATGACATCGAGAAAAGGCTCAAATTGTTTGCGGTTAGAAGACAAGCGAAAATAAGATTTCATATATAGAAGCTTGCCACGTATATATATATATATATATATATATATATATATATATATATATATATATATATATATATATATATATATATATATATATATATATATATATATATATATATATATATAATATATATATATATGTATAACCCGCAATAGTGCAGTGATTCTCCGCTTGGCAATACAGGGCCTTGGGTTTGATTTCATTTTCTGGGCCAGATTCCACAATATTTACCTCACCCAACCTTAATCTGGAAGCTGTTATGACAAAGCTTCAATTCTGTAGCGAAACGCTTCAACCTGATTCCAGGCAAATTACTTTCAAGAAATTTAACAAACTTTTAAAGCTTTTTAAATTATCTGAAGAAACAAATTTACCAGTACCCAAAAGGTTCCCAAGATCATTTTCAGTACCCAAAGGTTCTCAATACATTTTTATATCAACAGGGTAGATAAATATTGAAATACGAAATAATGTTTCATTTTAAAGGCAAAAGCAAATGAGAGTGTAAAAACAAAAATTCATTTGTTTAGAGAATTTTCAAGTAAATTTCAAGTAAATCACTATATAGCCATCAAATTAGGGGATGGGATAAGTCTTACAGCAGACAAAGAAATAAAAACAAAGGATATTTCGAAGGTAAAGGAATAGTCGTCAATGTGGTCAGTCCTGTTTTTAATTAAATAAAAAAACAAGTTTTTTTTAACTAAAAGTAAGGAACGACGTTAAAACTTAAAACGAACAAAAATTATTCCGTATATGAAAGGGGCTGTCCCCTCCTCAACGTCTAGCTCTTTACGCTAAAGTTTTTTATTGTTACAAAAAAAAGAGTTGTCAGAAAGTCAAACTTTAGCGAAAAGAGCGAGGCGTTGAGGAGGGGACAGCCCCTTTCATGTACGGAATAATTTTTGTTCGTTTTAAGTTTTAACGTCGTTCCTTACTTTCAGTTAAAAAAAAACTTGTTTTTCTCTTTAATTTTTGAACGTTTTTGAATTAATGCAGGTTTTGGTTTCGGCTCACCGTACATAAATAATAAAAAAAAAAATTTGCATATTAATTTTACTTTTATTTGGTTAAATGGTTTTATCGAAACTTGTTTAATTTTATTTACGTACGTTTTTATTAGTAATAAATATACGTAACTTACGAATTAACTTTTGTAACGAACTTCTATATTCATATATTTTTAATTCGTATATTAAGGGGTTCGCCCCCTAGTCAATACCTTGCTCTTTAAGCTAAAGTGTGAATTTTGTTCCAATTCTTTAAAAATGACCGTTTAATCACAAAGGCTGTTAATTTGAATAAATAACTCTTATGAAAGTACCAAAAAATCTTTGGCTTAAAGAGCGAGGTATTGACTAGGGGGTGAACCCAATCCTATATGTAATATTTTCTGTTCGTTTTAAGTTTTGATGTTGCTGCTTACTTTCAGTTGAAGAACTTGTTTTTTTATTTAATTTCTGATCTTTTTTTAAATAATACTGGGAAATCCGGCGTCCCCTTCGTAGCAATGTCACTTCCCCCTTGAAAACTTCCTTCATGGAAAGATCCTCCCACATAATCCCCGACCCACCCAACCCCCCCCCCCCACTACCAGAAAAAATCCCCCTGAAAACGTCTGTATATTTCCCAATAATCAATACTATATGTTAACATTGGGTAAAGTTTATAACTTTCAGCCCCGCCCCAGGGACTTCGAGGGATTAAGTCATCCTAAAAGACATACTTATCATATTTTCGAACATGCTGAACAAAATGGCTATCTCAAAATTATGATCGGGTGACTTTGGGAAAAAAATGAACGTGGGAGGGGGCCTAGTTGCCCTCCATTTTTGGGTCACTTAAGAAGGGCACTAGAGCTTTTAGTTTCCATTTCAATGAGCCCTCCCACGATATTCTAGGACCACTGGGTAGATACGATCACCCCTGAAAAAAAAAAAAAAAAAAAAAAAAAAACACGCATCTGTGATCTTTCTTCTGGCAAAAAATGCAAATTTCCACATGTTTGTAGATAGGAGCTTGAAACCTCTACAGTAGGGTTCTCTGATACGCTGAACATGATGGTGTGATTTTCATTAAGGTTCTATAGCTTTTAGGGTGTCGTCCCCCCTTTTTTCGAAAATCAGCCAAGTTTTCTCAGGCGCGTAACTTTTGATGGGTAGGACTAAACTTGATGAAGGACTAAACTTATATATTTGAAATCAGCATTAAAATCTGATTCTTTTGATGTATCTATTGGTATCAAAATACCATTTTCTAGAGTTTCGGTTACCATTGAGCCGGGTCGCTCGTTACTTACAGTTCGTTACCACGAACTGTTTGATATATATATAAGCGCAAACCACAGGAAGTCCACAACCAGCCCTCTCACACAAAATAAATATATAAGTACACGGCCCCTCATATAAATAAATATAACCCCCTCACATAAGATAAATACAGGCAAATACCAGAGGAAGTCCAGGGGCATATTCTCAAATGCGAAAAAATTAGAAATGGTTTTCCTTTCCCCCCTCTTCCCTCCCCCTTCTTCCTCCTCAAAACATTGCTGCATACGGATTTGCTTGTAGAAAGACAATTCTAGAAAAACTTGCCGTCAGTGGGAGCTGAACATAGAGCCTTCAGTAATCAACAGAAGCTTCTATCCGTAGGCAAATACAGCCAATAGGATTTTTTTTTTCTTTTTTAATATAGAATTTATATTTCAAGATAAAAAAAAAATCAATAAACTGTACTAATATTCAAAAACGCAGGATATTCTTTACAGTCAAAAAATATATTAGCAATGTGCACTTGCGCTGTATATCCAGCAACCATAAAGAATAAAGAGGTACATAAACTAGGAACAGGATTATAGCCAGACTAAGGACTGTAACTTTGTGTATATTCCTTTACCGTTGAAATACCCGTTTGTTTTCAAATATTTATCACTTTATTGGATTATTCGTCATACTTATGACCTACCCCTATACCTTTATTTGGTGGTCGGTGAAGGTGTTTTCCTTTTTGATACTTATTGATACATTGAACAGGTAGTACTTTCATTTAACAAACTGCTCTTGGTAATGAACGGTAAGTGAAGAGCGTCTCGTGCTAATAGTAATCAAAACTCTAAAGAAAGAAGGTTCGATAACAATATGAACGTCAAAGGATTTTTTTTTCTTGGTGATTCCAAATATGGAATATTCAGTAAGTTTAAGATTAAGCAGCAAAATTACTGAGGCTGAGAACTTTACCTAATTTTCCAAGAAAGGGTAAAATACCCCTACAAAGAAATTGATCTTGATGAAAATGAGACCATCATATTCAGCATGTAGATGGATCTTACTGCAGAGGTTTCAGGCCTCTGTTTATAGACAGACGAAATTTGTATTATTATGATTATTATTATTTTTTTTTTTTTTTTTAAAGGATAATCAAGATGTCTGTTACTTTTTTTTCCGTGCTTGATCGTATCAAACGAATGATCTTAGAATTTTATGGGGCAGATCCCGAGATAGATAATCGGTTTAGAGTTATCGAAAAACTACGTAATGAGCCTTAGAGTTTCAGAGGCCATAATACCACCAGACAGCCCAGTTTTTGTAAAAATGCACGCAGGCCATAAAAGACAAATGATTAATATAATCAATTACTCAAAAACTTCACTTAACTGAGTCAATTAAGTTGAGGCTTCATTAGAAATCAATATCGCGTCAGCTATTGTGGACGAGGGAAAGCTGGTCTTTTTATGAGTGGGGAGGGGATAGGGGGGGGGGGAGAATGAAGCCTCAAAAAGCGCACATTCATATCAAATTTTCTAACTTTAATTCAACCTATAGATAGAAATAAAATGAATGGACTAAGCCTGCAATGTGACTACTGTTGGATGATACCTCATCTATTCTTGCAGAAATACAGAAGTGTTAACACACATAAAAAATACATTAATAGGCTTAGCTACACAAAAGGAAAGGAGATGGAGGGCAACCTTTGATTTTCTTTAAATTTCTTTAAAAAAAATTTAAAATTAAAAGAGGAAATGACGGCCTCCCTCACATTTAAAAGAGCTTTGGATCAAACAGTTCACAGAAACAAATTGTTAGTAAGGAGCAACCCTTGTCATTAAATACCGAAATTCTAGAAAATGAAACTTTGGTTACAATAAAAGCAACAATCTATTGTTTACGCTGATTCTAAATACGCAAAATGCACTAATTCTGAAGTTGTTCTTCAAAAGCTCTTAGCATATGGAAATTGCACAGAAAAAAGGGACTGAATTAACGCAAAATGGGGGCGATCTTGCCGAAGATTATGAAATGAGTCCTAAAGCCACTATACAAAAAATGAAACAGTTCTCATCAACAACTTCTTCGATACGAAGTGCCCTGCTCTAAAGGAAAAAAAAAATACATTGTGCCAACATACTTAGGCAGCGCGCGCTGCCTAAGTAAAGAACGATGTTGGCACAATGTATTATTTATTTTATTTTTTTTTTGTTTTTTTTCCATGCCGGGGCACTTCGTATCGAAGTTGTCGTAGAAACTTCGAAAAGGGCTCATTCGATTGGAAATTGGAGTGGCAAGTCCCCGTTTTAATAGTCGAAAGTGATTGGAGGGCAACTAGCCCCCCCCCGCCCATCATTCCCCCAAACACATTCAATCAAAATTTTGAGATAGACATTTTGTTTAGCGTAGTTTATTTCCAGATATAAAATATGTGTTTGAGGAGGACATTCCCCCACAACCCTCAGGGCAAGGGTTTTAAGTTATGCCCTGGGGGCATATAAGAGCGATGTTGGCACAATGTATTATTTATTATTTTTTCCTTTAGAGCAGGGCACTTCGTATCGAAGAAGTTGTCGCAGAAACTTCGAAAAGGGCTCATTGAATTGGAAATTGGAGTGGCTTGTGCCCTTTTTAATAGTCGAAAGTGATTGGAAGGCGACTAACACCCCTTCCACGACCACAATTTCCCGAAACACATCCAATCAAAATTTTGAGATAGCCATTTTGTTCAGCGTAGTTAATTTCCAGATAGAAATTATGTTTTTGAGGAGGACACTCCCCCCAGCCCTCAGGGCAAGGGTTGTAAGTTATGCCCTGGGGGAATATAAGGTTTTTATAGAAGGCGTTGTCGTAGAAACTTTAAAAAAGGTTCATTCGATTTGAAATTCAAAGGGCTAGTGCCCTTTTTAATAGTCGAAAGTGAATGGAGGGCAACTAACCCCCCTCTCACGTCCACCTTTTCCCCAAACAAATCCAATCAAAATTTTGAGATATCCATTTTATTCAACGTAGTTTTAAGTTCTGGATATTAGGTCTTAGAGGATGACGACCCCCCCCCCAACAGCCCTCAGGGCAAGGGTTGTAAGTTGCCCTGGGAGCATATAAGGTTTTATAGAACGCGTTGTCGTAGAAACTTCAAAAAGGGCTCATTCCATTGGAAATTGAAATGGTTAGTGCCCTTTTCAATAGTCGAAATTGATTGGAAGGCAACTAACACCCCTTCCACGCCCACCATTTCCCCAAACACATCCAATCAAAATTTTGAGATAGCCATTTTGTTCCACGCAGTTCAAAGTTCAGATAATTATACCTTTGAGCAGGACACTTCCCTCCCATAGTCTTCAGGGCAAGGGTTATAAGTTATGCCCTGGGGGCATATAAGGTTTTTATTGAAATCTTTGTCGTAGAAACTTGAAAAAGGCTCATTCGATTTGAAATTCAAAGGGCTAGTGCCCTTTTTAATAGTCAAAAGTGAATGGAGGGCAACTAACCCCCCTCTCACGCCCACCTTTTCCCCAAACACATCCAATCAAAATTTTGAGATAGCCATTTTATTCAAGGTAGTTTAAAGTTCTGGATATTAGGTCTTTGAGGATGACAACCCCCCCCCCCCTCCAACAGCCCTCAGGGCAAGGGTTGTAAGTTATGCCCTGGGAGCATATAAGGTTTTTATAGAACGCGTTGTCGTAGGAACTTCAAAAAGGGCTCATTCCATTAGAAATTGAAATGGCTAGAGCCCTTTTTAATAGTCGAAAGTGATTGGAAGGCAACTTCCACGCCCACCATTTCCCCAAACACATTCAATAAAAATTTTGAGATAGCCATTTTGTTCCACGCAGTTCAAAGTTCAGATAATTATACCTTTGAGCAGGACACTTCCCTCACAGTCTTCAGGGCAAGGGTTATAAGTTATACCCTGGGGGCCTATAAGGTTTTTATTGAAAGCGTTGTCGTAGAAACTTCAAAAGGGCTCATTCAATTGGAAATTGAAAGGGCTAACGCCTTTTTTTAATAGTTGAAATTTATTGGAGAGCGACTAATGCCCCTCTCACGCCCACCATTTTCCCAGACACATCCAATCAAAATTATGAGATATCCATTTTGTTCAACGTAGTTGAAAGTTCTAGTAATTAGGTCTTTTAGGATGAAAACCCCTCTGAGCAAGTTATGCCCTGGGGGCATATAAGGTTTATAGAGAAAGTTGTTGTAGAAATCAAAAAGGGCTCATTTGATTGGAAATTGGAATTGCCCTTTTTAATAGTCGATAATAAGTGAAGGGTAATTAACCTTCCTCTCACGCCCACCATTTCCCCAAAAAAATTCAATCAAAGTTTAGAGATAGCCATTTTGTTCAACGAAGTTGAAAGCTCTAGAAATTATATATTTAAGAATGACAAACCCCCCAGAACCCCCAGGGCAAAGGTAATATGTTATGCCCTGGGGGCTTATAACGTTTTATAGATAGAGCTGTCGTAAAACTTCAAAAGGGGCTCATTCAATTGGGAATTAAGAGGGCTAGTGCCCTTTTTAATAGTCGAAAGTGATTGGAGGGTTACTAGCCCCCCCCCCTTTCACGCCCACCATTCCTCAAAACACATCCAATCAAAATTTTCAGATAGCCATTTTTTTTTCAACGTAGTAAAAGTTCCGGAAATTAGGTCTTTGAGAATGACTCCCCCCCAGCCCTCAGGGCAAGGATTGTAAGTTATGCCCTGGGGGTATATTAGGTTTTTATTGAAAGTATTGTCGTAGAAACTTCAAAAGGGCTCATTTGATTGAGAATTGAAAGGCCTAGCGCCATTTTTAATAGTTGAAAGTGATTGGAGAGCGACTAACGACCCTCTCACGCCCACCATTTCCCCAAACACATCGAATTAAAATTTTGAGATATCCATTTTGCTCTGGCCTTGGGAAGGCATAGGGGTTTGGAGCCCAACTTATGTTAATTTCTACTCGTTTTGAGATTGACTCGGTTATTTATTGTAATTTCAGTTCGTTTTGGGTTTCATTTATTTATAGATGCTGATTTGTGGTAGTTTCACGCTTGGTAGATTATTTGATTTTATTTTTGCTCATTTTTTGTTTAATGGAGTTCTTAACTATTCTTTGAGAAACATATTTTGTGGAAAAAGTTTTTCTTAATTAATTCTAGAAGAAGATGATTAAGGATGCATTTTTTCCCAGGGGCGATTGTATTGAACCAGTAGTAGTCACTAATTATCGATAGAAAGTTAATTCAAATGATAATTTCAAAATTTAGTACCCGAACAAGAAATGTCATCGAGTAGGAATTCTAAGAGCTATCAGGACTGTATTTGCAAAACCTCCCAGTATCAGAGGCCATACTGGCATGTAGTATACCGTTTATTTCTAAACATATATGCCATCAATATGTGCGAATTATTAATGAGCGTTTATCCAATTAATAGCTACAGGGTATCAACAATTTGCACACCATCTACTTGTGCAACGGATTCCTTCACAGGGAGAGATGTATTTAAGACCTCAAAAATACATTTTCAGTGCATATTTTTAAACTGTCTATGAAGGGTGCTTCAGACGAATTGAATTAACACTCAGATAATTGCGGATTTAACATCTGACCTCCCACTGATTAAGAAGAATATATATATATATATATATATATATATATATATATATATATATATATATATATATATATAATATATATATATATATATATATATATATATATATATATATATATATATATATATATATATATATATATATATATATATATATATATATATATATATATATATATGGATGATTATAGGACAAAACATGCAGTATCAATGCTGAGGGGCGAAAAATTCCCCGTATTAGCGGAGATGCTGGTTTATTTTGGAAAACTATACTTTATTTCGAGAAGCGAAAACATTAAATGAGCTTTTTCCTCAAAAATTCACTCTGTAACAGTTAAACTTTCATATAATGGTAGTTTTAAGGGCTGCGGTAGGCCTCATCATATTTAGAGCAAGCTTACGCATGTTATTAAAAACAGAAAAAAACTCTTCAAATGAGGGTAAATAGTGACATTGAAACTACGAACCAACTAAAAAAAAAAAAAACGGCTTATATAGGGCCTGCCTCAAGCCCTCCCCCTCTTTACAATAAACTTCGTCTCTTTATCACCAATGTTCTAAAAACAAAAGATCAAACAAAAGGGCAATTGGAATGAGATAAAAAATATTTTTTGCAATGCCTTAATAACGGAAGAGTTTAAACAATAAGTTTTTAATTTAGATGTTTTAAAGGGCAATCAGTTGATATAACACTTACAATTACCCATTGACCACATTTGTTGCGCTCACAACTGATTTCAGTAAAGAACTATAAAGCTTTAGCGTAGAGAGTGAGGGGTTGAGAAGATGGCATACGCCCTCCCGCATATGCAGGATAATTTCTGCTCGTTTTTATCTTTAATATGTTTTTTACTTTCATTCGAAAAAAAAAAACAGTTCCTTTATTTTATTCGTGACGGGTTATGTATTGCTACTACATAGCTCTCGTTAGCTTTTAACTATCAAACTGTTGACACAATTCAGATGCCAAACTAATTCATAATGAAATCTTAATCATGCCTATCGACATTATTTGTATCGTTTATTTATTTTTTTGTTAAAGAATGTCTAGCTAACAGTCTCCAGACTAGGCTTACCAAACATAAAGATACGAAGTGTTGGAAGCCTTAGGACCAAGGAAAGTAAAAATGCTTTGTGAAATTGAACGGTACTATCAATACTTAAACTTAATACATTCTTATAGCCAAATAAAATCCTGTAATAGTATATTTTTCACAAAACAGCTTGATTTGTAGCTTTAACATAACCCTATGCGTACTGTTTTGCGTTTACTTAGAGTTCCAGTATCTGCAATGTAATCCGTGACAATTGGAATAGGTTCATACTATTATACCGCCAGCCCCAAATCATTTTCATTTTTTATCCTGGCCTAACCCGACCAAAGGTGAATGACATGGGAAGCTTTATAAAAAAACTCGAGTTTCACAAAATATCTGTAAGACTTTCCCAAAAAGAACAATTAGTACGGCTACACCATCACAATGGCATTCCAAAATGTTATCTCTGGCCAAGATAAGTCTCCGGACAAGTTCAGATCTTTCTATACACGCCCAAATGATAACTTTGTCCCATAACTTCAGATCTTCATTACAATTCTCGATTGGTCAGCAAAAAGAATGGATCGTAAAAAAAAACTTTCAGATTTGTTCCTCAGTCACAAGAGGTTTACAGCAAAAAACTTGAAACAGAAACGGTATATAGCTCTATATTCTTCTCGAACTCCCTGATACATATAGTTTATACCCAGATGTTCGGCAAGGGTAAAAAGGTCGAGAAACACTGATCTAGAATCAACTGTTCTTTAAGACATTTGGGGTTTATAAGGGTTCAATGAAGCCTGTGGATTAGCAGCATAGCAAATACCTTTTATCGGAATTGTTTAGACATCCAGAAACCAAAAATAATTGTTAAATATATTAGGTTTTCCGTATTACTAGTAATAAAGGAACATCTCTTTTTATCAGTCAAGAGTAGGACCGACAAAAGTACAACACTTTCAACTCAATTTTATAATTCTAAAAAAAAAACTGGGCAATAATAAAACGCACAAAAAGGCATATTCTTTAGTATTAACACTAAAACAGTCTATTTTTGGAAGAAAGTGAACTTCCGCGAAAAATAAGATTTTGCCTGTTTTAAGGTAAATGGTGAAACTGTATTTTACCATTGGCTCATCGGTATTTTTTTGGAACTGGACCAATCGAACCCTCGTTACATGATCAGACTGATGTGCATCCCCATTCACTGATTCCCAATTTTCTCTAAACCCAGCAACAGGAGTAAGACCAAGATAAGCTGGTGGTAACAAAGGCGGCGGAGTCACGCGCGTTGAATTGTCTGCGTAAACTTCATGTGCGAGGACATCATGAGCTTGAAATAGAGCCTATAAAAAGAAAAAAAATATTGATAAAATGTTCAACCAGATAACCAGCCTGAACGTGTCCATCGGAGATGGAACTCAATGCATAGGATAGCAAAACATCAGTTTACATCATTTTGAACAGGAAAGAACATGTAAAAATAAAATGATTTATTTTAACCGAGAAAGAAGTGATTTGAAATTTTTATTTATAAGTATTATGTGAATAATATTCCATGAACCATTATTACCGACAGTAAAATCATCAACAGAGAAAATGAAAAAATATTCTGTAAAAAAAAAAGAAGAAAAAAAAGCATAATTATACAAGTATATTGAGCTGTCGATGTTGTTTCAATGGGCAGGGAACCGCTTGACACAGATAACACAAATACTTTGGTGGAAATTAAACACTATTTGTGAGTTACGCGCTTCATTTCATTTGATTTTCAACTTTGTAAAGCCTCAAATTTGTAAGCGGCAGTCGCTGAATCCTTAAATACCAACTTCAGTAGAAACTACCCATTATTTGCGAAAAATATGTTTAATTGTATTGCGGGAGCAACACTTTTTTTCCTTTTTTTATGCGACCGATTTAAATTTATTTCAAAAAGTGGCAAGGCTCAACCTCAGCAGTTTCTACGAGAAGTAAGTACCTCTGGCCCGATTGGTGAATTATACCAAATTTGGGAAAGCTACGTAAAATTCTTGCCCGCAGCCAAAAAGATTGTTTTCGCTTGTCCTTGAGCCAGAACCGAAGTGAAGTTTTAAAGGCTATGCCAGAAACACAACCTGAAGTCGTTCCGCCTAGTTTTGCTTTCTTCAAACCATGTTTCTGCTTTCGAACGAAAATCTCTGTTCAAGCAAAAAGGCAGAAGTTGCAAACTGACGTTATATTAAAATCTACAAGTTCTTAAGATGTATGACGGATCCTTGACCCACTGCCAAAACATTTTCTTAGAATAATAAATAGAAATTATAGAGTTCCCAAAAATGAGCATTTTCTCATTGATCCGAAAGTTTTCTAATCTACTTTTATAGCCATTATTTGTGACTACGATTGAGTTTGCTATTTTATTTTCTGTTTTTGGGACAGCCGCAGACGAATGGTGCAACATGTACCTTCTGAACTTGAATAGTTCTCAAACTACTGAAAATACTGGAGCTTACCCTTTGCTCCTTTCTTGATTAAATAAAAAAAGCAAGTTTTTTTTTTAACTGAAAGTAAGGAGCAACATTAAAACTTAAAACGAATAGAAATTATTCCGTATATGAAAGGGGCTGTCCCCTCCTCAACGCCTCACTCTTTACGCTAAAGTTTTTTATTGTTTTAAAAAATAGAGTTGTTAGAAAGAGTCTAACTTTAGCGTAAAGAGCGAGGCGTTGAGGATGGGACAGCCGTAATCTTTCTTCTAGCAAAAAATACAAAATTCCACATTTTTGCAGATAGGAGCTTGAAGCCTCTACAGTAGGGTTCTCTGATACACTGAATCTGGTGGTGTGATTTCCATTAAGGTTCTATAGCTTTTAGGGGGTATTTCCACCTTTTTCAAAAATCAGCCAAATTTTCTCAGGCGCGTAACTTTTGATGGGTAGGACTAAACTTGATGAAACTTATATATTTGAAATCAGTATTAAAATCTGATTCTTTTGATGCATCTATTGGTATCAAAATCCCGTTTTTTAGAGTTTCGGTTACTATTGAGCCGGGTCGCTCCTTACTTACAGTTCGTTACCACGAACTGTTTGATATGGATATTAACAAGCTGGCCCATGGTACTAAAATCAAATTCTTATATAAGACATTATTTCTTTTGACGCTAGTCAAATATAGTTGAATAACAGATGGAAGTATATTACATCAGTTATATAGTACAATAATTCATTAAACAAATGTACCATTTTGAAAGTTTCGAGGGGTTGACAACTTGCATTGCTGTGGCGTATATCAAGAAAAATTAATTGTTACTCAACGCAAAAGCGAGCGAGGTCCTGATTCGGAAAGGTATGCATATCACACCTTGTTTGGTGCAATACCACACTACAAGCATTCATCAGTGTAGGCCTGCAACCCCTCCAGTACCTCCTCCTCCGCCGGTCCTCTTAGTGGAAACTCCTCTGAGGAGCAGTAAGGAGGTTTATACTTGTTTGAACTGGAGTCAAACAGTGATTTTCAATCTGTATGAATAGTTAAGCAAATTGGGCCAGCGGCATTTCGACCCCCTCCCCCCTGCGCACTTCTTACTGCTAATGTTTCAGAAGGAAGGTAGGCATGTTGCAACTTGTCAGAAGTAGAACCAAATAAATATTTTCAGCCTGTATTATTGGACGCAAAATTGGGCTCTTGGTCCCTCTAGTATCCCCCTACCTCCACTCTCCTTAGTGTGGATTCTTCTGAAGGAAGGTAGACGTTCTACTTTCTTTTCTTTTTTCTTTTTTTTGATCATAGCCACACAGTGATTTTCAACCTTTATGACTTCACAAGCAAAGTGGGTCAGACGTTGCTCTAACACCCTTCCTCTGCATTATTTTTTATCAGAAAGGCAGGCATGTTGCACTTTGTTTGAGCCGGAATCACGGAAGAATTTTCATAAATTATGATAGAATAACCAAAGTGGGCGCAGAGTTTGTCTAGAACCCCTCTCGTTAACCCCAAAAATGTAATAAGTAGACCCGTTGCCCCTCCAAATCATCCCTGCCATAACCATGTGAAAAACTCAGAGCTTACAGTTAACCCATGATAGGTAGCTAAATACAAATCTCTTCAAGAATCATAAACCTCCTTCACATCATTTAATAACTACAAGTCATACGGAAGGTCATTCTATAATAGAGGTCCGACGCGAAGGATAGAAAATTAAACTAAATTAACATCTTTGGTGAAAGATCTCAAGAGAAAAAAAAGAAGAAAAGTGCCCCAAAGGTGCAAATTAAGGGCTCAAGTAACAAGTAAAGAAGACTTCAAAATATAAGGTTTGTGACAGAAAAGCAAGAGTCCTATGTCAGGACGAGTCACAACGTGTGGAAAAGGGGCGATGTCTTTATAGACCGTAGATTACCACGACCTACGAATCATTGGTTTTTTCATTGACTATAAGGAAATTATTCTTTGCCAGTTTTTATTTCATTAAACCACGAATTGAACCATCTATTTAAAAAATGACCTTCGTGACATACCAACAACAGAGACAAAAAATAACAAAGAGAACAACTGCCCATTTACGAGCGAAAAACGTATCCCACCTTCATACTTCACCTTCAACCAGACAGAAAACAAATTTCATTCACATAACTAGCAATTTTAAGATTGCAACACAACAATGAGCAGGAGGAATATACCAATTTAACAACATTCTTCATTGTAATTATTGTCCCTTAAGAGACTTAAAGGTCCAATTTTCATTCCATAAATAAAATAAATAAAGGACCATTTTTCAAAAGATACAAATAGATATTCACGTGCGAAAAACATAACTGATTCATACTTCACCTTCAACCAGATAGAAAACTCAAACTTAAAGTTATTCAAGTACAAAACTATTTCAACATTGCAACGCAACCTAGAGTAGAAGGAAAATATCCATTCAACAAATATTTTTCAAAGTGATTTATGTCCCTTAAGAGACTTAAAGGTCCATTTTTCATTCCGTAAATATATTCTTTGCTCCAGCCTACGCAGTGCTACCAAATGCTTTATTCTGGATACAAATAGATATTCACGTGCGAAAAACATAACTGATCTTCATACTTCACCTTCAACCAGACAGAAAACTCATTTAAAGTTATTTAAGTACAAAACTATTTTAACATTGCAACGCAACCTTGAGTAGAAGGAATATATCAATTCAACAAATATTTTTCAAAGTGATTTATGTCCCTTAAGAGACTTAAAGGTCCATTTTTCATTCCGTAAATATATTCTTTGCTCCAGCCTACGCAGTGCTACCAAATGCTTCATTCTGGATACAAATAGATTTTCACGTGCGAAAAACATAACTGATCTTCATACTTCATCTTCAACCAGACAGAAAACTCATTTAAAGTTATTTAAGTACAAAACTATTTTAACATTGCAACGCAACCTTGAGTAGAAGGAATATATCAATTCAACAAATATTTTTCAAAGTGATTTATGTCCCTTAAGAGACTTAAAGGTCCATTTTTCATTCCGTAAATATATTCTTTGCTCCAGCTTACGCAGTGCTACCAAATGCTTCATTCTGGATACAAATAAATATTCACGTGCGGAAAACATAACTGATCTTCATACTTCACCTTCAACCAGACAGAAAACTCATTTAAAGTTATTCAAGTACAAAACTATTTTAACATTGCAACGCAACCTTGAGTAGAAGGAATATATTAATTCAACAAATATTTTTCAAAGTGATTTATGTCCCTTAAGAGACTTTAAGATCCATTTTTCATTCGGTAAATATACTCTTTGCTCCAGCCTACGCAGTCCTACGAAATACTTCAGTTTTTTAGTGTTTTCCTTCTTGCAGCTTATCTGGACTCCGATATGAATTTGGGGAAATAGCAAAAGTTTACTAGAAATGCTTTCAGCCTACACAACAATCTACATTTGAAGGTCCTCTCTTCAATCTTATCTCGTTTTTACGGATACTCATTTTCCAAGTTTAGTTCGACTATAATAGTTATTTCTATACAACAATGTTTGAGTCAGAACCTTTGGGCTAGAATGTTAAAATTTTAAGCAGTAAGCAAACTTTTTTAATGTCCTAGAAATATATCGAGGCCGCAATAGCTTCGTTGTAAAGTACGTACCCAATTAGAAAGAGACATTAAAGCCGCCATATTTATTATAATAAATAAGATCAGCTTACAATATTTTAAGAATTTTATTTCTAAAAAATAATAAAATAAATATTACGGCTAAAAACAATTAATCCCATTTTTGATTCAGCACCAAAAATTACAGAAGGAAAACCTCCAAGTAATCAATCTAGCTCCTAAGACATTATTGATTCGTTAACCAGTTAAGGTTCTTTTTTATCTCAATATGCGTCTCCCTTACCGAAATTCATCTATTATCACATTCTAATTAATTATGCTACGGGGATAGTTCGGTTTCGTGCTATTTTAATGATCCATTTCGTCTTGATTTCAATTTGTTGCAGAAAATGATAAGAATTTGGCCCCTCTTGTTTTAAAAAAAGAACTCAGGTCAGATCCAACAAACCATTAAATCAAACTGTTCAAGGTAACGAACTGTAAGTAAGGAGTGACCCGGCTCAATCGTAACCGAAACTCTAAAAAACGAAATTTGTTACAAAAAGATATATCAAAAGAATTGCCTTTTTATGCTGATTTCAAATATATAAGTTTCATCAAGTTTAGTCTACCCATCAAAAGTTATGCGCCTGAGAAAATTTGCTTGCTTTTCGAAAAAAGTGGCAACATCCCCTAAAAGCTATAGAACCTTAATGAAAATCACAACATCAGATTCAGCATACCAGAGAACCCTTCCTTATAGGCTTCAAGCTCCTATCTGCAAAAATATGGAATTTTGTATTTTTGGCCAGAAGAACGATCACGGATGCGTGTTTATTTGATTGTTTTTGTTTGTTTTCCCTAGGGGTGATCGTATCGACCCAGTGGTCCTAGAATATCGGGAGAGGGCTTATTCGAACAGAAATTAAAAGTTGTAGTGCCCCTTTTCAGTGACCAAAAAATTGGAGGACAACAAGGCCCCGTCCCCCGCCCCTTTTTTCCCAAAATCGCCCGATCAAAATTTTGAGATAGCCATTTTGTTTATCATAGTTGAAAGGGCCAATAACTATGCCTTTGGGTATAACATGGCCTCCCCATAGCCTCAAGGGAAAGGTCTTCAAGTTATAAAATTAGCCCATTGTTTGCGCCTAGTATTTGTTATTGGGATATATGCATACATTTTTGCTGGGGGGGGGATTTTCTGTTGGGGTTTTTTCCAAGGGGAATTTTCCATGGGGAGGAAAGTTTCCAGGGAGTTAACTTGCCAGGGGAAATTATACACTGGTACTTGCCAGAATTCTTATGCAAAATTAATTGTATGTGTCTTGCTTTCTCTTTTCCGTCTCAATTTTACGCGCGGAGTGGTTAAGAGAAATTGTCCGGGGTAAATATTCACCAGGATTGAATTGTCTAGAGAATATTTCCGTGGGGTGGGGGTTTCTCCGTGGAGGTGGGGCCAGATTTCCTGGCATTATTTAAAAAACGATCAGAAATTAAAAAAAAAAACAAGTTTTTTAGCTTACAGTAAGGAGCAACATTAAAACTTAAAACGAACAGAAATTATTACGTATATAAAGAGGGTTGCCCTCTCCTCAACACCTCGCTGTTTACGCTAAAGTTTGAATTTTGTCCGAGTTCTTTAAGAATGACTCCTGATATAGAAGGGCTTTTGAATTATAACAATAAAACTCTTTTTTAAATGTGCTAAAAAAAACTTTAGCGTAAAGAGCAGTATTGAGGAGGGCGGAACCCCCTTTATATACGTAATAATTTATGTTTGCTTTTAAGTTTTAATGTTGCTCCTCACTTTCAGTTGGAAAAAACTTGTTTTTTCTTTATTGCTAAAAAGCAACTAGGTTAAAAAATGGACGTTTTTCGCTTATCCTTGGTCAGAGCCATCCGCATATTAGCTGATAGGAGTTTACAGTCTATTTGCGGTTCTGCTTTCGAGTGGAGAACTCTGTTCAAGCAGGAACAAGTTACAGATAGAACTAAGAATATAATCTATACATACTAAGATGTGCGACGTCTCCCCAGACCCATCACCAAAATGTTTTCTTGGAATAACAAACAGAAACATTTACAGATAAAAAGAAGAGCATCTCTTCATGGGTCCAAAAGTGCAGTAATCTACTACTTGGAGCAATTTGTTTGTGATTTTAGTTGAGTTGGTTATTTCATTCTCTGTGTTTCAAAACGAGGCAGAGATACTTTATCACATGTACCTCATAAACTGCTGGAGCGAAAAGGCTGGGAAGAATGAAAAGGGTACCGTTATAATTTCCACGTTGGAAAACTTTAAGCCCGATTGTCTTAAATATCTAGCATATAATAAACGGGTGATCGGAAACAGCTAAAAATATAAAACAACACTTCTATATTACACTTTGTAGTCTAGCGGTAACGGCACTTCGGTATGACCGTGGTAACCTAGATTCGAGTTTTTGTTAAGGTAATTTTTGAGCTGTGTTATCTATTTCAAGGGCTAATTAATTTGTAATTATCAGTTCTCCTAAAATGATAAAGCTAAAGAAACAAAAATAATAAAAGTATATATTTGCTGATGAGAAGTTCAAGTTGTTTGCAGCCTTGCGGCAGAAAAATTGCACTAGCAATAACTGGAACTTCCGTAAAGTATATTAACTGCACATCTTAATTTTTTAATGTGCTTCAGGTTTCTAAAAACTGTATATATTTCAAATAAAATAGGCCTAATTTTTCACAGATACTTGAATTTTTTATTTAGAACTTCTAAAAGATGCCAAGTATAATATACCCCATAGGCTCTTAATGTGACAAGTCTCAGATTTTTAGCGGAAAATTTAAGAGAGACGCGAAATTAAACCTACATTTAATGCCCAATTTTAGCAAAAACTCATGATAACTTCTATAGTTTCTTTGCCACGATTAGAAAAGACCTTTTTATGAGGTTGTTTGTCTATATTTTCAAAAACCTAAACAGCACTCACAAAAGATAATTGTAAAAAAAAAAACGTAAAAAAACGAACTGCTTCGCAGTTCATGCAGCGTGTTTTGGAAAGCTATTTCAATTAAAGCAGCTCGTGACATTTCCCTACATTTCTAGAATTCTAAAAAACCAGCGCTTTACTGAAAATTAACTAAAAAAAGTTTTCCACAAAATAAGTTTTTCCAAGAAAAGGGAAGATCTCCATTACACCAAAAATGAACAGAAGTAAAGTGAAATAATTTTCCAAGTGTGTAAAACTATTACAAATCATCGTCAATAAATAAATGGAACCCAAAACGAACAGAAATTACAATAAATAACCAATTGAAATTAAAAACAAGCAGAAAGTAAGAAGAGTAGGGTTGCCACCCCCCATGCCTTGTGAAAACCAGAAAATAATTTGCACTTTACTATGATTTACCTTGAGTTATGCCCTTTTGAAAACCCGTATTAACATAAAATATTTTGATTTACTTCCAATACACCCTCTAACATTCTCCAAAAGGTTCGTCTGAATGTTCTTCGTCTTATTGGACATTAAAGGTCAAACATACCCCCCCCTCCCGCCATTTCCCAATAACAAATACTATGTGTATACAATGGGCAAACTGCATAACTAACAGCCCTGACCCCGAGGGCTGTGCAAAAGGGGAAATGCCCAGTAACATAGTTACTGGACCTTTCAACTATGCTGTAAAAAATTACATCGCAAAATTTTGATTGGATGTGCTTGGGCAATTGATGGGCGTGGGAGGGGGCATGGGTGCCCTCCAATAACTTTTGACTATTAAAAAGATTATTATAACTTTCAATTTCCAATTCAATGGGCTCCTTCTGAAGGTTCTACGACAAATCCATCTATACAAAGTGCCTTAGTGAAACAATAAAAAAAATTAAAAAAAAATAAAAAATGATGAAATAAATAACCATATAGTTCTTTACCTAGGCAGCGCTATTGCGCGGCCTATGGAAAACTAACCTTTTTTGAGTGTTTTAGAGAATTAAAATCGTGTAGTAAAATTTATTGGTTAAATGGCCGGTAAAGTACTAATGAGAGCTTATGGAATTGATCTTTTATTTTCTACAGGCCACTTAAGGATTTTTCCGCTTCTAATCCTGTTTTCTTGCATCGGTTTTGTGTTTTCAGTAAAGCGCTGGTTTTTCAAAATTCAAAAAATAAAGGGAAATATTACGAGACAGTTTATTTGAAACAGTTTTTCAAAAACGCATTGGTTAAACTGCGAAGCAGTAATGTTTGTTTGTTTTTAGTTTCAACCCTTCACTTTACTTTCATCAGAAACTCTTTTTTTATTAATTTATAAAAAATTGTGTAAACTTCACACAGTTTTTAGATTTTTATTTACAGTGCTTCACTAAAAAAAAAGAGGAAAAGATGTGGAATGTCATTAAATATAGGCATTATCAATAATATTAGGTTTAAGAATCAAATTGACGATTCGGAAGTAATAAAAGCTAAAAAGAAAAAATTCTCTTGTAAATACCCCAAAAAGAGGAAATAATTTATATTGTATAGGTGACTTAAAGAGACATGTGAACGTCTTTGAATTCAGTAGTTGCAATTAGGAAAGACACTTGGAAAGATGAAAAAAGGGGACTTTTATCCATAGACGATGAGTTCATTATTCTTTGGTATCTTAGCAACTAAAACAAGGAAAAAGTCAGGTAAGGAAACAGGGGAAATCTTTAAGTTGTAGTCAATTTACATAGCTCACGAAACTAAGGTATTCTTTCCACAAGACAGTCAATTCTCTTTTTTAAAACTCACTACCTTATTGCAGAAAAAAAAATACTCCAGAACGACACAGAGTAATCTTTAGAAAGCGTTGGTGCGTGTCCGTTCAACCTATATTTTTCGTTGGATCTAAACTGACAAATTAATCCTGAATACAGTTTAAATATTGAGCATTTTGCGTGAAAGTGAACTTTTTTTCAAAAGTTATTTACTTTGACGGGAAAGGACTTAAAAGTACTACCTTCTCTAGCTGCACTCAAAATTCACTATTTTTGAAAAGAAATTGGAACAATAGAATTTTGTTTAGTTTCACTGAAAAAAAAAAACACCCTTGTGCATGTCAAAATATATAAAAAATTGAGAAGGGGGCTACCAGAAGGCCTTTTGAGTTTTTGTATGTGATAGATAGAAATAGATATTTAATGCTCTAAAATAACAATGGCCATGGCTACAATGTGTCGTGTCTGTGTGTATGTGTCTGTTAGTGCATGTCTGTGTAATTACGGGGGTAGGGTGTGTGTTTTATAAAAAAAACTTACGACTCAAACAAACTTTTGAATACTTTTGAACAGTTCTTAGACGATTGATTTGCCTCTATCTTCTATGCACATAAATGTGCTCTTGGAAAAGCATGAAAAATGGCTCTTTATGTAAGAAACATTTGTAAAATATACATTTTCAAGATTGGTGCTAACTAACAACTTTTTAAGCAAGGAGGGTATAGAAGAGGAAATTTCCAGAGGGTCTAAAATACGAAAGTGTATTTACAGCGACGATTTGAATTTTTTTTTATGGAGGAAGAACCTTCGGTGGATGTTGCTTCCCGATCCAATCCCTGTGTGCATGAATTATTACAGCCATTAATTTGAGTACCCATGTGTCTTTCATTTACAACTGTCAAAGTACCAAGAACAGTGACAATGAAGCTGATTCTTTGAATTTGTTAAAAGGAAACTTACACAAAAACATATATTTTAAAAAATCTAGAATTGAAATACTACAAACGTGGGTTAAAAACCAAGAAAAAAGCCAAAAACATCCGGCACCAAAGAGGTTAAGAAGGTGTATCTTTCCTTTGAAGGTTTGGCTGTCTTTGGGAATCAACAGATCGTTAATGTTTGAATTTTACGAAATAAATTTAAGAAATAGTCAAATTTAAGAAATTAGTTTTCATTATTCATTTTCAGGGCTAAACGTCGCATCTGGCAAAAACTTAAACTTAAACTGACAAAAATCTTTGTAATTTGTCGTAAAAACTTCTTAATTTTAAAACAAAAAGAAGAACAATCCTAGAAATCGATTTTTCCGATATGAATAGACCTGAGACAGGTCAGGGGGGGGGGGATTATTTTTATTTTTATGTCCTTGGTACTTCAACGGTGCGAGAGCAAAATCGTTCCTGATGCAAAAGAAAGAAGTAACTTACGGCCACAGGAGCAGGCGGAGGCCGCGGAATTGCTGGAAGATAATTGGGATTATAGCTAGGGCCCGGAACTCCGTGCTGGTCAAGCATATGACGATAGCGACTATGAACAGGACAACCTCCTAAAGGAGATATCAAAGGCCCACTTCTGCTTCTCACCATCAAAGGTTCATAGCTTTCACTAACTAAAAAATCACTTCCTTCATAATCACTAAAAGGACAGCCCGTGCTTTCCGCATATGGAACATAACCATTAGCGTTCGGGTGGAACTCCGGAAAGTAATTAGTGCTTGAAGTATCCCTACTATTATGATATCCATTAGGGATATGTCCGTAACTAATAGCATGCCGTAGGTGACTCCTTGGGTGTCTGGGTGGATTTCGATTCATGTTCTTATTCATCATAAATAGGGAAATTATCCTCGTTCAAGTAGAGGAGTTAGTACAGCAAATAATTAAGATGACTGGGATAAAACATAGGATTAGTCCAAACTGAATGTGCGATGTTTGGATATTCCGTGTAATTCGTTTCTCAAAGACGGCCGTAGCATTTGTATATTAAAATTGTTCATTCTGTGTCACAAAGAAGCAAGCTTAAACAAAAGTTTTGATAAATAATCACCAATCTTAATATTGCTACAACAGTATTTTACCAGGACGGAATCCCAGGGTACTTTATTAAAACTTATACATGAAATGAAACAAACTGAAAGAGTGTTCCTTTCAGGTACTTCCACTCCATCCTCTGCACTCTCACATTTCAATCCCCAGTCGTGAATCCACAACAACTATGTCCTTTAGCAACAACTTTTAATTTTTTTTTTCTGCTATTTTATGTGACACCTGTTCCAAAGAAAGCGTTCTACTTTTTCGAGAGACCTTGTTTTGTTGAGCGTATCATAAAATTCAACACTGTTTATCGATCGAAACATTCATCAATTTATCCTTTTGCCTCGAGCAGAGAAAACATGGAGAACGTAATAATAGCAAATAGGATTTTGCTTTATACTCCTTATATTTTGAAAAAGAAATTTTCTTTTCACATGCAACGGGAAATCTTCAACGGGATAAGAGGGCAAAATTTCAGGGATGTTAGAATCACATCTGATGGAAGAATAATTGTTTCTCTCTGAAAGTCTCTTGCGATAATTCTATTGTCGCAATTTCCTTTAAAACCAAAGAATTTCCTTTAAAACCAACACTCATATCATTTGACAGGGAACAAGATAAGGTACATAAAAATATAGTGTTTGTAGTACTGGAGCAGAGATGAGTACACTGGCTGGTGCTTTTGGCTTCAAATAAACCTCTTGATTATGCTCATCACTCAAAAGTGCCAATTAATGCCAAAGAAAGAGTTAAACAGATTCATCTCCGTCTCCAAATTTTCTTTGGTAACTGTTGTTCTGAAACTCCAGCTCCGTCAAAAGTTTTGCAAGGAATCCAAATTACTTCTAGCCATAAATCAAAGACAACTTTCAAGGCTCTATTGAACACTGCAAACAAGCGTTAAATTGGCGTTAAGCGTTAAATCAAAGACAACTTTCAAGGCTCTATTGAACACTGCAAACAAGCGTTAAATTGGCGTTAAGCGTTAAATCAAAGACTCTATTGAACACTGCAAAAATTGGCGGGAAAGAAAAATAAGCCTGTTAGCTTTAAAATACTGTGCCTGCTAGAAGACAGGAACAACCAGATCGTTTAGAAACCAAATTATGTGTTACTTCGGTTTCTTCCTAAGAGCGATAAACCGAACAAAATCGATCCAGGTACTGTATTGGTTTTAGATTTAGAATGTGTTAAATTTCAACTTTTCACTAATGGTCAACAAATATATGAACTACTTAAACCATCTCAATAACTATTGAATAAGATAGACTTCCAGCTTATGATCACAGCTACAATGATATAACACTAAATATTGCCCGTTACAACTACTTTTATTCACACGAATTCCTTGATCAACCATACAACTGAAAACATAGGAAATAGGGATACTTGGCACGACAGATCTCTTTCAATAAAATAAAAGTATTGCAGCCAGTAAAAGCACTCTCTGAGACAACGAAAGACTGGAAATTCTTAGAACTCCCAGAGAAAGCATAACATAGAACTAAGCGCAGGATCGAAAGAGAAACCTATCAAGAAACTTTTTCAACTAGTAAAAATTTGTCAATTTCAAATAATCCATATCAGTAAAAGTATACTGGGAGACCTGTATCAACAGTAAAACACACAAATAATTTCAGAACACGAAATAAAACGCATATTTTCGTCAAGGCCAAGGTATTGCTTAAGAAACTAAGCAGGTATAAATAAGAAACAATCACTAATAATAGGTAAATAAATATGTACTTCAAACGCTCACAACAGGAAATACTTTATATCACTAACACGTGATACTTAAAAGTGCGACATATGCCATTTTGGTCGAAAATGAGTTATGTATGTTCCATGGGTAAACTAAGCACAAAGAATCGAATGGTGCATTCAGAATCGTCCTATCTTGTACCGTTATGAAGGTAAAAAGAGACACGAGCCTCTAAGTGGCGCATGTCTTTTTTTATGAGGTCTTGTTGCAATTCGAAATGACAGAAGAGGATTATCTTATGGAGCTATATAACATGGGGACCTGGCATTTGTCTCCTTTTTTTGTCAAGGAAAAAGGAGATATAGGCCAGAAAATGGTAGAATTTTGAATTCAATCGGAATACTTGAATTTAATTTATACCACTGAAAAAAAACATAAAAAGTTGGTTTCGAAAATGTTCCCTTTATCCCCATTAGCCTCATCCTTCAGAGCGGCCACAGCCGACAAACTTTTTATTAAGTTTTACTCTTTCTTTAGTTGCATATAAAACATGTGCTTTTATGCAGATATAAATACGCACCTTGTTTTAAGACATGTAATTCAGCTACCTTATGGCTTACATATGCTTCGCGAGACATGTAAGCTTTTACAAGGGGGTAACGTTTAACTCCCATTCACCTTACAAATCCTCAATGTTCTACAGACTACGCCCACAGGTTCTCAGATTTTTCATACGAGCCCCCCCTGGAGATGTATCACTTGCTAAAAAGGAAAATCCCCATATATATATTTGCCTATTCTAAACTCTTAACATGGCCTCCCTTTTCGAGCATCTTTTGGTGGCCAAGTTTTATTGCATCACCGCAAAATGGTTCAACCCTCTGATGAAGAATTAGAAGAAGTTTCTAGTCTAAAAAAAACTGTTTTCACACCAAAATGTTTCAAATTTTCCTGGCAGATCCTTACAGCAGTTTTATTTTATTAGGATATAAGAAAAGATGAGGAATCGAGTGTTCCTTGTTCAACCTGTACAGGCACGGCTAGATATTACTTTACACCAGTCCCCAGTAACTCAGCCAAACCTTTAAACTTATAACCAAGGCACATCTTGAATTTGAAAGACTATTTAAATGCTTATAGAAATCGTAATATAACGTTGTGACCGGTTGATGAAAGTACAGGATGTCATAAAAAGACAATCAATTGATTTTTTTTTTTTTTTTAATTGACTGAGCATTCAGGAATTTTCTTCCACTTTCAGTTTGAAAAAATTCGGCTTACAGCACAAAATAATAAAAAAGCGGCGCTTTCCCGTGGCCTAATATCCTTTCTTACATAAAAGAGGCGCAAATTCTAAAATCTTTCGTTCGAATAACCACTCTCCAGGAGTATACAGCCATCGATTTGATACGACCCCTCCTCCCCCAGAAAAAAATAAAAGATTTTTTTTAGAAAGACTCCATAACAAGAAAATATAGATGTTTTTTTTATTTTTTCTATTTCAGAGGAGCCATTGAAATGCGGAACAGGTTTTACCTCCTCCCCTACCTTCTCTTCAATCAGACGGAAACTTTGGTGTAAATTATAACCTGGCTAAAATTTGGGTATATGAAATCAGTGTAAAAAGTAAAATATGTTTAATTTATTTGACTCCAACTTTGTATTTTAGACGAGGATTACTTTTACACTTTCGTAAGCCTGAGATAGATGTAAAAAAGAATATTAGGTTTTAACAGTTAGGGCCCTAATTGAGTTAACTGTTAAAACGAGTCCTTTGTAAAATGACCCGGTTAACCTTCTCTTTTCTAAGCCATGGTCACTAATGAAGGGAACTTAGAAAAAAAAAATTTACACTAAAACTCGGGTTGAATGGGGAAGAGAATTTACAATCACATGGGTGGAAAATCTGCCCATTTTATGATCTCCTATTATTGGGTTAAAGTTATCCTGACCACATTCTGGAAGTGTTCGCTGTGTTAAACAAATACTTGTGAGAAAAAAAGATCGAGATGTCACGAATAAGTACAACAAAAATTTGCTTCCAAAATCTTTTGTCTCCATTGAGGATTCTTTCCCTACAAGCCGATAGGCAAAATAAAATTTCCATTTTCCGCGCATGGAATCTATATGACCAAATGTTTCGTCCAAAATTCATCGTCGTCATTGAGGATCTTTTGGCCCAGTCTATGTACCCTGTAAGCTTCAAACTGTTCAGAGAAATACAATTTTGTCCTATTCGGGGAATCACAAATCGATACAATCTTTTTTCAAATGTTTTGTCCTCACTGAGGACAATTATGCCCAGTCTACAGGCCTTGTATATTGCAAGCCGATCGGAGATTAAAAAAAAAAAAAAAAAAAAAAAAAAAACTAGGCCTATTTTGGGCGTCATGAACCAATATAATATTTATTTTTCCTATAGTTTTGTTCCTGTCTACAATTCCTGTAAATTTCATGCCAATCTAAAAAAAAAAAAAATCCATATACTCCCACATCACAAATGAATACAATCTCTAGGCCAGTTTAACAAACCCTGTAAGTTTCAAGCGAATCAGAAACGAAAAAGTAGGCCAATTTTCGAGCGTTAGGAATCGGTACAACCAAATCCGGCTTGGGACTTATTAATAGAATTTCCAAGCCGGTCGGAGACGAAAAATTTCTTAAGTTCCTTTTTCTGGCAGAAATCTTATAGTCTTTTAGTTTGGGCTGATGAAAACATTTCAAGCCCAGGACCTCATTTTGGTATGGGCTGATAGAAAATGTTTTGTTTTTTAGCAAATTTTTAGGCGAGTAAATTTTTTCTTGGAATTTTTACGTGTTAGGGCTCTTGTCCCAGGGGCTTATAGAATGTTCAAGGTGCCCTAGTTCTTGGTCCATTCTCGACCGATTCATGCCTCCAACATAGAAATGTGGTTTACATTAAGATCAACTTGATCCCAAGACTAACAAAAGTAGATTTCTACCTGTTCGGAAGATATACTTTGTAAACCTTTTCCAGGACACATTTACGGGCAAACTAATATTTGTTTTCAAGTTCTTTTTTTCAATTGAAATCCTTTTGGGACAAGCATTTGCGGACAAAAGTTCCAAGCTGAAGGGAAACTAAAGTCTTTTTTTACATTTTCGGGGGGGGGAGGCTCGTACTCTGAACTAAAAATTATTTTTACATGAGGATTTCCTTGGATCAGGGACTTAATATTCCTTTCTCGGGCTCAATTTTTAAGCAAACCATAATTTTCTTTATTCTTTTTTGTCTTTGTTTTCTTTATTTGTTTTGTTATTTATTATTTTCGTTTCTCTTTTTGTGCAGAAAGGTTCCCATTCCCAAGGGAATGTGTGATACAAGTTTCAAGTTGGCCGGATAATTTTGGCTCTTTTTAGGGCGGCTCATACCCTAGGCTAAAAGATTGTTTGTACATTAGGATTTCTTTAGTCCTGGAGCTAACAGATATAGATTTCAACCCGTTCTAAAACAAAAGTTTTTTTGGTTCTGACTCGTGTCCATTTGTGGTCGAAAAAGTATTTGCTTTTCTTCGCTTATTTTTTCTTTGGCCCAAGGATTTTGAATATAAGTATCAATCCAAACGGAAAAGAAATTGACGGCTTACATATTTAAGTTTCAAGCCGCCCAACACATTTTTTGGCCATCTTTAAAGCGCCATTTTCGGACAAACTAAACTTTTTTCTTTTCTTTTATTTTGTAGGCCTGTACTATGGATTCCCTTGGCCCAGGAAGTTACGAATGTAATTTTCAAGCAGATTGTGACAAGAGTTTTGACCCTTGATCAGGCCCCGCTTTTGGATTTCAAGCCGTTCGAAAAAAATGGCCCTTTGCCGTGGCATTTGAGGGCGAACTATTTTCTTTTCTTTTTTCTGTGCACATAAAGGTCCCTTTGTCCTAGTGACTAAGTTTCAAGTAGATTGAAAAAAAAGTTTGCCCATTTCCGTGGGGACCATACCCCAAGCCTAATTTTTCCGTACATTGGGATCTCTTTGGCCCATGTTTGAATAGACGTGAGTTTTGAGTGTATAAGAGTGTATTTGAGTAACTCCTGGCCTGTTTCCGAGCCCCTATAGCACTTCTCCTCTCCTTCGAATGTGAAGGCCCTTGACCTGGGGATCTATCTCCAAAAGTATAAAGACGATTAGAAAACTAAGATCAAACATGCCTGCCTTTTTCTGCAATAGAAACTAACTGTCAGCAACGGACGACTAATATAAGCCAAAGAACAGGGGGTGGGGGGTATAGGGATGGCCTAGGACGAAAAAGAAAACAAAAGTGGGATCAGTTGCCTACAATCCCTTATGACCCTTTAAAAATATACTAAAAACAACTTTCCAAGCGAATAAGCCGGTCTCAAGTTTCCATATTAAATGGCCAGGATAGAATCATAACAATACTTCTAAGACATTGTTCGTCACTAAAAGTTACTTTTAATTTTTTTTAAAGATCCTGAGCAAGACTGGTAGGAAAACTTTAAAACCTTTTTGAAGGTCTTTTCACTATAAAAAGAAAACTATGGGATTTCTTGCAAAAATTCGAGTTGAAAATCCTTTCACTCTTTCATCAAAACCTGGTAGGAATTCTAGACGTCTGAACTAAGTAAAAGACATAACATCTGCGTTGACAATGATAAGCGATTACTACTCATCCATTCAATCATAAATTTTCCCTATGAATTGTTTATTCCCAAGACTAATTTAAAGAATGTCGATGTGTCAAAGTCTTGTCACGTTCTTAACTTGCCTTAAAAATTGACATAAAAGCTATTCAGGGCTAAAAAAAATTAGAGAGAATTTACCAAACACTCTGGGATGATGAGATATCAGTAAAGAACGACACGCGCAAAAAAAAGCCGATGTGTGAAAACCAGAAGTTTAGAAACGATCTCCATTTAATGCTGATACCAAACATGTAAAAATTAACATGTTTAAAGGTACTTACCAAAAGTTATTAGCATATGTAAATTTACATAAAACCAGTTATTAGCCTATGGCTCCGCACCTGTGATTCCCTACTAAGGTTTATTATTTGAATGATAGGATTGTTTTTTTTTTTTTTTTTTTTTTTTTTTGTATGCTACGAGTAAAAATTCCCTGGGGAATTATGAACATTTACAATTTCATTACCTGTACTCAAATATAAAAATTTATATTATATTTTAACAATGGTAAAGTTAGTTTTTGTGCCTTGTAATGTCAAGTTCGTACAAATTTATCCTGTTTTGTTCCAGGGACGAATCAGAGCCAGCGCCCCCAGCAATGCCTGTAGTTAAGACACATAAAGGCTTCAATGCATTATTTATTTACTTTTTTTCAAAGCCAATTCACATGGAAGAGGTGATCGTACAAACTTCAGAGGACATTAATTCAATTGGATATTGAAAGTTCTAGTGTCCTTTTTAAAAGTTAAAAGTGATCGGAGAACGACCAGCCCCCCTCCATACCCGTTTTAGCTTCCCTCTCCCCAAAAACATACCATCAAAATTTTGAGATATCCATTTTGTTCGAAATGCTCTAAAAGTCAAATAACTATGCCTCCGGGGTGACATGAACCCCACAGCTCCTGAGGCAAGGACTGTAAGTTATGCAAGTTGCTAATTGATTACATATAAGTTTTGTAATTGGGAAACGGGGGCATGTCTGGTCGCGGGTTTCAAAAAGGCTTAGGGTATTAAAGTGAAACTTTCAGGGAATCTTGAGGGGAGATCGAACAAAATCAAACCAAATCATGTGCATGCTGGTTGTCGAAAGGACGTATCAGCAATATCTAAGGAACGGCTGAGGGCATTAAGTTGAAACTTTAAGGGCATGTTGAAGAGGATGTTGAAAAGTCACCGGAGGGCAACCAGCCCCCGTCACAAAAGTCATTGTGTTCAAAATAGTCAAAAGGTCTAACAACTACGCCTCCAGTGACACCAGACCCTCAAGCTTCCGAAGCAGGGGTTGCAAATTATGCAATTTGCCCATTGTGTACACACAGTTTTATCATTGGTAAAGAATGACATGTTTGATCCCGAGTCTCCAAAAAGGCTAAGGTCGAACTAAATATAAAAAAAAAAAAAAATACTATGTGCATCCAGGTTATCAAAAGAGTGTATCTGCAGTATCTCAGGAACGTTTAGGGGTGTTAACTCAAAAGTTCGAGGACTACTGGTACTATTACTATTACTGCTACTACTGTGAGTGCAACTGCGACTACTTTTGACTGTGACTACGACTACTTGCGACTGTGACTACTTGTAACTGTGACTACAAACGAATTCATCAGAACTTCTACTACTTCGACTACTTGTACTTGCGACTACTTTCAGGAAATGTTGAGGGGGATGTTGAACAAAACCAAAACGCGCTACGTGCAAGCTGGTTGTTTACAGGGCTTGTCAGCAATATCGCAAGGACGGCTGAGGGTATTAAGTTGAAACTATTAGGGTTTGTTGTGGGAGGGGTAAGGGGTGTTGAAAGGTAATCGAAGAGCAACCAATCCCCTCGCCATTTTAGATGCCCCCTCACCACAGATCAAAAAGTTTGAAATCAATAATCAAAAGGTCTAACAGCTATGCCTTCAGGGATCCCAGGCCCGTGGAGACAGGGTTGTAAGTTATGCTATTTGACCATTGTTACGTACAGGATTTTTAATTTGGAAAATGGGGAAAGTTTGATACTGGGTGCATCCAAAAAGGCTCAGTGTATTGATTGAAAAAATTATGGAGCTGTTGAACTAAATGAAAGACACTATGTATATCCAGCTTATCAAAAGGGCTTATCCTGAAACCTTAAGAACAGCTAAGGGTATTAACTTGAAACTTTCAGGGAAACTATTACAACTGCAACTACGACGACGACTGCTTGAAAATGCGAATAACTACGACTTCCGACTACACTTACTTACGACTGTGACTGTGATAGCATGTGACTGCAACTGCGATTGCAACTCTTTGCTACTGCAAGATGCGACTACATGTGACTACGACTGACTTCTCACATCTGCGACTGCGAGTACAACTAATTACAACTGTAACTACTTGCGACTGCAAATGCGACAGCTTGCGACTGCAAATGAGACAGCTTGCGGCTGTGACTGCAACTCCTTGCAACTGCAACTATTCGTACTACTATTGCCACTACTCCTGCAATTGCGACTGCGACTGCAAATACTACTGCCATTTCTACTACTACAACTGGAACTATTGAAACCATTAAGAAGAATAAGTGCGTCCTGCTCGCCAAAATAGCATAGTGCATATAGATTATCAAAAGGGCTTATCTGCAATATCTCAGAAACGGCTAAGTTTATTGTTCAAAATTTCAGGGAATGTTGAACTAAGTCAACAGACTCAATGTGTATTCAGGTGCTCAAAAAGACGTATCTGAAATATTTGAAGAACTATTAAGATTATTAAATTTAAACTTTCAGAAAATGCTGAGGTAGGTGCAGCATTAAATCAAAAGACCCTAGTTGCATCCAGGTTGTCAAAAGGTCGTGTCTGAGTGTATCTAAATTGGTCTAAGAAACTATTACGGGCATTAAGTTGAGACTTTCAGGGAATTCTAAGGGGGAAGGGATAAGCCAAATCAAGAGATACTATATGCATCCAAGTTGTCGAAAGGGCATATTTTCAATATTTTACGAACAGTTTGGGAAGAGTATTGAGTTAAAACATTCAGACAAGATTGAGTGGGATGTTGAACTCAAAAACAATATGCGCATTCCGGTTGTCAAAGGGGCGTCTCTGCAATATCTCATGAACGGCTAAGATTATTCCGGTGATACAGTCAGAAAATATCGATTGGGTTGGACTAAATCAAAAGAAACCATATTGCATACAGGTTGTCAAAATGGAATGTCTGACATATTTCAGTCACAGTTAAGGGCAAATAGTTCCAGACAATGTTGAGGGGGATGCTGAACTTGCTCAAAATATAACTACATACATCCCGGTTGCTCAAACACCGTGTCTGCAATATATTGGGAACGACTGACGAAATTTAGTTGAAACTTTCAGGGAATGTTGAGGGCGATGTAGAATTTAAACAAAAGACACTATGTGCACCCCAGTTGTCAGAAGTGCGTATCTGCTATATCCAAGGACTGGATAATCGTATTTGGTCGAAACTTTACCTGGATTGTCGAGGGGAGTGTTGAACAAAACAAAAAGATAATACGTATATACAGGTTGTTAAAATGATTTGTGCAATATCTCAGGAACTGCAAGAGCATTAAGTTAAATTTTGCAGGGAATGTTGAGGGGGATGCTGAAATAAGTAACACTGCTTGCATCCAGGTTCCTGCATATAGGCTATGTATTGGCGTGTTCACGTACGCTATTGCAAAGGGCGCATGTGGAATATCTAAGGAACGACTAGGAAATTAAGTTGAACTTCCAAGGAATGTTGAAATCAATCATAAGACATTTTGTGCATCCAGCTTGTCAGAATGATACTCTTTCCACACTACACCTAGCAAACACTCATGTCAAAGTCACAAATAAAAGTGTTTAAAGAGCCAGAAATAAAGAGAGCTCTGTGATGCCTCGGGCATGCATTGATTTTCTTACTCTATTTTCACTCATAATTAATATTTTGAATATTCTCCCTGGAGGATTCTTTCGAGGATAACATCTTTAAATTACTATTGATTCAAAATCTTATTTCAAGAACCGTTTCGAACCTTGATTCCAAATTGAACGAGACTTATTAAAAATAGAATCGGTTATTTTAATTCTTGACCTGAAAACATGGAAAACTGGAGAAAATTGCATTGTATTAACCAATAATAAAACTTTGGCAATCAAAAACGAACAGAAATTAATTTTTAAAAATCCAAAAAAGAAGATTTTCAAAGAGAAGGAAAGAGACGATTTTCAAAGAGAAGAAAAATTTAAGACGGCCAGAAATATATTCTATAATAATCCAAATTGTAGCGACCGGAAATTACTATCAAAGAATCAATGAAGCCCAAGGCGAAAAGAAATAAAAACAAATAACAGTACAAACAACGGATAAAGATAACGGATATTGAATAAGATGAATAAAAAAATCCTAAACGAGTAAAAATTAAATTGAATGCTCAATTCAAACTCAGAACGAATAAAAATTACTACCAACAGGAGTTAACCTACTCCCCTCCCTCCCCTAACCGTACAAGTTATAAAGCCTAATGTATTATTTGCGCTTTACTGAACTCAAAACATATTACAAATTTTTTTTTTTTTATTTAGAACGTTGAAAAAAATATGGCTAAATAAAATCTTGACTTGCTAAGATTCGGAGGAGTTAATATCACTACATACTAAACATTCAGTTTGTTTTCATTTTTCCAAGATAGAATTACAGTCATCTTGATTATTGTAGTGATTTATTATTATTTTTCATCTACGTTTTGAAAAATTGAAGTGCGCTGTTCAAAAGACGTATAGTTTTCAACAAAACGTTAATGACGCAAATGACGTGTTTAATATGATCATTTATCTTAATTTCTGTCCCTTTGGAGTTTTATTCGTTCTTTGATAGTAAATTTCTGGTCGTTTTAAGGTTGGACTACTATAGGACTTTATTCCCAATAGTCTTAAGTTTAATATGGCTGGTTAATTTTCTTTGAAAAACTTATTTTTTGGAAAGTTTCTTTTTCAAATTAATTATTAACAAGATAGATAAGGATACTGTTGTCCAACTAGCAGCAAAATTCTTTGGAAAGAATGCATTTAAAGAGATTATTGAAATCTGTCGTAATTATTTTAAAACGAATATTCTTGAAAAGCACTGAGGTTCACACCAAAGTGTGGCTTCCAAGAGGCGTATCGTAAACTAAAATCATAAATTAGGAAATCATAAACTAAAAACATATGGCACAAGGCGTAGGTTACCAATAAGTTTAAGATTAACATTTTAGGAGTAGCTTACTGGAGAAGTAATCAAAAATAAAATATTGCTGAGTTTCACTTAAAATTTGAGACAAGTTCCTGCAGCCAAGAAACTATTCCCCAAGTAAGGGAAGACCATTGACCATTAGGGTGCAGGCTGTAGAGGGCTGAAGGTAGAAGGCGGTAAATTTTCATGCTTCCTCCGACCTTTGGCACCCCAAACTTTTGAAACTATGAAACATGTTAAGACCTCAACTGAAAAAAGCCGACAGTCTAAGATTTCCCAGAGGAAGTCTCATTGAATTTAGCTATGTGGCCATCAAATGTCAAACGGATCAAAGTACTTTGATACAAAAAGTAAATAGCGTCTGGAATGTGGAAGAGTCAGTCCCCTCTGTCACTAACACTAAATTACTTGCCTTATAAGTTACATACAGACCTAAGCCCCCTTATGCAAAGACTAGAGAAATGGCATGTTCCTTTGAAAACCATATTCTCATGTCCCATTAACCCAAGGTTCTTGCCTCATAAGTTTAGAAATATGGGAGAAAAAAAGAGCCTGTCTACCTTTCCACTACAACGTTGGTGGTGGAGGGAGGTGTTGAATCCGCCATTGGTCCACTCTGTGCCTATGGATCTACTGCTCTTATACTTAGGCGTTCCTAGGCCAGCTGGCACACTGCAACAACGGTGCCTTTCAATAACGATCTCTTGAGTGCTAAATACAAAACATTCTGCTACGACGACATGTACGAGGCAGAATCCTACTACTGCCAATTCCATCGGCCGCCTCTCTTGATTTCAAAGGGGAGGGGGAGTTAACCATATGTGGCTGCTTAGTCACTCTAAGCATAGAATCGTCGGTAATTACCAATCCTTGTCAACCCAGTGTATGCCGAAGATGCGTTTAAGACAGGTTTTTTTTCATTAATTTGCTGGGGGGGGGGAAATCAAACACAGATACATAAAAATACAAGATAAACATTCAAGCAAATCCCAATGGGGTCATTGGCCCTTCAACAGAGGAAACACAAAATTCATAGACTCGATTATATATATATATATATATATATATATATATATATATATATATATATATATATATATATATATATATATATATATATGATGTGATGCATAGCATAAATAAAATTGTTGAGTTTCCAACGCATCAGTTATTTATATAATATAATATTTTTTGATACATCAACTTCGAAAACAAGTGTTAACTATAAAAAAAATTAATGCAAAATATATATAAATAAATATATATATATATATATATATATATATATATATATATATATATATATATATATATATATATATATATATAATATATATATATATATATATATATATATATATATATATATATATATATATATATTATATATATATATATATATATATATATATATATATATATATATATATATATATATATGAAGTATTTCAACCTAAAATCACGGTTTTTCATATCCAACAAGAATCTTTTCTGGAACTTTTTTAAATGACACCAAAAGTATAATCCCCACAGGAATAAAGTTTGTGTTGAATCCCAAACATGAACCTTGGCAATTGTAAAAAAACAAAAACAAACTGTGAATGCATTGTTGGGGGGGGGGGGTACCACGTTATCCTGACTTTGAATTCTACAAGGGTCGATGTCGTTCACCACGTGGAGCATCCCAGAGAGACGTGACAGAAGATCTCCGTGCGAATAACTGAATGCAAATAATCCCGCACAGAGTGTGCAAGAATCACTCAGCTTTAAGAGCCAAACTGAAGTATGCGGGGTAGAACAACTGACTTCTACAATCAAAAGATTTAAACGCATTCTTCCTTTTTTTCATCAGTTCAAATTAAAAATTGTCTCCGCCTTATTCTACAATCGAAACTCCTTACCGTACATAGATGTGTTCTAAAGTTAGTAGCAAAATCAGACACACGTGCCCAAGATGATGACAGAACATTTTCCTGCAACGACTATTGGCAAAGTACAAGCTTTCTGGAGACTTTCTTCTCTTTTAGACCAGTGGCACTGCTTTCCCTGTCCGATGCAGATCCAAGATTTCTAGACTGCTCTGTTTTTGGTCATCCAAGTACTAAAACCTGGATGTTAGTAGACTAAATACATTTTAATGACAATTTATGGGAAGTAATTCTTGTTAATTAAGTTAGAATTAATTAGTTATTCTTGGTAAAGTAAAAGTTAAAATACAAACTAATGTAAGTGAGGATTAGAAAAAATTAGGAAAATAACGTGGTGCCTCATTCGTACACATCAAGCTATGAAATACTACAGTTCTGTAAAATAATTTTAAGAGAGGGGGGAGGGGGAGAAGGAGCAGAAACTTGGGAATTTTTTATGCCATGATTCGAGCTGTATATTCATTCCAAAAAGTCTCATGCAAACTCCATTCGCAATGAGATCTTAATAGATTAAGCTAGCGCTAATTGAGCCAATCAGAACTGTTCACAAAATTTGTCAGCCAATCTGAAAATAATAGGAAAAATCTTATTGGCTCAAACTAGTGCTAGCTAATATCAGTATTAGTAAAATATAACTGTGAATGGGCCTGTAACTACCTCAACGACTTGCTGAGATAGCAGAAAGACACTACTACTACTACTACTAACAACTCACCGCAGCACCAAGCCACCTGAGGCCGACACAACTACGCACGCTCCTCCCCCCCCCCCAATCTATTCAAAGCCTCCCTTTTTACACCCGCCCACGAAGTTCCCATTTCCTTGAAGTCTTTCTTTATGACGTCCTCCCACCCCAGACGGGGACGACCTGCTTTCCGTTTAGCCCTAGATGGTTGGCCGAAAAGAACAATCTTCGGCAATCTGTCATCCTTCATCCGCACAACGTGCCCTAACCACCTCAACCTCTCTTTCATTATAGCCCTAGAGAGCGGTATTGAACCACATTTTTCGTATAGCCTATTGTTTGAAACACGGTCAGTCAGCTGGGTACCCAGAACAATCCTTAAGCAATTTCTCTGGAAAATATCTAGCCAATCTTCATCCGCTTTTCGGAGCGTCCATGCTTCAGAGCCATATTTGACTCATTTACATATTTCCCAAACTGATGTCAAAACGTACCTTTATATGTGGTCCATTTAGAATATTTCTCAGTTCAACTGTACCGTCAAGACGATTATTGAACCTTGGATCGACTAGAATGTCGGACAATTCTTTTAGACCCAAATAGCCATTGATCTGAGCCGGCTTCAAATCAGAATTACTTCTTATTGACAGCAATGACACTGTATGGTATACCTTAAAATATAAAAGAAGGCACTTGAGTACCACTAATTAAGATAGAATTTTATTTTACAAGATACTAATTAAGATAGATGTTTGTGTGTGGGAAAAGGTCTCCGATCAAGTAAGTATTAAATTACTTTATTTTTTTTTGAATAAAGGTAGTTTTAGTAACCAAGTCACGTCTTATGTTTAAAAGAACAAAGAAATAGAGAATCAATGAGAATCAATTCCGACCCACAAGAAATGGCCAGGCACAGCGGTTTCTACCACCATTGTTTGAGTGTTTTCGTGCAAGCAATAAGCCAGTTCTATCTTAGAAAAGATACCTCTTTCCAAGTCTTGGCATATATTTTAAAATTGTAAAGCATGAACGCTCAAACAAGATAATTTGTCATGTCAAGCCACCAAAAAGCATACTAAGTAAGATTGGGTGGGACTGAACTTCAATTGGACGGGCCCGTCGGTTAAACAAATTCCTACGTAACATTTGAATTTTCAGATGCCAGGTAAGGTGAAAAATACCTGATCCTGCGGCAAGTAGAAATTAGTAGTAACTAAACTTCTATAAAATGTTTTCCCGTAAATCAAGCATTTCAATTATTAAGTTTTATTAAATAAAGCTATAAAAGTCAAATAAGTTCAACAGCGATCCCTCAATCGTAAGTTAGCACAGGCTACGCCTGTATCGACTAATAAATAAGGTTAAGCATTGCCTAATAAAGAAACGTCTATCCAGCAATTGAGGTTATGTCAAGACTCAGTTGCGGAATCCAGAAACAAAATTAGAAACAGGAATTTCTTCTAAACTTTATTTTCTTTCCTTTTTTTTTTCGGAGGTCAAATGTCTCAATAAAGTGCCAGAATGAATTTAGCCTAGCTTGGCAGTCCGTTTTTTTTTTTTTTTTTTTTTTTTTTTTTTTTTTTTTTTTTTTTTTATCCTCAACATGAACATTCACGAAAAAACATTAGTAAGTAGCGAATTTACCGTAGGCCCACCAAAAGTTCTGAAACTTCTCCACAATTGGGTCGGTTATAATACCCACAACTAAATAATCAGGAGCTCCAACCCCAAAGGATCAAGTAAATATTAAGACCACCCAGTGAAAAGAAAGCGGCAAGACCTTACGAATCGCCTAGCAAGCGGAAGAAGAGCCCTAGTTCTTCTAAAGTGCATGCATCACCAGTGGGTAGTAAAACAATTGCATTTGCTTCTTTCCTAGATTTTCCGTTCATCCAACCTACTTTTACATTTATTTTATTGCTTTTCTTCTATTCCAATTTATTTCCATTTTAATTTTCCTTTTTTCCCTTTTCTATCTTCACGAAACTCAATTTAATGGATTGCAGTGAAGCCGGTTCTTAAATGCGCGGGACGAACAAAGAATTAATGTCTATGAGATTTATTATTGGTTCAAAGCTGCTGCTGCAAAAACACCAATTATCTTAAGTGTCTACACTGGGTTTTAAATTTTGTGTTTCCTTTTTATTAAAAGTTTGGACGAAAAAAAAAAGATTTGGAGTTTCAGTGGTATGCAATCCTTCATTAAACATTAATATTCTCGAGTTAATTGCTCTCCTTCCAGGGAAAAGGGAAACATTATCCCACTCGTAGTAGCCCTCAATTAGCTATGCAAATACCTACGAGTCTGAACATAAAATGAACAATACAAGAAATTCTACAGGACCATTTAGTCAGACAAAAAACTGCAAGTGACACCTTGCCTAGGCTCTTTCCTTGCTGAAAAATAGATGAAACTACTATATCAACTATTATTCAATAGATTTTAGAAGATAACCACAATGAATTTATCATCTTAGTCCGGAAATTCCAATACACGATCTTTTCAAACAAGTGTTTTATTCTCAATTTGAGTAAAATTTTTAGGCTTTCCGTGGGAAGGACTGAATGAACTAGGGAATAAGTCAACTGAGAATAAATTCCTTTATAAAGACTTTTAGAAGAGTCAGTAAGACTTAGGGGAATTCACAAAAAAATCCTTCTTTTTTCATTGACAATGTACTTCTAACCAGACAACTATTTCACCAGCACTATCTTATTGTCATTTTTTATCATCATTTATCTACAAAACGTCGTCTGTTTTGATATTTTAAGTGGTTAAAGGTAAGTGATTCATTGGGGACATTTGCTTTGGGGGATTAAAATATTGTCCAAAAAAACGAAAAAAATGAAACTCTAAAAAAAGAAATCTTGACATCAATAAAAGAATTAGATTCTTATGCTGATTCTAGATATACAAGATTTTTTGAGTTTAGTGTCATCCATCAAAAGCTACAAGCCTGAGAAAACTTGTCTGATTTTGAAGAAGGATGAAACACCCCCAAAAAGTCAAGTAATCTTGTTAAAAATCACATCATCAGATTCAGCGTATTAGAGAACCGTATTGTAGAGGCGTCAAGATCCCATCTGCAAAAATGCGGAATTAATGTTTTTTGCTAGAAGAAAGATCATGGATGACTGTTTATTTGTTTTTTGTTTGTTTGTTTTCTCCAAGGGTGATCGTACGAAACCAATGATCCTAAAATATCAGGAGAAGGCTTATTCGAACTAAACTTAAAAGTTCTAGTGCCCTTTTTAGGTGACCAAAAAGATTGGAGGGTAGCTATCCCCCCACTCCCCAGTCATCCGGTTAGGATTTTGAGTAGAGTAGAATGAGTAGAATGTTTTTATTTATAACACATACATATATAAATGTCACAAAACAGCGCACATGCCTGGTGGCATACTTTAGCGCTGAAAATATTGTCAACGAAAATACACAGCCATTTTTTAACTAAAGGTTAGGATTTTGAGATGGTCATTTTCTTCAACATCGTTGAAAGATTCAATAACTATGTCTTTGAGGGGGGTGGAAATGAATTTCTGCTGGGGGGGGGGGATTTTCCACAAGGAAAATTTCCCGTGGGGAAGTGATTTTCCTGGGGGGTGAATTTTCCAGGGGAAATTTTAAACTGGGGGAATTTACCAGAATGTCTATAGGGAATTATTTTTAGTAGTCTAACTCACTTTACCGACTCAATTTTACATGGGAGATGTTCCTGGGGAAATTTTCAGCGGTATTGGATTGTCTGAAGGATCTTTTAGTGGGGGGGGGGAGATTTTCCATAAGAGAAATTCTCCATAGGGATTTTTCCGCGGAAGTGGCCTACTCGGAAGGGGGAGATTACCGGAAAATTTTCCACGGAGGAGGTAATTTCTGGTATGATTAGAAAAACGATCGGAAATTAAATAATAAACAATTTTCTTCAACTGAAAATAAGAAGCAACATTAAAACTTAAAACGAACAGAAATTATTCCGCATATGAGGAGATTACCCCCTCCTCAATACCTCCCTCTTAGCGCTAAAGTTTGACTTTTTGTCCCAATTCTTTAAGAACGACTCCTGAAACACAAAGGCCGTTTAAATAGAATATGAAGATTCTTGAAAAGTACACAAGAATCTTTAGTGTAAAGAGCAAGGAATTGAGGATTTCTGTTCGTTTTAAGTTTTAAAGTGGCTTCTTACTTTCAATTGAAAAACTTAATTTTTTTTTTATTTAATTTTATAAGAATGTAACGAGTTCTAGACCCTGAAAATGAGATTTTTATGTCTAACTTCAGGTGTGAAAATTTGTGTGTGTGTAGATAAGCTTGATCCCCTTCTGCTCATAGTAATTCAACGCAGGTTGATACGATGTTGGCTCTGAATCAATCAAAATCGTGGTTGCAGTGGTAGCTTCAACCTAGTAAGGAATGAATCACAGCCCTAAGTAACCAAAACTTTAAAAACACGTTAAAAAAACTGACAAGTGAGATATCTTAAAGGACTGATGATACCTTTGCGGATTTGTCGAATTGTTACTATTATTGGATATACACAGAAAAGTTGACCTCTTCTCTAATCTTTCTGTATACATATTTAAGGTGTGGCTGAATTAAATTTGATAAAATGCCTACATTGTTTTGATTCTAATGCAGCAATATTATTACAGGTTCCTGTATTATTAATGCAGGCAGTAGGTTATAGTGGGTTTTTTAGCTCCCTGACAGTCTACTGTGCTGGAAATCATTCAAGAAATTGATGCTGACTATAAATAACTTCTGAGACCACACTGGCTAATCACGACAAAACAAAAAATCGCAAAAAAGAGAGAAACGAGGACAATAACAGCCAGTGAAAAACAGAAGAAAAAATTTACCAAATATTACCCCCCCCCCAAAAAAAAAAAAAAAAAAAAAGAAAAAAAAAGCTTAATGTCATCTTTAAAAATTCAAATACAATACAGATCTTTTTCAACAGCGGCAAAGATAAAACTAGCCCCATTCTGGGTAGTGGTGTTTATAGAATTTTCTGTTCTTGTGGCTGTTTTATGTTGGTAGAGCCCAACAGCAATTGGGGGAGAGATTATCAGAACACAGGTCCTCATCGAAAAAGCCATGAGGCCACACCAAAGGCCTGAGACTTATGATTCCGCCTTGGCCCAGCATGTCTATGACAACCCACATCATTTCATTTTGTTTGATAATATCTCCATTATTGCCCCTGTTAAAGGTCTTATGCAAGTTTTCAGGAAGGCAGTTGATATAAAAAAGTACATTCACCTAAAGGTCGCCATCGATAGAGACACTGAAGAAAATTTTCTAAGCCCCATTTATAATTAACTTATTAATTTCGACCGTTTTTATGTCCGTCTACAAAATTGTATTTCGCAATCTAATAGTCTCTGATAATACCCTACTTGGCAAGCGATTAGCCTTTAAGAAGCTTTACATAAAATAAAATTATGAAATACCTTTCAGTGTATTTTTTATTCAGTTACCCTTTCATCGTTGCTTCGAAAGGGTTTTAATTTTAGTTTCAGTGTTTATTTTGAGGTTGGGTTTTTATATTGTCCGTTGGACTTTTATCTGTTTTTTTTTTTTTTTATTATTCTGCACTGAAGACGGTTGAGCGGAGGTCTCAACCTAAATATCTGATCATTTTTTCTTCTGTTTTTCACTGGCTGTTATTGTCCTCGTTCCTCTCTTCTTTGCGAATTTTTGTTTTGATAATGACTATAAAAATAATAATTATGTCCAAACTTAAACACCAGATTTTAAAACTCGATTCTCAGTCAAAGGAAAGGAAATTGAAGCTCAAAACAGAATTAACAAAACCACAATGGCCAAAGAAATAATCATTATTGACAAATTCTTTAACAGTGTGATAAATATATAAAAATGATATGAATCCCATTTATTAAACAAAAATTCAAATGAAAACAATCTAAACAGGGAATAGAAAAAATCCTAAAATTGCTCAATGAAAATCAACAGGAATCAACATGATTTTCAATAACACGCAGTGATCAAGCAATAATATATAAAATAGTGGACACTTGATACAAAGTTCATTAACTTGACCGTTAATAGAAAGAAATAAATTAGTAAAAATCGGTTTACAAATGTGGGCGTTCCAGATTTATTCAGATTTGCACCAAGTGGGAACTATTTTCAATTTCGACGCAAACACGAAAGTAAATATAATTCTTACATTTAGCAGTTGATGAAGACCAGAGTCATCTAAAAGGCCCTTCAAAGATTTTGGATCTTTAGAAAAAGATGGGGCATCCTGTAAGCATTGTACAGCATCTAAGCTATTTAGGACTTTGTTCACAGCACCTAAAAACAAACGAAGAGTTAAAAAGAATATATTTACTGGAATCCAATCAATCCTGAAGACGTAGTTGGAGCCCCAGTGCCCCAGCCCTTCAGCGAAGAGGGGGCATATACAGGATAGCTTATTATCAACACATATAATAAAAAGATGTCAATATTTTTCACCCATATATAACTTGTACGAAAACAATTCGACAGTAAAAAAAAAAAAAAGTTGAAAAAATGGCATAGTGACAAATAACAAATAAAATTGTTAGAGCACAGAATAAAACTGCCCAAACAAAATCCTATTTCCAGTGACTATCAGTACTACCATTCTTCTGAAACTCGTCGGATTATAATGCCATCTATGGCCAGCACAACTTGACATGCCTCACTCATTCCCACTATATTTGAGCCTTCATCCTCTACTCGCAATCATGAAATCACACCTTCCCTCAAATCTGCTAATCTCCCAGCTAAATTTTCAGAAATGGGTAGTCTACCACCCCTTATACAAACGTCACATCTTAACCATTCTTTTTGAAAAAATACAGCCATTAGAAACAATTTTCTAAAAAGCAGGGAATTTATAATTTTAATGAATATTGACATTTTGAGTCCGGAAATGATGCCCATTTCTTCGTGGAATGTCTGATTCTTTCAGAATTTTCCATTTCAACGGCTTTTTCTATATTATCTGGAATCGTATATTTATGACTGTGAACTTTCAGTTCACAGCAGCAAAATTTTCAGTTCCAAAGTTCTGAAAGGCAATTGGCAAAAAAAGCACTTGTAATTCCCAACTGTTTATGTTTTTTGAACACTAAAATTCCTCTAGAAAGGTATTAGTGAAATTATAAGGTGGACGGACGAAAGAGCCGGTAATACACAGAAACACATTTGTTCAGTTTAAGTTTTAACATTACTCTTATCTATTATCTAACGCATTTCTGATTACGTTTTATATTTGTGTTGCAGTTGTGCTTAGTCTAATGCAGATTGAGACAATGTGTCAAATAACTGGATTCTGTTTAGAGTACTACAGAACGTCGACTTTTTTTTAATGTTTCACTGCTGTGTAATGCAAAATGTTTGAATGTTTGACTGCATTGAGCCATGTCAAATAAACCTAACATTAGTTTGACGGATTAACGAGAGGAACATTTCTAACAAAACAAAGCTCTTTCAAAGGGGTACTCTATTATTTTACAACAATCATTCTCAACTGAAAATATTTTCTTTTTTTAAGCATTTAAAATTCAAAATTTAGAAAACATTTAAAGCTAAAATGTAACAACAAGAGCAGTTTATTTCTGGGAAATAAATTTTAAAAAGGTCTTACAAATGCCAACAATGTCGTCCTCTTCAATATCCGAATAAGAATCACCACTAAGATCAACAGTTGCTGGAATCACCCAATGGGTGGAAGATACGCAGTTTTTCACAAACGATTTCAGTGCATAGCGACTGCAAAGCTTTTTCATCTCTTCCACAGCATCACCTAAATGAACCTTGAACGCACATTTTTCTCGACTCTGCAAAAACAAAGTATTTATGATTAACACATGAATGATTTTAGATTCAAAGGAAATTACGACTCAGGACAACAACAAAAAATTTTAATAATCTATACCGAATACACCATTCAGATGCCAATCTGGCCAAGTAAAAAAAAAGAATTAAGAGGACATTTAAAAAGAAAATTCATTGCTGATTTCGGTTTTAAAACACAAGTAACCAAATAATAATTTCTTTTAAATTGGCTAGCATCTTCTTACCTTTTTAGTAAGGATAACGCTCATAACTGTACTCTAGAATAAACTTGATCAAATACACTTAATCAAAGTGTTCAACAGCGAAAATGTGTTTCTTTGCTTTTTTTCAGTTAATCCTTATTATTCGTGGATATCCTTGATACTTGAATAAAGTTACGAATCAGACATATATATAGTCATTTGGCTTTAACACCAAACACTAAAAAAGGGTCGAATTGGCTTCTGAAACATTCATAGGCTTCTTTCAAATAGTACTTAGCAAATATATCCTTCGACAAACAATATATTGGATTGGTCCCCACACTTAACACAAAATTGTTGGTAAAATTATCAGCAGTAAGATATATTGTTGATCAGCTTTGTTGATGGATCCAAACTGCAAAAGGAAATTTAATCCTATCAAATTTCTTCATTTGGCAATAGATCCTGTATTACAGGTTTCATTTTCAAATTTCAAGCCAAAAATGTTTTCACGATTTTGACGAACAGTTTCTTTTACAATTTGGTTGTTTTCCTCATCAACAAAAATTGGCACTAATGACTGTAATAAACAAATGGCACTAATAACAAAAATTGACACTAGTGACTACTAAACCGTGCATATATTTCTATTTTAAAAACATGAACAATCTCTTTAGCATCATTTTTGAAAAATAAGAACCCTCTCCACATTTACAAAAATAACGCTTACGTAATTCAGCGCTTTGCAGGCGCTGACGTCTTTTGTTAGTGCCATGGACAAGAAAATTCTAAGATCGATATCTTCCTTTTACCGCAAAACGTCATTGAAAACAGCATTAGCGTATTAGTTCTATTAGAGTCAACACCTTATTAACAAATACCATCGTTGTTTCACGTAACTTTACATACAAGCTGAGGCTTTTTTAGTGTTGCTTTAAACCTAAGCACGGGAATTGAAATTAACTACATAAACACTACTTTTCGGGCATTTGAGTATTTGCTACCAAATCTCATCTCAAAGTCACTTATTTTTCAGAGAATAATACAATATAACAGTTGGTATTTATTTCTTCTAAACTGCATACGAAAAGCACAAAAATTCCTATTCATATTTCTTGAAAATACAGTGGAAACTACTATATGGGTATTAATACCCCATGGTTCATTTCTGTAATTAATAATAATATTTAATTTATAACCCACTGCACAAACAATGTGAAAATAGTGGAGTAAAGAGAAAACGGAAAGAAAAAATAAACACACACAGCACAAAAAGTAAAGATAGACAAATAAAAAGAAAAATCAGCGAAACAAACGAATGAGACCATGGTGAGGAGACAGTTTTTCATAGGCATTTGCAGACAGTTTTATATGTAATCACGAAGTTTTTCCATTATACCAGGCGCGTTATACTTTTTGACAATACGGCGATTACGAAATGACAACGGAAGATACAACAGAAATTTGCAATACCGATAATAATTTCTATTTTATTGTTATTTAGTAGCTCTTGCAGACTGTTTTTTGTGTTATTTAAAAATAAAAATACTTAGCAACAGTTTTATCTATCTTTTTAGTGCCCAACAATGGCGTCAAAGGATCATTTTTTTTATCATAGTCTGATCTTGCAAAGTTGGATTGTAAACAACAATCCAGATGGTGAGGATTTTCTTTTTCTTGAAAACCCAAAAATCAAAGCTGAGAATCAATATGTCAAAATGAAAAGCTTACACATTTTCGTTTCTGTTTTTTCCATAGTGTTAATTGCTTGTCAAATAAAAACTTGTCACTCCAAAAAAAATTCTGTAAAAATTACAACAGTTCAGATTCGTTTACGGCGACCAAATAAGATAGTTTGAAATAATTATTTTAGGGATAATCTTTCTTATCTTAAACACGGACTAGGATCAAGCGACCATCGCGTATAAAAGGATAAACGCTCATTCAAAAAAACATTGTAATTTGTTCCAATAATAAAATTTTTGGAGCATTACATCCGCTGGGAAACAAATTCTCCTTGTCAAACTCTCGAAGCTGGATGTGTCAAAACTACGACTTACGGACAATGAGTGGTTTCTATAGTGTTAAGACGTGTTACATGACATGAACTAATAGATTTTGAACTTTATACCGTTTCATACAAATAAAAATTAAAATTTTGCTGAATCAAGTATTAAGTGTAATTTTATCGAAATAGAATAAAATTCAATACAACTATTCCAAGAAAAATGACGACACGATTCACATTTCAAAACATTGTTGTGACTTTAATGTTGAACTTAATGATAAAATTACGTTGTGAAAACAAATTTATGGGATTTTCGAAAAATAGCATGAAACACCCAAAAAGTGACGTGGGGTCAAAATGAAAATTGCATCATTGAAATTTCTATAGCCGAAGATACCATTTAGTAGAATTACAGTCCCCCATCTTGAGTAACAAAGAAAACCTCTTTTTCTCAATGGGAGGCAGTGACGTGTCTTTCTTTTATTTTCATGTTTCTCCTTTGTTTTTTTCTTTTTCTGTCTCCACTTGTGGGGTGCTAAAACCTGTCAGAGAGTTGTTTAAGGATTATTTTGGAAGGAAATTACTATATCTATGTGCTATTTGTAAGCAAAACATAGTATAAAAAAAAAAAAAAAATTAAATAAACTCTTTGACAAAAAAGCATCTTCACATGCTTTACATTCATATTTAAAGAGTGGCTTCGGTAAAAGTGATAACAACGGCGGATAGGGGAACGTCCTACAGATGCGTAGGGTGCCTCCATTGAGTAGGACGCGCGGACCAAGGAGGGACCCAGTCCCTGGGGGTCCTTGATTGAAACTGATGCACCCTCACCCCGGGGCTGTAAATACAGGCGGAGGAGGAAGAAGGCCCCTTGGATGTACACTCAGAAGAGCCCATCGGCGTGTGAACACGCCCCGTCAGTTACGAACCTTCTCCTGGCAATGGGTTAAATTGCATGGTGAAGCAGAACACCATCGTAACATGATCCCCTATAGGAGGATAAGTGCGGAAGGGTGGAATATCCGGATTATGGACAACGGCCTCTGCAAGGTGGTGGAGAGGAGTAGTTTGCCGCCACCGCCCATTTAGCCAAGAAACCACGTCTCTTGAAATCGTGAAAAAAGGGTTCAATATTATGCGAACATCTACTACCGCGTCCGCGGTAACCGACGAACAACCAATTTTGATTGATGATAATGCGATTTTACCTGCTACTGCGTCCGGGGTAACCGACAAAACTACCGCGTCCAGGGCAACCGACGATCCTAGGCCTAGGACGACCCCCACTCGGGGCAAAAATCCACACGGTTGTTCCATTCCAACAAAAACTACACTACATTTTGACACGCTAAACACCCGAACACTTGCCAAACCGGTAAAAATAGATCTTGCTCTTATAGAAATATAGAGGTACAATTGGGATGTTCTTGGCCTCTTTGAGACTCACCTTCCCAGAACGAGTGAGGAAAACTTCTCTGGAGCCTCGCTCTTGTTGTCTGGCCGCAAGGACGGAGTTCATCGACAAGGTGTAGGATTCTTCGTATCACCAACTGCCGAAAAAATCTCTAATCTCTTTCAACCCAGTCTCAGAAAGAAAAGCCGTCTTACGACTGAAGGGAGCTGTCAAGAATATCACGGTCGTCCAAGTCTATACCCCAGACTCCGCCAGAAGTGAGGAAGAATGCGATGAATTCTATTTCACACTACAAAGCGTCATCGACCAAATCCATGAGAAAGACGTACTGATTACCATGGAGGACTTTAACGCTATAGTAGGTACGGATAATATCGGTCGGTCCGATGTAATGGGGACTTGTGGTCACGGAAAACTCAATACGAGGGGCGAACGATTGCTCGACTTCTGTCGAGAAAACAAGTTATTCGTAACGAACACAATTTTCAAACACCACCATCGACGTAAAGAGACCTGGAGATCCCCAGAAGGTAAAACAGAGAACATGATCGATTATATGCTGCTGCGGATCCCGAAAAAAGGCAGACCTACACTTCCACTCAATCTAAAAAATTCCAAGATATCCCGGAAAATCATTCTCCCTTGATCACTGCTAATGAGATAGACTCCCTGACCGAGCAGGCCACATCAGCAATCATAGAGGAAGCGAAGGACGTCCTCGGACAAAAAACTCCCAATAAAAAACCATGGATCACAGATAAGATCATTGCGCTATGCGAGGATAAGCGACTTGTTTGCAATAAATCCGACCGCCATAGCCGGGATACTTACAAGCTCCTCAAGAGAAGAGTAGAGCGAGAGATCAGAAAGGCACTACGTAACCACCTGCGGAGGAAATGCGAAGACTGCGAAGTACTATTCAAGAAGGCGAACAGCGGAGCAGTTTTCAGAATGGTACGCGAGTTAAGCCAAAAAAAGAGCCACAAACGTCAGTGATCCTAGACGGAGACAGAAATGCGATTAGCGATTCAAATATTGAAACTTGAAAGGGGGAAAGAATACTTTAACCATATATTGAATCTCCCAGTAGCTGCGGATCCTGAAATACTAACCCGCTTCCCCATACCCAACCAAGAACTTAGACCCCCCCCCCCCACTCAAGTCAGAAACCGAGTAAGCAATCAAGTTGCTCAAACTTGGAAAAAGCCCTTGGTCAAGACGGAGTCACCGCTGAACTTATTAACGTCGGATCAGATGATGTAACTAATCTGTACCATGCCACTGTATCTGCGGCGTGGGAAACCGGCCACGTATCCCGTCAGTGGTGCAAGGCTGTCATTGTACCCATTCACAAAAAGGGGTCAAAGAAAGAGTGCAGAAACTACCGTCCGATCAGCCTCACGAGCCATCAGTCACTTATCCTGACAAAAGCCCTACCCCGACACATACAAGCAACAATTGCTTTTGCTATTGGAGAATATCAGGCCGGCTTCCACTCTGGGAGATCAACAATCGATCAGATATTTGTCGTTCGACCACTCATGGAACGATACATTGAATTCGACCAAGAACTCTACCAACTATTCGTTTATTTCCGTCAGGCTTTTGACATGATGTGGCGCGAAGGACTCCAGCATATCCTCCTTCACTACGGGATCCCTTTTGAGGTAGTCAAAAAAATCAAGAGTCAGTACGACCAGTTTCGATGCCAAGTAATAACCGCTGATGGGTTGTCAGAAGAGTTCACAACTTCGTCAGGAGTTCTCCAGGGTTACATCTTATCACCACATCTCTTCAACCTCTTTCTAAATGCCGTTGTGTCACTGATGCAGTCGGAATTTGGCGCACGAATAGGAGGGCTGCTAATAGTCAATCTTGCCTACGCTAATGGTATTGATGTGCTAGCAAACTCTACATAAGAACTGCAGGCACAAGCGGATAAACTCTACAATACCACAAAGCCGTTCGGGATGGAGCTCAATGCCAGCAAGACCAAAGTCATGGTAACTGCGAAACGTGAACTGGACAACCCGCCCATTATCACTATAGGGGGGGTGACATGTTGAAACGGTTGACCACTTCCTGTACCTTGGTAGCCAAGTCTCCTCTGATAACTGAGATAGCTCTGACGTGAAATATCGACTTGCACTTGCTAGCTCTAGCTTCCAAAGACTAGCCAACCTCTAGAAAAGTATCCACCTATCCAACAAACTCAGATTGCACCTATTCAACAGTTTAGTAATCCCCATAGTTATTTATGGATGCGAAACATGGACCCTGAAAACCGAAGACGAGAAAAAACTACTAGCTTTCGAAATGAGACTCCTCCGGCGCATTGCTAGAATCAAATACACTGACCGAATCACAAATGAGGAAGAACGCCTAAGGCTCCAGTCCACTGAAATTATTCTCAGTAAAATCAAGAAACAACAACTGCGTTGGTTCGGCCACGTCAAGCGAATGGAGCCGAGCCGCCTCCCGGAAATCACCCCCGAAGGATCCCGCCACGGCTTTCGTCCACGAGGCAGACCACGAAAACGATGGATGGAGAACTTCCTCTTCGACAACGTCAAGATAGCCCAGTTATCACGTATCGCACGAGACAGAGCAATGTACCGAGCCCTTACGCATGAGCTAGCAAGAGGAGTGGCCCCAAAACGTCCCATGAGGATGGCCGGGACCTAAGTGAGTAAGAACTCGGACAGTGCGTAATCTTGGACATCATGTCTTGATTTGAATGTATGTTTCTCAAACATGGACAACATGCTTCTAATCTTGGATATTATGTATATAGGTTTAGATAGTTGGGATTGGCTGGTAGTTGTAATTGGCTGACTTCAATCTTGGAAAACATAGTTTTTCAGTATTTAAATTACCCCTACAGCCTAGCCTATTTAAGAAGGCCCCAATTATTCACCTTCACAACGCATATCTTGGATTGAACCTATCCAAGATTGAGTATGTCTATGATTTTACTTATTTCTTCTAATTTTAAGATCCCCTTATTTTAAGGTCCAAGATAAGACAGCGTTTTCCATGATCAGGCCCAAGCTTTAAATGCGTACCCAAGATTAGACTCTACTATAAACGTCAGTGCACTCACAGTATTCAGCATTGTTTACGGCTAAAATATTCAAGTTTTTCCCATTTTTAATAAGAAAATTTAGACAAATTCAATGTTGACTCAATCCAATTTGTAGGTGTTACAATAGAGATTTTACAGTGAGAATTTAACCATTGGAGGGGTGATTAACTGTCTGACTACTGGGAGTCTTACCCTAGGACTTAATATGAAAAAGCCGAAGGGTTTTCCTGTGTGTGATATACATTTAACTGAATAAAAGAAAAGAGTGATGACAAATGACGCAAAAAACTAATTTTGCTGTACAGCCACCGTTTTAAACCGCACTAGTAAAGTATCTACCACACTCCAAGTGAAAGTTTCATCTTTTAGTTGAATAACAAGTGACATAAAACTTGTACCATTTCCTGTTGCCATCCTGAATCAGCTTCTACTGGCGATTTTTTCTCACTTGGCGACTTTCTTCAAAAAGTGTTTTAAAATGTATGATTACTTTGCTTCGTTCTGTACTAGGTTGTAGCTATCGCTACAACCATGATGTACTGTATGTAAAAGTTTGGGGGCCCCCTTTCATCATCCCTCACAGATTGAATCGGTACTGACCCAAAGGAAAGCATAACTGGAGCATCATATGTTACTTCTGGCTGAGTTTATTCCATAATTGATTACCACTTTTGTTAGATAACTTAATGAATAGAATTTAGAAATTACTCCCCTCCTCTCACCCACAGAAGTCACGTTGGATATGGTTCGCACAAAAGATAGAACTATGCCACATATTCTTGCTCCCGACTAAGTTGGTTCGACATCTGATAAACATTTCTGTTAGATGCCCTGATGACAAAAGTTTAACAGCCCCCCCCCCTCTTTTTCTTCTCCCACAAACGTCAATCAGATCTGCATTCCCAAAAGGCGCAACTAAGATACTAGCTCTTACTTCCAAAAGCGTTTGGTTAAGGTTTGAGCACCTTTTCTAGGCGATATCCTGATGATCCGCATTTTAGAATCCCCTATCCCCCAACAGAGATTGCACTTAGACATCCGAGAAGTCCAAAAAGAATACTTACTCTTCCTTCCCAGAAAGTTGGACTCAGATCTGTACCATACTGGTTGATGTCGGGGAGATAAGAATTTAAGGACCCTCCCCTCCTCCTTCCCCGAAGAGGTCAGAATAAACATGGAACCACCAAAAAAACAATTATAATACACTTACTCTTACATTCCCCAAAGTTAGGCTTAGAACTGGACGTGAATCCAGGAACTGTTGAAACAAAATCCCCAAAACCAAGAAAAAAAAATAACATAAACCAAGGGAAAATATAAACCGTACCTTTATCCAGCAATGATTTAAGGCATCTTCAATGGTTATTCTATCTTGAGGTTCAAGTACCAGCATTCTTTGCAGTAAATCCCGTGCATTATCACTAACGTTTTCAAAAACTGCACATTCAAACTAAAATAAAATTATTTTAAAATTAAGCAAACTGACAAGAAGTTGACAAAAATAATAATCGAAGCAGCTTTAAAGCGAGTACAAGACTAGGGCAAAATACAAAGGGTACCTTATTGCTTTCCTCATAAGTCAATCTTAGCTCCTTGATTTGACACAATATCTCTCTCCTTAAAATGACACTTATCCCTAAACTTTTACAACTAATCAAAACTATATTGAGAGCTAGTTAGAATCATATGTTTTTCTCAACGAAGAAAAAATCTCCTTAAAAATACTCCGAGGATGAAAGCGTGGCAAAACTATATGTTTCTATTGTGTAAAGAGATAAGCAGCACCCAATAATAAAGCAGTGTCCTGCCCCAGCATTTTGAGTTCTCCAGGCTTTTGGACGACTCCTTTAAAAAGAGAAAGCAGAGACATTAGAAATAGCATGGTCCAAGTTCTACTTAAGGTTTGTGTTCCCTGGGCAAGTTGGCTTTTGTTTTGCTTTTTCTGCGCGATTATTGGATTCTGCTTTATTCGTCTACTGAAATTTTTTTTGAAACTTGCTTGCTTTTTTTAGGATGAAATAATACGGTGAAAATGCATGATAAACAAGCAAGAATAGGGCAAAATACTCAAACAGAGACTCAGAGCAGAATTTCAAAGGTTCAACACAAATTCCGTCCATGTCGAGTATCTTTTCCGTGTTTTAGGCACTGCACAATACGAGCGATGGTACGATGATTCATGCAAACGGGGCTCCGGTAATTCTTATACGCACAAAGTTCAGTCAACAGTAGAATCGTCCTATTGTTTGTGGATTTCCTCGCTACGTATTTCAAATATAACCGCGTATTGTGTGCTCCATTTACTTATACGCACAAAGTTTGCTCAACAGTAGAATCGTCCTATTGTTTGTGGATTTCCTCGCTACGTATTTCAAATATAACCGCGTATTGTGTGCTCCATTTATTTATACGCACACAGTTCACTCAACAGTAGAATCTTCCTACTGTTTGTGGATTTCCTCGTTACGTATTTCAAATGTAACCGCATATTGTGTGCTCCATTTACTTAAGGTCACAAGGCAATCTGTATTATTTTCTTACACCTGTTTCATGTACAATTTTCAGATATTCTTTTAATCCTGACGCTCATCAAAAAACTGCGCTTCAACAGCACTGGCAAGCGCCTCCAAAGCTAGTCTGGTATGCAGTTTCTTAGATTCAAGAAAGCAACAGAATGCCTATCTTGCACGAGGTCAGCAACACTCGTCTCAAATTTGGTAGAGCAGCTTTGACCTCTTTATAGCAACTCTAGCATGAGAATTGTTCCTCGCGAGAACGAAGACACGCTTCTTTGTACACGCTTCATTGCATATACTAACTCTGATGAAAAACGTGAATGGGAACAGTATACTTCTCACTGTTAGCAGCTTATAGCAGGAAAATCACACATATTTCACTGAAAACTTGGTCCAGGTAAATCCTGTTAATGACGGCGTTAGTCTTTTTTCAGTCTTCCATCGTGTACCAAGTATCCCTATAGGCACTAGCCAAGATATTCCCAGATGGTCTTCATCTTCTACTTTAATACGTCGCCCTAGTGTTTGCATATATTGTATATTTACACTGGGTACAAATGCAGCAGTAAAATACCAAATACTATACTCAAGAAGCTCAAATAGTAAGGCTCTGAAAAATAAAAAATTACCTACGATAGGCGCATTTAACATAAGCCCGACTAGAATCATTACATGGAGACAAGGACATCCAAATTGAAGGACGAGGAAGAACGTCCCTTCCGACCAGGAAGTCCCAAAATACACATTTAGTTGAAAATCTTGCAATATTTGAAAAAAAAAAACACTTCTCTGAGGAAAAAACAAACTTTGTCCAACTTTAGAGGAACTAACATGTCAAAGCAGAAATGAATGTCAAAGCTGTCAAAGAAAACAATGCCCTGTGAAGGATACTAAACATTAAATCGTCAGACAGAATAAGTTATATATAAATTGGCACACGCAAAACAGACAGACATATCTGATGTGATGAGACAACAAAGATTGCACTGCCTAAGACATTTGATTCATATGCGAGGATTCAGATTGCCCTATACGCTTCTTCAATGGCAACCAGAGGGTAAAAAACGACAAAGAAGGTAAAGGAATACGCTTCCAAGGACATACAAGTGAAAAATTTATACCATAAGTACAAGCGTATACGAGATATCTACGCTTCCGGAAGACGATGAGAGGCTCTTCAGTGACTCCCTGTTTCCCCCTGGAGGTAAAGGACGACCTAAGGTCTAAGTCTAACTTCTTTTACTTTTCCGCATGCTGACCAATGGTCTGCGTAGTGAAGGTACCGACCTCCTGACTTTCTGCCTTCAGCCGGGAGTGCAATTCGTGGTTGGGGAAAAATCATCCGACTCTTCCCGTGTTTTTCCTCCAGATTTCTCCAGGTACCCATTTAGAGCTGGGTCGACTCTGCCTGTACTGATCAGTGACACAATTGACTGCCATTCAAAACCAAATAACCAGCGACACAAGGGCTCCAACCCCTGTCCTCAGGATTTCAATTCTAGCGCGCTAGCCACTCGGCTAGGACGGGTCTGAGTTAAGGTCGGTAAAAAAAAAAAAAAAAAAAAAACAAGTACAATATCGAATTAAACATTATTTTGTTTATAGAGGAGAATATTATACATTATCAGACATTTTTAACACAAAACTCGTTGTTTTCAACACTGAGGAGCTGCAACTCCAGGCAAAATCAATGGTCAAACTACTTAAAAATCTTAATCTTGTTAATGGTGTTGTCACATTGAAATGACTTCCCTTCTGTTAATCCGTTCAATAAAAGAGCTAAACCAGTTTCTCAATAATGTTCATCGCTGCTAAAATGTCAACTATGATGATAACATTTTGAAATTTTACAGCATAATCCGGATTTGGGAGATAATAATTCCATATTATGGAGTAAATAAAACAAGTGAATTTTTCTAATTTTTTTAATGCTTCTCTTTATTAACAAAGAATTTCAGTAGCAAATCAAGCGATTTCGCCAAAGAGCAAAAACGACCAGTGAGACAGATTTACATCGTTACAATTCCGACTAGACAATATGAACTTTTCGGTCTGTGTTTATTTTCTTGTATATTTACGATTTTTTGTGCATTTCTATCGCGTTCTTTAAGTTAAGGCACAAGGTGGTATTTTATTTTTATAAACGTGTTGTGAATGATACTTCAATTCTTATATTATCTTTCTGTGATTACCCCTTTTTCTTCTTTCTTTTTTATCCAAAATGTTCTTAGCTTCTATTCATATTGGATGAGCCACAAATTGCTTTTGGGCGACAGAATTGACCTGATACTTAAAAAAATAAGATTAAATCTGAATTTAAGCGGCGTGGGATAGTATAATCTCCTTGGGAGATTTTAAAAATACTTTTTCTAATAATGTACATGGTGATCCATATAATTTGTAACTTGGCTCATTAACTTTTGCTCTGCTGATGTATATTTAACTTCTTTCTCATCTGAAAATATACGGGGAGTGGCCAAAAAACATTTCTCGTCTGGATAGAGTCCGAATATAGGTCGTTTTTCAAAGTCCGAATATAGGTTGCTTGTTGCTTGAAAGGGTATACAACCAATATTTAATCCGAAATCAAGCGTAATTTTCACATAAATTTTTAGTTTTTGTTATTTGTTTCTAAATTAACAATAAACCAGGTTGTTTTTGCCTCTTTCTAAAATCTATTTTATCTCACTCTCTCGCTTTCTAGATCTAATTAGTTAAATTAATTTGTAAACCCCTTAGTAAAAATGAATTACTTACGTGTAGAAGGCCTGAATTTATATTTTCCTTGAGATTGTCTCCCACTCCCATAAATGGCAGAGTACCGGTGAGAAGTACATGCAAAAATACACCTAAGGCCCAAATGTCTGACGATTTACTATGTGGCTGCTGATTCATTTGTTCGGGACTTTGGAATTGTGGAGCGCTATTTATTATTGAAGCTATAAAAATAAGGAACGGTTTTAGTTATTAATTCATAGAATTGATAATTCAGCATAGTCTATACTTAAAAAATGAACACTAAGAAGAAAGTATATGGATTGGGTAAGGCAAGAAAACGGTCCTTGCATTTGCCCAATGGCATTTGCAATCCCATCATTAAGGTTTATTTTGAAAATAGATCTTTAAACCTAAAAAATAGTTATTTTAGTGGTTAAAAAAAGCTGCTTTATTCAAGCTTCTAACTGAAAAGTACAGACTCCAGCCTTATTCCGAAGAACAATTAGAATAGTATGCTTGTAATGTATCTTGGATAATCCAAACACATCCCCTGCAAGGGCATATCCGCGATATCTTTCGATGGGGGACGGGGGGGGGGGGGGTTGGGTAAAAAATTATTATAAAAAAACGCATAAAAATTTTGTTTATATGCATTTTTTATGTTTTTACTATTTGGACAAAAATTCCGGCGGGGGAGGGGGAGGGGTTAAAACCCGAAAAGTCAAATGCCCATTTGCTCAATCAGGGGAAATCTTTTGCAAATAATTGGCTAAGCAAAATTAGAAAAAAAAGACTTGAAGAGAATTTGAAATCTGGGGAAATTCCTGTAACTACGGCTGAGTCGTAGAGTTCTCTAATTGTAGATTTATGCTGAATTACATTAACGTATTTATGTGTTAGACAGTAAGTGATGTCACTTGTTGATTGATGTCTTGTTCGTTTTGTCACGGCCATTGCTGACTTTTGTAAAAAGATAAATTATTATGATATTACTATTCGATTCACCCAACAATCAGTCCAATGCAGAAACACATGTCAAGTAAGCAAATTTCTTAAGAAAATCGATTATTGAAGGTGATAAATATACAGTTCCAGATTTTATCAGTCGGACCTTTAAATTTAACTAGATTTATATTCAATTTAACATGAGTTATTTCATTTTATTCAATGACTTTCATCAATTTGTCAACCAAATAGGCATTTTCATCATTGTCAGCCAAATTGAGATGGAACTCAATTTTGTCGTAATTTATGGGGATCGATTTAATCTTTTATGATATCAAAGGAATTCGATGATGAGCACTAATAAAGATTAATAAATAATATATTATCGACCATCAAGTTCCCAGGGCCTCGAAAACGCGAAAGCCCGATAATAAGAAAAAGCGATCATTTGTTTTTGTTATATATTACTACCCTTATAATTAAATTAGTAACAATGAGCATGAAAATTAAGTACCAAAACAGGTTTTGTTGGCAGAAAATTGCTGGAGCTATTGGACTTATTTCTTCTAATAATCGATGATAACTAACCGGAAATTATAAAGATGAATACCAATATTTCTTATAATATTATAAATACTTCAAGCTATATATACACATACTAATATAAATACTTACAAATACAAATATTACTTAAGGCTATGAGGGAAGTTAACGCTTTTTCATTTGGAATTTTGGCTTGACGCCTTTTTTGAACCCACTATTGACGCAAAAGATAGTTTTATAAGAGAACGATAAATAGCAATATTACTTTCAATCCTAAACCGTAAAAAAGGCAAAATAAAGCTCGAGTCTTCACTCTTCTCCTCTGCTTGGCGAAAATGATATATCCAATTTTGTGCTATAATTATTAATGAATAATAAAAATAACGTTAGGACGGTGTGCCAGATGACTTCACTACTCATCATTGTCAAAAAGTACATTTCCTTGAAATAAACGTTTTAAGGGAAGAAACTAAGGTGCGAGATAGAATGTCAAATTCTACTCCTCCATTAAAAAAAACCCTACCTGATCTCAGTAACATAATAAGAAGCAGTGGGTGCATTAGAAATACATTATTATTATTACATCCTAAAAATATTCTAAAGGATTTGATGTCTCAACTGTATTAGGAATCCTATTCTGATTTGTGTTTTCCGCCAAGCGCTCGTTTAGTAAACAACTTGAATAAAATTCTTATTATGCAAATCTGTTTCTTGAAATGGCTCCTCTATTTTTAGCAATGCAAGTTTTGGCTGTTAGGCTCACCAAATCCCATCCAAGGAAGTTATAATTGGTGGGATGAGTACTCCCACTAAGCAGAAATGCAGTTTAAATAAGTGAATATGTTTTTCCGATACTACAAAACTGTTTTAAAAGGCGGGGCTTCAGTCAAATGCTTAGTTTACGCTGTTCCGAGGAATTGTAATCTTTCCACCAGCAAAAGGGGGAGTGAGAGCGAAAACGAGCCTTTTCTGAGACCATTGAACGAGCAAAAATTTCTGGAAAATTGCTCTTATAATTTTTTTTAACTTCAGACAGCCCTTCAAGGATAGGTGTCTAGATAAAACACTATATGAAACCTTCAAATAAATTCTGAAACCTTAAACTTTATAAGGATTAAAAACTATAATAGCTTTAAACATGCAAACTTAACCATTGTATAAAATTAATGAATGTGGGTTGAAAAATAAAATTTGTCACAGCAGCATAGTAGACTTAGTATATCTAGATTTTCTTCGTTTATGACAAGTCCGAATGATATATTCAAATAGTTGACAGGATTTGAATTTTCCAAATCATTGCGAAAATTACCAACTTACTTCTCCGGAAATCAAACCGTAACAAGACTAGGGACAGAGGTACAGGCCTACAGCGGTAAAAGCAGTTGAGGTACATATAACAAAAACTTGTAATACCTACAAACTTGATAGCATCCAAATCAAAGAGGAGCAATTGGTCGAGGAGATTGGCCTAATCCCTACATTGCATTCTCTGCAATCCCGGCAGAGATCACATACATTGTATGGGGAAGTCAAGCGCTTAAAAAATGCAAATTTGATCGGAATTATAGCTTGAGTACGTTTGTAATTAAAATCAACAGTCATTTATATATTGCGACATAAAAATAAATATTGCTTATAGAAAGCGTCAAAATTTTCTGATCCTAACTTTGACACTGATAAAACGATCTCTCAGCCTTTAAAACAATCACTGGAAATAAGCGTTACATTTTTGCAATATTTTGCGAAGACAGTTTTTGGGCAAATAGTTCCAACGACGAATTCTGCTAAAACTTTGCCTTTTTTTATCGCTACTTCACTGCAATACTTATTTTGTATATATATATGTATCATAAATAAGTTAAACTAACTAATTAATTAGCCCCCAAGGGGACTTAGTGACATGAGCAATAGGAGCGAATGTGTGGTGCCCACTTAATGGGGGGGGGGGCTTTAATGTCAAAATTATTATTTCTGCAAATCTTGACAAAATTGGATTTAATTTGAAAATAACATAAATTAGTCCAAGAAAGATTTGTAAAAAAGTGCGGTGTAATCTATCAGATCTTCCATTTTTACCAACCTACCATTTACCATTTTAAGTCTAAATATAGCGTCTAGCATTTTATGGGACTATCCACTAAATCCTAAACATTTGGACTACGTGGCAAATATAAAAAATTTTGTGTGGAACGACAAATTTAAATTGCTATAGGCAAGGGTTATGAATGCCTACATTTTATGGTTCAATTTTTAATCTAGCAATTGAAGTTAACAAGATTACCAGCTCTAACAAATTTTATTGCTGAAACTTGATAATTTTTGTTCGGACACGTGTCCACGAATTTATTTCAGGGAGGGGGAGGGGCAAATTCAAACAAATCTAAAGATAACTGGCAAATTACATGAGGAGTATAACAAATTTCAGAGACAATCGTAACATATTTCTTAGATTTCAAAGAGGCAGCCCCCTCAGCATCCACACAGCTTTGTTTTGAGCGTATCACAACTAAAACATTGTGATCTGGACTTAATGGTCAAAAAAACAAAAAAAGGGTAAAAAAAAATCAACGAAAGGTGATTATATGAGGTTTAAGCCACTAAAAGAATAACTAATTCATTCGCAGGAGTGCTAATGGAGCGCCGATATGGATAACATCGATCTTTTCTCTAACATCCAACCTTTTTTTTTCGTGCGCGTGCATGTTTTTTCTATTGTTTTGGAGTTTTAGTCTTCGATATTTTGAGTATCTGGCCCTTTCAGTGGCTAACAAGGTTTTTTGTCTATTTTTCTATTTTCTTAAAAATATTATTTTTCTTCTTCTTCTTTTCTACTTTTTGTTTTATGAACTCTCCTCTTTTCTCTGCGATAACTCATCAGTTAAGATGGCCACTGAATGCCTGGCCAAAACACTGGGAATCTATTAACGCATTTAGTCGATAACCCGCAAAAAAACTCATCCCTTTACTCATTTATTTGACTAGACACAAAGGTTGTCCGACGAAATGTGCCCCCCCCCCCAAAAAAAATCAACTTTTCAACTCATCCCCAGCCATGAAATAAAACAAGGTATGCTTAAAAAACTACATGTAAAATTCGGTACCTATTAATTAATCCTATTGACAATATGTAATGTCAGCAACAAAAACACTACCTTGCCTTCAGGCTTCTAGGATAAAAAAATAAAAAAAAACTTTACTCTCTTGAAATGGTAAGAAACCAACTGACTCTGACTACAAATACTAGGTCCAGCAGCCCGTTTTATAGCCTCAAGCGGTTGGCTATGTGATACAGACACTTACTAATTATATAAAGTAAGATAAAAAATCAATGAATGATTTGACTTGAGAGTAAAAATTCACACGCTTTAAATACAATTAATCAGAACTCAAATTAGGAAGGAACTATACTGGCTGTGTTGCATTTTCACTGAACGTGCCAGACAAGCAAACGAGATAATATGGTATCTAAAAGTCTCAAATATTTTATGCATGGAAAATTTCAATGTTAATACCCCAGAGGGCTATCGAATCAAGGAAGATAATTCTCAGGTCTCATGCGCCCTGTAAGCATGGGGTTGAGTCACGCATGTACACAAGAATTTACTGTTAAAAGGAACAGTAATTTTCATTTAAATGTTTTATTAGGTTTAAATTCATCAGGATAGCAAAGATTTGGCCAATGAAAATTGGAAGGAATCATGGAAGAAAACACTAAAATTGTGATATTTCATAGAGCCCGGAGTGGCCCTTACGTAAATTTCAGGTGAAGCAGCCCTGGTCAAAATTGAATTCAACCTTCCAACATTTGAATAGAAAACTAGTAGCATTTCATAACAAGATTTACCACACATGGCTAATTCATTCTTCTCCAATTGTACTGCAGCTGAGAATCCTCGTAATTTCACAGGAGCCGAGTTGTCTCTATTACCCAGTAAAACACAGCTAGGTCGAATGCCTCGATGAATAATATCATTGTCGTGGCAATATTTTACAGCTTCTAAAACTTGTTTCAAGTAATGACTGAAAAAATAAAAAATCGAATGTATCCTTTATCGAAGAAACAAACTTCAAGAAAAATTGGGAGAAAAAAAAAACAGAATAGGTTAATATAAAAAAAAGAATATTAAAAAAAAATTTAAAAAAAGGGGGTTACCTGAAGTGCCTAAAACCAAGCACAATCCCCAAAATAACCAGGTTTGAGTATGACGCACAGAATAGGTCCGTTTTTGACTTATCAATCTGGTAGGATTTTATCTTCTTACAATAAACGCTTTTAGCAAAATTTTGGGGTTCTGATCTTACTACTCAGACGTTTTTTTTTCAGACGGTCAAATTTCATTCTGCTCTAATTAATGGTAAAAAAAAAGTTTGATGGGAATGTCATCGAAGCCCTCTATTCAGTAACCTTCAATACTAAGAAGAAAACTCACTAGTTCTTTCAAAATGTGAATATCTTTTGCTTAGTAGTAATAGTAAGACTAACTAGTTTGTGGCTTTGTTTTTATATCTGCGCAGATATTGTGGATACTTAATTTTGTTTACCTTGGTACAAATAGTGTCATTCCATTTATATCACTACTATACCAACGATAGATTTTAGTCCGACAGGGAATTAAAGAGCCAAAACTCTTAGGTAGATTTGACAAATGCACATTTAACGGCTCTTTAAGTTAAGGTCAAATTGACCCCACTACCTCAAACAAAAAAATCCCTTAAAGTTTCAACTTGACACCCCAAACCATAGCCATGATATTGCAGACACGCTATTTTGATAACCTGGAAACACAATGTTTCCAAAGCAGGTGACAGCAGACCACACTACATGGTCGAAACAGGTCTTGAAGATCCTTGATGTCGGGCAAGGTAGAAACGCCAAGTTCTCGCCACAAGTACAAATAAGTAGACACAGAGTGTCTTTTCATTTACCTTAATAACTAACCGTGCTTTGATTTCAATGGGGGCTTACGACACAAAAAAAGTTGTCGTGGATCAGAGACGTGATGGCTTATCTTCTTTTTCCTCCCCCAAAAGAAAACATGATTTCTCTTTGTCCTACCCCCCCCCCTTCCTTTCTTCAACAGTGCCTGATAGTTTCAACTCCGATTGTCTTCTGCCTTTGACTTACCTCCTTAAAACAAAAATTTGTGGTCCAATAAACCCTTCCAACACTCCCTGAAAACTTACTCAATCCTTCCATCCACTTCTGAGATACTGCAGACAATTGGACCAATCGGGTACACATACCTGCTTTTTATTTACTACGGTATACATGTTGTTTATAGAGTATGCCCTTGGTAAACACTTAGATTCTTGGCCTATCAAACAACCACTAGGAGCTCCTAGCTGACCGGATAACCAAGACTAAACCCCACTGCTTTTTCTACTAAAACCTGTGTTACCAATAAGTAATTTACATAGTTTGGGACCATTACCCCAGGAGCTCTGGGAGTAATATTAACCCCGGATATGCAGACATTACACCTTTCCATGTTCCTGGACAAAATACCCATCTCAGAATTTTGATCCGTTATCATAGAGGTTACGTTGCGAGGGGACTGGCTGGCAGGAAAGGGCCATTGAAAAGCGCACTTGAAATTTAAAATCCCAATCGAATGAGCCCCCTCCCATTTTTCTATAAAATCATAATGTTACCTGTAACTGATTTAAGAATTCCACACATTTCTGCGATCCAATTCTAAAACAAAGAAAAAACTCCTGGCTGTATCAATGGATTCGTGCCTTAACCTCGAATGAGTCAGATTTCTACTTTTGTCTAGGAGCACTCCTGCTCCTAGTCTACTATACGGTAAAAGCATATGGTCAAACTTAATGCTTTCGATTGGTCTTAACACAGTTGACCCTGAATATTTTGTTAATTCTTTTCTTATTATGTCTTTACTAAAGACTCCAAAAAGAGTTAGAAAAATTATAGCTAGTGTTCACTGAAGTCGTCATTAAGGAAGAGTCCTGTCGTTAAACACAAAATTCAAGCCGTGTAAAACTCAGCTCACTAAATTTCACCCTAATGAATTTAGCCCATACAAAAAAAGACTCAAAGAATTCCACTTGGAAAACTCAACCTACAGAATATTGAATCCATGTAACTTCTATATGAACTATGCTTCTTGAGTAGTTATAATCTATTGAGCAATTATTTAATATGGAAATACTAAATAGGATGTATCTTTTAAACCTAAGATTGCTATTTATTATTGGAGAAATTACAGAGCACTTCCAAAATATGTGCCCTGTCGGGGTATTTTAAAGTGAGAACCTCTAAGTACTCAGGTTCTATTCAAGTAGAAAAGTCTTGATAAGTTGAAAAAAATAAAGAAAAGTCAAACTTGCCTAGCAACTGCTTCGCTGTAAACAAAGCCTGAGGAGGCTCGCTCAACAATTTCCGAGCACAAGTTTCCACCTTCCATACTGTAAGGAAAAGCCAAATATAAAATCTGAATAAGAATCTATGAATCAAGCCTTGACGCCTATACGAACTAATAACAATAAATCATATTTTGGGAGGTTAAAGTAACTGATAAAACGGGTTGTATCCCCTTTTATGGGCTAATTTTTAGCTTTTTTTTGTTTTTTACAAATCCGAAAATGAACATTTGTATGTTGGCAAAATGGCAAAAGTAAAGAAGACGAAGATTTCCGAGTTCTCCAATATTATAGTTTATTTTGTGAATACAAAAAGTGTAAATCCTGTAATATTTGATTAGCCACTCCTATATCTGGTTTATCGATATATAAAAAAAAGTACATCTTGCTTACTAATGGTTGATTAGGAATATACAAAGGCAAATGAAACAGTGGGGCTGATCGCACATTTCTAAATTTCGATAATTTCTCCTACAGCAGCTTTGTTTGTCTTTGCCTGAATTGTTCGCCTATTTTCGGAACTTTTTTCCACTTGAGATTCTTCAAAAAATTGTAGCAGTTGCAGATCATTTTTAAATTCTTCGATCATTTCTAAGATCATTTATAAATTCTAAATTCTTTTCTGCTGAGAAACGAGGTCGACTGGTTTCTTGAGATTTATAAGAGCGAAAAATAAAACTGGAAAAATTCTATTGCGTTGACTACGACACGTCTTGGTTTTCTCCCGAAATCAGTTTTTAGCTTTAGCCACACCATAATTATCACAAAATTTCACCAAAACTGCACTTTTAAAGACAAAAGAGGAGCATTAAATTAAAATTTTGACTTCCACTTGAAACCCTTTTGCCCATAATAAAAGGCCGTATCTTATATTTCCACAAGTTGACAGAAATGTAAAAATATAATTTGTATATTTTTTCTGAGAGTTGTTTTTCGATCAGAGAAAGAAAAAACACCTATAGAATACTACAGTGGGCAGATGAGTGGCGAACAGCGTGGGTTCCATTCGGTATGAGGTAGGCTACATAGTGTAAAAACTAATGTTTTTCAATTTTTGATTTAGAGCTTGTCCCATTCATTGTTTGTGTCCCCTACCTTTTGTCAATTGAACATAATCAAACAGTAAAAGAAGTAAATATTATCATTTCCAAGTTACTTTTAAAAAAAGGTGAAAAGTCCTTTCTTTTCGGGAACAAAAGAAGTGTTGATTAACAAATTCATAATTTCAATAAGAAACTTTCAGCCATACTCCCCTTAAACAAGCCATTTATAGGAACGAATAATAGCTAAGTATATCTTGATATATCGTTCATTTTGAATAAATAAATAGATTTAACATAACATAAATAGCTGATAATCAATCTCAGCATCTACTTCTTATCAATACACCCGCAGAATAGCTCAGAATATAAACAACACTCAACAGGATTATGTTGATTTAGTAAAGAACCATGTGTCTCCCATGGGTGAGGGCTCCTTCAATCACAAATTCTGCATCCTACAGTCCGTTTTCAGGTCAAATCTGATCAAAAGCAAATTACTGAATGGAGAAACTTGAAAGAATAACTTGTCAAAATTAAGCTTCCAATTTAACCAATCCATTTAGTTTCAAGTCATCCATAATAAGCGCTATCCTTTCAAGCAATTGAGTTTGCGGCAACACCAGAATTATTTGTGACAATATTTTCTCGATATGCAATATAGGTAACAATTCATTCAGTTTTTAAGTTCTAAAAGACGTTATTTTCATCATTATTGTTTTCTATTTCAATTCCTATAAAATATACATGAAATTTGGTTTTAACTGAAGTGGTCTATTATGTCTTCAGCAAAGCGCATTTGTCACTCTTAACCTTTGGGGGGGGGGAGGTAGAGTTGCAAAAACAATTTCCTTATTTGTGGTGCTTTATGTGCGTTTCAAGTGTGGTTATTTAAGTTTAGTTCACATAAAAAAGGAATTGATATATTTTAACAGGATTGGACATGCTTCGCCTTGTTCAGACCGGAGTCATGCTAGTATTTTTAATCTGTATGATTTAAGGACCCAAATTAAGACCCATGGGTCCTTAGCTCTTTCAAAGCTTCTCCATCCCTATTTGTTAGTGCAAGCACGCTGTTCGTCTTTTGAATCATGATCATTAGGAAATTGTTTAGGGATTGGTCTTAAATGGCTGATTATTAATAAAAAAAAAAATCATAAAATCAAACACTATTAAAATCAAAACCAATCAGTAAACATTTGACAAGTAATGTTTGATCTATAAAAAGGATTATTTCTGGAAATCTAGAGGGGGCACATTCGATTGTAACTTAAAAGTTTTAGTATCCTTATAAGAGACAACAGCGATCAGAGGGAAACCTGTGTCCCCTTCAATGCTCTACCCTTTCCTCTCTCATATAGTATCGAAAAAAAGTAACTTTAGAGAGCAAAATCTTAAGAGAGATCCAAAGATTACAGCCCCCATGGCCTACTTATTAGATATTTTTCTTCCTAAGTTTGTTTCTTTTTTTTCAATTCTTTTATTCAATTCTTATTATTTCAATTTTATTCAAAGATTCTATTTACTTTTTAAGAAGATAACATCTTAGGCCATCATAATTATTCATAGCATTAGGATTAGAGCAATTTTCAAATATCAGGAATAAAAGGGTAGAAAACTTGTAGCTTTCTATTACCTAGTAGCTTTCTCTTCAATAGTCAGCATATTCTGTTGTCATTTGGTCTAGGGGTTTCACAGTCCGGCATATGTAGAAACTGCCAGAACTGCAAGGGATCTCATAAATGCCAAGGTCATCACGGTTCCCCCTAAGGCGCTACCTAGTCAAAAACAAGTTCTGGTCCATAGTATCCAAAAATTTAAAAAAGTGTTTAAAAGAATGTCACAGAATTGCCATTTGAAGATGATTCAGAACGGTAACTCTTGTTCAGAATAATCTTAGTGATAAAAGTTAGTTTTAAAAACATGCTTGTAGGAACTTTGAAATAGTCTGCAATCCCACAAAATGGTGTCGGATCAGAATGACAACTGCATCATCGGAATCACCCAGTAACCCATTTCCGGGAGTTACAGTCCCCTTTCTTGAGCAAACAAGTAAAGCTAAATTTCCAGATGAGATACAGCAGTAACGTATCCTTTTTCTTTACCCTGCTATGTTTATATTTAGTCGCTGCTAGTGGGTCACTGAAACATTATACAGATGTTTCAGGGCTCAAAAAACGAGCTATGTTAAGACTCGTATTTCCTTTTACTTACAAAGGTCGAGATTGTGGTTCTAGAAAGAATTAGGGGAGGGTTAGAGGAGCAAGCTCATTGCTTTCATGAAGTCAAAATCAACAGTTTTGTACCAATCGCTCAAAGACAATTCACTAAAACTTAGATGCGTGTTTTTTTGTTTGCTTTTTGATGTGCTGATTTGATGCCCAAGTCACAAAGCAAATGCGTACAAAAAACATTGGAGGAAAGCATACCATAACCTATAACAGAACCGAAGAGAAAAAGAGAGATTACTGTCTTATTCTTTCATATTAAAAAGTGTGCTTTAGTTCAACAGGTTAGTCATACTTTAACGATATATTTTTTTAATCCAATCATAATATTTTGATACCATATTATTCGATATAAAAAGGGACATTTTTTTAGTTACAACATTGAGTCACAGCATTTGAACACACCAAAGAGGCCTACTTTCAATTCTACTCCCCACCGGAAACAATTCGCCTCCTGAGAACACAATGGGTAGCTGCAATATCAGATTCTTCAAAAATAAGTAAGGCAACCTTTTTTAGTTTGATATTTCTTGTATTATTTTGCATCTTCGGCGGTTATTTTCAAGACAGTCAGTGGTTTTAATTTTTGGTTCATGTTTTGGCAAAGACACTAAAAATACAAATAGCCTGATAATGACACGACAAAGGACATGTCAAAATATCACTTAAAAGAAGAATTGATACCTGAATAACCACAGCTGCAGGTAAGCTTAAACAAATTTTCTAGTTATCTCAATTTTCAACCTTTACATCAGTAGCAAAATCATTTTATTTTCCACTTTTGTATCAATAATTTTTAAAACAAACCTTTTTTATTCTTTTAAACTCTTTTTCCACATCAACTGCTTGAAGAGACAAATGGCTTGAGGGCAAAAAAGTTCAGCAAGCTCTTAATTATATAACTACGAGTTTATTTCAACATTTAGTTTGTTCAGCATATTCGTAATTTTTATAGCATTTTCTCTTCTACTCCTAATTCAAGGTATTTTACTGTTTTATTATATTTATTTCCAGAATCAGTTCTGCTTAGAAGATTGGATGGATTCACAGTTTCTGTTTGTTTGTTCTTTTAACTGGGGGGAGATAAAAAAACAACAAGCGGCTATTCTTTTTACTATCGTTCCCGTTTCTGTTCCTTTTTTCTATTTTAACCATTATCCTTTGTCTTATACCCATTTTTTTTTTATCTAAAAGCTATTGCTTAAACTCAAACTGAACGACAAAAACTGGTCCTACAAAAAACTGGTACGACAAAAAACTGGTCAAACTAGTAAACTGAACGACAAAAAACTGGTCCTACTCATTATCGTTTTGAAGAAATCTTCCTTTTCTTTTTCTTTTAATTTAGAATCACTCAGGAAATCTCAATTGTAACTTTAACTTGTAGTAATGAGTAATCTTTATTTGAAGGGAATGTCCTATTTTGAAGGATACCCAAAGTCAGCACACCCTAAACGCTCTGAATTAGTTGCAAAGTCCTTCACAGTACATCAATACAAATCAATAGGTTAATCAGTGATCTAAATCTATTTGTCTATCTGTGATCTAAATCTATTTCTATTAGTGCCAATTCTAACAATATGCTCAAGACCAGAACGATTTTTGGCCTTGTGGCAAATATAAACTCAAGGGCTGTTTCACATTTTTTTTAAGGTTGACATTTTGACCATTTAAGAGTCAAAAATCTTATTTTTATGGTGAATGAACGTCATTTTGTCATGGCAAAAGTTATGTGGTTGTTTTTACTTATAAACTGGATTACCGATCGCGTGCTGCTGCAATCCGAAAAAAAAAGAAATTCGAGGGAAATTCTCCCGTGCAGAAAACTCTCCCTTAACAGAGAATTCCCTCCTCCGCGTGCAAATAAAATCGTGTTTTTAAGTTTTAAAGTATTTGCAAATTTTCCCCCACAGAACTTCTCCCCTAAAAAATCTCCCACCCCTCCAGACAATTCTCCCATGAAAATCCTTTCGCGAAAAATTACCCTACATTTATGTAAATTACCTATTCAATTTATTTTGATTGCAAATGCAAAGAGTCGGAAAAAGGCATGCAAACAAAATTCATTTTCATATCGAAAATTCCTCTCGGTGGAATTGCCCTCCTCCTCCCTACCCCCACGACTCCTCCTGAAAAAATTTCCCCAGATGTAAAATAACGATTTTATTTTCAAATTTGAAAAGTATTAGGTTGAATACAAGATTAACAAAATTGTTAAAAATCAAATTCAGAAAATATTGGAAAAGAAATTTTATAATTCCGGAAGTGCGATTGATATCAGAATTATAGTTAACTAACCCGTTAATTTGCATTTAAGAATCGTCACCATGGACAATTTAAAACAAAAATTCAAGTCATAGTAGCAAACTATTCAATTTAGATGTAAAAAATCCTTAGCTTTAAATCTCCTTTAGATTTTGAGTCTTTGTTTATATTAGAAGTTTCCAAATTTGAAAAAAGGCATATAGAGACAAACAAGTTTCTTTGCATACCTAAAGAAAAGAAACTGAAGCTTGTTTAAGTAAGGTAAAGTTGGATCAGAGATTACGGTGTTTTACAGCAGAAATACAACTACAGAGGAACAAACTAGTTTCATACTTGAATTTTAATTCAGAGCCAAGTTTCAAATTAATTTCAAAGTAATTATTTGAGGGGGGGGGGCAATAACACCCTTATTTTTAGTAATTTCTGTTGGTTTAAAACTTGGGAAACATTCTTCATTTCAATTGAGGTTCAAATTAAGTTTCCTTTTGCCTTTATGATAGTTTGCTCATTTTTCAAGTTCAGCCTTGCTTTTCATGGAAAGCCTTATTCAATATTCATGTGGGATCAATTTCAAAGTAACTGATACGAAACGAATGAAAACTTACAATTCGAAGACCATATAAAGCATCCCTTCTGAGCTATAGGTTTCTAATAATTCAACGATATGGGGGTGCTTGAGAAGATGGCATAACGTTGCTTCCCTCTTTAAATCTGAAAAAAAATTCAATAGATTTGAAAACTAATTCTTGTTTAATAGGAGATACTTAAGAGATCCTGTTTAAAAGCTCCAAGTACAGAAAGTAAAATTTTCCGCCACTTTGATTGATTTCCAACAAGTGGCTTCACTGAGAAACTAAGATCAGCTATAAAAAGATTTAATATGTTATGAATTAAAAGGCCAGGAAGAAACATAACCAAATACAAAGATAAATAATTTTTGTTTCTTTGTTTTCCATAACTTTTTAAATAGATTAATTCACCCTACTTTAAATGTGCCTCCTAAGCACATTCAAAACTGAAGATATTGACAAGAACCACAATGTCTTTCCATATCGTTCATGTGAAGAATCTTGTTTGTTTTTTTTTAATGAAGCTCTCTAGTTGGTAAAACAAGACAATTGGTGAAATTAGAACATTTACAATAAACATCAGTCAGATTCAAGATTCTCAAGTCTTAAGCCTGATCTGCTCAAGGAGTAATGTAAGGCTCTTCAAATTTTGTAGAATTTCATTGGTCATGTTTTACCTTTTTCTCATGACACGTATTTAATATACGGCTTGTTTTTTGTCGTATCAGCTGTCTCCTAGAGCACAACAGAAAAAAATTGCGCATTTTTTCTATATGTTCGATTGATGGACAAATAATTTATTATATAAGCCCTGTGTCAATTATTAGAACAGTAATAATAATAAACGGACAGGGGAGGGGAGAGGAAAGCAAGATCGTTCGTGCCAGGATGTTGAGGCCGCAATAACAAAACTGCCCTTCGGTGTCGTGCGTAGGCAAAAAAAAAAAATCAAATTAACCAACACTACCTCCTACCCACAATACACTTCTACGTACACAGCTACAGAGAGATGCTCTGAATTTAAACGAAAACTTCGAATTTTTTTGTCGTCAAAGGGGGGGGGGTCCAATATCTTCACCCCGTGTACAGCTATAACATTAATATCTCCCTTTTTAACAGCGTTGCAATCCGGCTCTATAGATGTCATTGACTTTGAAATCAAACCTAGAGTGAAAATATCAAAATTAGCATTCGAATCCATAAATTCTTGCTTTTGCAACATAATTTTAGACTGAAAGGGAGATAAGTCCAAAATTGCTTCCTAAAGGTGTAAACCCTTTGGGAATTTAGGCTGTCCTTGTGGGCTAGGTAATCAGCCTATTCTTGCCCAACCCAAGAAAAAAAAAATTGAAAATTACGAAAAAGTATATTTTTGGACAAATTACATAATAGTAGGCTACATATTTAGAAGCCCAACTCGGACGAAAAAGAATTTGAGCCAACCAGAAGTCAAATTCCACGTCTGGGTTCGACCCCTGCATACAATGGGACAAGTTTTGTGCATAAAGTTATGCGATAAACGAAAATTGCTTTAGACTTTGAGTGGCATAGAAATACGCTTTTATTTGGAGTACCCAGATTTGCGAGTATATATAAGGTCATTCAACTCAATTTAAAGAATTTTTCCTTTTTTTTCTGTAAAATTAATTTTTATCTAATAATACTATTTATATTCGTTCTAGCCAAAGAGCCTTTTTGTCATTTTCTAATTCGCAAAACTATGCAAATATCATTTATTAATGCAGTCGAATTTTTAGTTTAATAAAAAAATTAATTTTATTTTAATAAATTTTTATTAAAATAAACCAAAGTTTTAATTTTTACACATAGCTATTTTGGTTTAGCTGTAAATCACTTTTATGCAGACCAATGATTGAATTTGTAACGAACTGAACCTACCATGAGTAACCAACTGCAACCCAAAACAAATAGAAATTAAAATTAAAAATAACATTGGACATAAACATAACAATTACTGCTACGGATGAACAAATGATTCCTTAAGACGAGAACAGAAGTTACAGTGACTTATCAAATTAACTTTCAAACGAACAGAAATTACCCCAAATTAGACCAAGGCTACTGCACCTTAAACCTCCTAAAGGCCAGAACCTCATTTGTACTTTATTGAAAATGAATCTGTATTTCCAACAGTCGGTTCTTTATTTTGTCACAGCATAAACAATAATACAGCTACAAAACAATATCACGAGGCAAATCATGTTATTACAAATAAGAGCTACCGCAAGTACGGGCATGGCTACCCTCCCCTTCTGAAGCCCTAAAAACAGCTTGAATGTCATTTGCGTTTTCCTAAAAACAATGTGTCTTTTTTGAGTAGTGAGTAATAAATACAAGTGAATGTGCATTGTCAGTTTAATATACATATACTGATATTTAGTAATCAAAATGTTAATATTATTTGATTTATTAAAGTTATAAAAGTAAAAACATTTATATTTTTTTCAGTAAAGTGCAAATTATGTTCTGGCCTTGGGAAGGCATAGGGGTTTTGAGCCCAACTTATGTTAATTTCTGCTCGTTTTGAGTTTGACCCGGTTATTTATTGTAATTTCTGTAGGTTTTGGGTTTCATTTATTTATCGATGCTGATTTGTGGTAGTTTCACGCTTGGTAGATTATTTGATTTTATTTTTACTCATTTTTTGTTTAATGGAGTTCTTTACTTTTCTTTGAAAAACTTATTTTGTGGAATAAGTTTTTTTAATTAATTTCTGTTCGTTTTCTTTTGACATAGTCTTTACAGGGAAAAAGAAGATAATTCTTTAAATCTTTTCGTTTTTTAGGACTTTATAGTTTGGCCTGCTATTTCTATGGTAGAGAAAAATTTTCAGCAATTTTTAACAACGTACACCCTTTTAAAAATCTGGACACAAATAGTACTGTTTAACTTAGCTTCATACCTCCTCTAGTTGACCTGAAATGGAAAACTGGATACCATTCGCAAAAAAATATGTTTAATTTCTTTGATAGCTTGGATACACTTGCGCTATTTTGATTTGGTTAAATTTTAAGAGCAGAAGTAGCCCCGAAAGTCTGAACATACTACCCTCAGTCGTTCTTGGGATACTGCTGAGATGCTTTATTGGGAATTAGCATTAACACAGTGTATTTTGATTTAATCTTAAGGCAACATTTAATTTTTAAACATAATGAACAAATGGGAGGATGGGCGTGGGAGAGTGGGAGTGGGAGGGGGACTAGTTGCCCTCCGATCACTTTCGACTATTAAAAAGGGCATTAGTCCTTTCTATTTTCAATCGAAAGAGCCCTTTTCGAAGTTCCCAGGACAACTCCTTCGATACGAAGTGCCCTGGTCAAAACAACAACAACAACAACAAAATATTACATTATACCCAAATCGACCTTAACTATAATTAATTAAAAAAACTTTTTCCACAAAATAAGTTTTTCAAAGAAAAGTAAAGAACTCCATTATACAAAAAATGAGCAAAAATAAAATCAAATAATCTACCAAGCTCGAAACTAACACAAATCAGCATCGATAAATAAATGAAACCCAAAACGAACAGAAATTACAATAAATAACCGAGTCAAACTCAAAACGAGCAGAAATTAACATAAGTTGGGCGCAAAACCCCTATGCCTTCCCAAGGCCAGAACAAAATTTGCACTTTACTGAAAAAAATATAAATGTTTTTACTTTTATAACTTTAATAAATCAAATAATTTTAACATTTTGATTACTAAATATCAGTATATGTGTATTAAACTGACAATGCACATTCATTTGTATTTTTTCAGTAAAGTGCAAATCTTGTTCTGGCCTTGGGAAGGCATTTTGCGCCCAACTTATGTTAATTTCTGCTCGTTTTGAGTTTGACTCGGTTATTTATTGAAATTTCTGTTCGTTTTGGGTTTCATTTATTTATCGATGCTGATTTGTGGTAGTTTCGAGCTTGGTAGATTATTTGATTTTATTTTTGCTCATTTTTTGTTTAATGGAGTTCTTTACTTTTCTTTGAAAAACTTATTTTCTAGAAAAAGTTTTTTTAATTAATTTCTGTTCGTTTATACTGACATAGTCTTTTCAGGGAAAAAGAAGATAACACTTTAAACCTTTTCGTTTTTTAAGACTTTATAGTTTGGCCTATTTGTATGCTGGAGAAAAATTTTCAGCCATTTTAACAACATACACCCTTTGAAAAATCTGGACTGTGTGAGCCTGTTTTGAAGTTTCTACGACAACGCCTTCTATAAAAACCTTATATGCCCCCAGTGCATAACTTAAAACCCTTGACCTGAGGGTTGTGAGGGAGTGTCCTCCTCAAAAACATATTTTCTATCTGGAAAACAACTACGCTGAACGAAATGGCTATCTCAAAATTTTGATTGAATGTGTTTGGGGAATGATGGGCGTGGGGAGGGGGGCTAGTTGCCCTTCAATCACTTTCGACTATTAAAAAGGGCACTAGCCACTTCAATTTCGAATCGAATGAGCCCTTTTCGAAGTTTCTACGACAACGCCTTATATCAAAACCTTATATGCCCTCAGGGCATAACTTAAAACTCTTGCCCTGAGGGTTGTGGGGGAGAGTCCTCCTCAAAAACATATTTTCTATCTGGAAATCAACTACGCTGAACAAAATAGTTATCTCAAAATTTTGATTAGATGTGTTTGGGGGAATGATGGGCGTGGGGGGCTAGTTGCCCTCCAATCACTTTCGACTATTAAAAAGGGTACTAGTACTTTGAATTTCCAATCGAATGGGCCTGTTTGGAAGTTTCTAAAACAACGCCTTCTATAAAAACCTTAGATGCCCCCAGGGAATAACTTAAAACCCTTGCCCTGAGGGTTGTGGGGGAGTGTCCTCCTCAGAAACATATTTTCTATCTGGAAATCAACTACGCTGAACAATTTGATTGGATGTATATTGGGGGAATGATGGGCGTGGGGGGGGGGGCTAGTTGCCCTCCAATCACTTTCGACTATCAAAAAGGGTACTAGCCGTTTGAATTTACAGTCGAATGAGCCTGTTTTGAAGTTTCTACGACAACGCCTTCTATAAAAACCTTAAATGCCCCCAGGGCATAACTTAAAACCCTTGCCCGGAGGATTGTGGGGGAGTGTCCTCCTCAAAAACATATTTTCTATCTGGAAATCAACTACGCTGAACAAAATGGCTATCTCAAAATTTTGGTTGGATGTATTTGGGGGAATGATGGGCGTGGGGGGGGCTAGTTGCCCTCCAATCACTTTCGACTATCAAAAAGGGCACTAGCCACTAAAATTTCCAATTGAATGAGCCCTTTTGAAGTTTCTAAGACAACGCTTTCAATAAAAACTTTATATGCCCCCAGGGGCATAACTTACAACCCTTGCACTGAGGGCTCTGAGGGGGGTTATCATTCTAAAAGACAAAATTTCAAGAACTTTCAACTACGCTGAACAAAATGGATATCTAAAAATTTTAATTCGATGTGTTTGGGAAAATGGTGGGCGTCAGAGGAGCGTTAGTCGCTATCCGATAACTTTCAACTATTATAAAAGGCACTAGCCCTTTCAATTTCCAATTGAATGAGCCCTTTTGAAGTTTCTACGACAACGCTTTCAATAAAAACTTTATATACCCCCAGGGCATAACTTACAACCCTTGCCCTGAGGGCTGTGGGAGGAGGGGTCATCATCCTTAAAGACCTAATTTCCAAAAAATGGCTGTCTAAAAATTTTGATTGGATGTGTTTGGGGAAAGGTGGGCGTGAGAGGGGGGTTAGTTGCCCTCAAATCACTTTCGACTATTAAAAAGGGTACTACTCCTTTGAATTTAAAATCGAATGAGCCCTTTCTCAGGTTTCTACGACAAAGATTTCAATAAAAACCTTATATGCCCCCAGGGCATAACTTATAATCCTTGCCCTGAGGGTTGTGGGGGAGTGTCCTCCTCAAAAATGTTTTCTATCTGAAAATCAACTACCCTGAACAAAATGGCTATCTCATAATTTTTATTGGATGTGTTTGGGGGAATGATGGGTGTGGGGGGGGGGGCTAGTTGCCCTCCAATCACTTTCGACTATTAAAAAGGGCAATAGCCCTTTGAATTTCCAGTCGAATGAGCTTTTATTGAAGTTTCTAAGACAACGCCTTCTTTAAAAACCTTATATACCCCCAGGGCATAAATTAAAACCCTTGCCCTGAGGGATGTGGGGGAGTGTCCTCCTTAAAAACCTATTTTCTATCTGGAAATCAACTACGCTGAACAAAATGGCTATCCCAAATTTTGATTGGATGTGTTTGGGGGAATGAAGGGCGTGGGGGGGGATAGTTGCCCTCCAATCACTTTCGACTATTAAAAAGGGCACTAGCCCTTTGAATTTCCAAACGAATGAGCCTGTTTTGAAGTTTCTACGACAACGCCTTCTATAAAAACATTATATGCCCCCAAGGCATAACTAAAAACCCTTGCCCTGATGGTTGTGGGGAATGTCCTCCTCAAAAACATATTTTCTATCTGGAAATCAAGTACGCTGAACAAAATGGCTATCTCAAATTTTGATTGGATGTGTTTGGGGGAATGATGGGCGTGGTGAGGGGGGCTAGTTGCCCTCCAATCACTTTCGACTATTAAAAAGGTTACTAGCCCTTTGAATTTCCAAACGAATGAGCCTGTTTTGAAGTTTCTACGACAACGCCTTCTATAAAAACCTTATATGCCCCCAGGCCATAACTTAAAACCCTTGCCCTGAGGGTTGCGAGGGAGTGTCCTCCTCAAAAACATATTTTCTATTTGGAAATCAACTATGCTGAACAAAATGGATATCTCAAAATTTTAATTGGATGTGTTTGGGGGAATGATGGGCGTGGGGGGGGGCTAGTTGCCCTCGAATAACTTTTTACTATTAAAAAGGGTACTAGCCCTTTGAATTTCCAATCGATTGAGCCTGTTTTGAAGTTTCTACGACAACGCCTTCTATAAAAACCTTATATGCCTCCAGGGCATAACTTAAAACCCTTGCCCTGAGGGTTGTGGGGGAGTGTCCTCCTCAAAAACATATTTTCTATCTGGAAATCAAGTACGCTGAAATAAATGGCTATCTCAAAATTTTTATTGGATGTATTTGGGGGAATGATGGGCGTAGGGGGGGGGGGGGCTAGTTGTCCTCCAATCACTTTCGACTATTTAAAAGGGCACTAGCCCTTTGAATTTCCAATCGAACAAGCCTGTTTTGAAGATTCTATGACAACGCCTTCTATAAAAACCTTATATGCCCCCAGGACATAACTTAAAACCATTGCCCTGAGGGTTGTGGGGGAGTGTCCTCCTCAAAAACATATTTTCTATTTGGAAATCAACTATGCTGAACAAAATGGCTATCTCAAAATTTTAATTGGATGTGTTTGGGGGATTGATGGGCGTGGGGGGGGGGGGCTAGTTGCCCTCGAATAACCTTTTACTATTAAAAAGGCTACTAGCCCTTTGAATTTCCAATCGAATGAGCCTGTTTTGAAGTTTCTACGACAACGCCTTCTATAAAAACCTTATATGCCTCCAGGGCATAACTTAAAACCCTTGCCCTGAGGGTTGTGGGGGAGTGTCCTCCTCAAAAACATATTTTCTATCTGGAAATCAACTACGCTGAAAAAATGGCTATCTCAAAATTTTTATTGGATGTATTTGGGGGAATGATGGGCGTAGGGGGGGGGGGGGGCTAGTTGCCCTCCAATCACTTTCGACTATTTAAAAGGGCACTAGCCCTTTGAATTTCCAATCGAACAAGCCTGTTTTGAAGATTCTATGACAACGCCTTCTATAAAAACCTTATATGCCCCCAGGACATAACTTAAAACCATTGCCCGGAGGGTTGTGGGGGAGTGTCCTCCTCAAAAACATATTTTCTATTTGGAAATCAACTATGCTGAACAAAATGGCTATCTCAAAATTTTAATTGGATGTGTTTGGGGGAATGATGGGCGTGGGGGGGGGGGGCTATTTGCCCTCCAATCACTTTCGACTACTTAAAAGGGCACTAGCCCTTTGAATTTCCAATCGAACAAGCCTGTTTTGAAGATTCTATGACAACGCCTTCTATAAAAACCTTATATGCCCCCAGGACATAACTTAAAACCATTGCTCTGAGGGTTGTGGGGGAGTGTCCTCCTCAAAAACATATTTTCTATTTGGAAATCAACAATGCTGAACAAAATGGCTATCTCAAAATTTTAATTGGATGTGTTTGGGGGAATGATGGGCGTGGGGGGGGCTAGTTGCTTTCGAATAACTTTCTACTATTAAAAAGGGTACTAGCCCTTTGAATTTCCAATCGAATGAGCCTGTTTTGAAGTTTCTACGACAACGCCTTCTATAAAAACCTTATATGCCTCCAGGGCATAAATTAAAACCCTTGCCCTGAGGGTTGTGGGGAGTGTCCTCCTCCGGCTATCTCAAAATTTTTATTTGATGTATTTGGGGGAATGATGGGCGTAGGGGGGGGGAGGCTAGTTGCCCTCCAATCACTTTAGACTATTAAAAAGGGTACTAGCCCTTCGAATTTCCAATCGAATGAGCCTGTTTTGAAGTTTCTACGACAACGCCTTCTATAAAAACCTTATATGCCCCCAGGGCATAACTTAAAACCCTTGCCCTGAGGGTTGTGGGGGAGTGTCCTCCTCAAAAACATATTTTCTATATGGAAATCAACTACACTGAACAAAATGGCTATCTCAAAATTTTGATTGGATGTGTTTGGGGGAATGATGGGCGTGGGGGGGAGGTTTGTTGCCCTCCAATCACTTTCGACTATTAAAAAGGGCACTAGCCACTCCGATTTCCAATCGAATGAGCCCTTTTCGAAGTTTCTACGACAACTCCTTCGATACGAAGTGCCAGGGTATGGAGAAAAAGAACAAAAAACAACACATTGTGCCCACATCGTTGCCAATGAAAAATGCCAAGCCTTCCAATCACTTTCGACTATTAATAAGGGTACTAGGCCTTTCGATTTCCAATCGAATGAGCCCTTTGGAAAAGACAAAGCTTTATATAAACACCTTACATGCCCCCAGGGCATAAATTACAACCCTTACCCTAAGGTCTGTTAGGGTGGTTGTCATCCTCTAAGACCGAATTTCCAGAACTTTGAACTACGTTAAACAAAATGGCGATCTCAGAATTTTGATTGGATGTGTTTGGGGAAATGGTGGGCGTGAGAGGGGCGATAGTCACTCTCCAATCACTTTCAACTATTAAAAATGGCCCTTTCAATTTCCAATCAAATGAGCTCTTTTGAAGTTTCTACGACAAAACTTTCAATAAAAATCTTATATGCCCCCAGGGCATAACTTACAACCCTTGCCCGGAGTGCTGGGGGGTGTCATTCTCAAAGACCTAATTTCCAGAACTTTCTACTACGTTGAACAAAATGGCTATCTGAAAATTTTGATTGGATGTGTTTGGATGAATAGTGGGCGTGAGAGGGGGGGTTAGTTATCCTCCAATAACTATCGACTTTTACAAAGGGCACTAGCCCTCTCAATTTCCAATTGAACGAGCCCCTTTTGAAGTTTTACGACAACTCTATCTATAAAAGCCTTATATGCGCCCAGGGCAGAACTTACAACCTTCGCCCTTGGGGCTCTGGAGGGTTTGTCATCCTTAAATACATAATTTCCAGAACTTTCAACAACGTTGAACAAAATGGCTATCTTTAAACTTTGATTGAATGTTTTTGGGGAAATAGTGGGCGTAAGAGGGGGGTTAATTATTATCCACTCACTTTCGACTATCAAAAAGGGCAATTTCAATTTCCAATCAAATGAGCCCTTTTTAAAATTTCTATAACAACTTTCTATATAGACTTTATATGCCCCCAGAGCATAACTTAAAACCCTTGCACTGAGGGCTCTGAGGGGGTTATCATCCTAAAAGACCTAATTTCAAGAACTTACAACTACGTTGAACAAAATGGATATCTCAAAATTTTGATTGGATGTGTTTGGAAAAATGGTGGGCGTGAGAGGGGCGTTAGTTGCTCTCCAATCACTTTCAACTATTGAAAAAGGCACTATCCCTTTCAATTACTAAATGAATGAGCCCTTATGAAGTTTCTACGCTTTCAATAAAAACCTTATACGCCCCCAGGGCATAACTTACAACCCTTGCCCTGAGGGCTGAGGAGGGGGAGGGGTTGTCATCCTTAAAGACCTAATTTCCAACACTTTCAAATACGTTGAATAAAATTGCTATCTACAATATTGATTGGATGTGTTTGGGAAAAAGATGGGCGTGAGAGGGGGGTTAGTTGCCCTAAAATCACTTCGACTATTAAAAAGGGTACTAGCCCTTTGAGTTTACAATCGAATGAGCCCTTTTTCAAGTTTCTACGACAAAGATTTCAATAAAAACCTTATATGCCCCCAGGGCATAACTTATAACCGTTGCCCAGAGGGTTGTGGGGGAGTGTCCTCCTCAAAAACATATTTTCTATCTGGAAATCAACTACGCTGAACAAAATGGCTATCTCAAAATTTTGATTGGATGTGTTTGGGGGAGTGATGGGCGTGGGGGGGGGGCTAGTTGTCCTCCAATCAATTTCAACTATTACAAAGGGCACTAGCCCTTTGAATTTCCAATCAAATGAGCCTTTTTTGAAGTTTCTACGACATCGCTTTCTATAAAAACCTTATATGCCCCCAGGGCATAACTTAAAACCCTTGCCCCGAGGATTGTGGGGGAGTGCCCTCCTCAAAAACATATTTTCTATCTGGAAATCAACTACGCTGAACAAAATGGCTATCCCAAAATTTTGATTGGATAGGTTTGGGGGAATGATGCGCGTGGGGGGGGGGGGGGGGGGCTAGTTGCCCTCCAATCACTTTCGACTATTAAAAAGGCCACTATCCCTTTGAATTTCAAATCGAATGAGCCTGTTTTGAAGTTTCTACGACAACGCCTTCTAAAAAAACTGTATATGCCCCCAGGGCGTAACTTAAAACCCTTGCCCCGAGGGTTGTGGGGGAGTGTCCTCCTCAAAAACATATTTTCTATCTGGAAATCAACTACGCTGAACAAAATGGCTATCTCAAAATTTTGATTGGATGTGTTTGGGAGAATGATGGGCGTGGGAGGGGGGGGCTAATTGCCCTCCAATCACTTTCGACTATTAAAAAGGGCACTAGAACTCTCGATTTCCAATCGAATGAGCCCCTTTTGAAGTTTCTACGACGACCCCTTCCATATGAAGTGTCCTGCTCTAAAGGAAAAAAATAATAAATGATACATTGTGCCAACATCGTTCTTATATGCCTTCAGGGCATAACTTAAAACCCTTGCCCCGAGGGTTGTGGGGGAGTGTCCTCCTCAAAAACATATTTTCTATATGGAAATCAACTACGCTGAACAAAATGGCTATCTAAAAATTTTGATTCGATGTTTTTGGGGGAATGATGGGCGTGGGTGGAATCTCAAAATTTTCAAGCGGATCAGCAAGAAAAATAAATTGTTCCATGAGTCAATACAACCTGTTTTTTTTTTCAAAATACTTTCTCCTTTTAGGTTTGTTCTGCCTATTGTACATATCCTGTAATTCGCAAGTCGATCAGAGACAAAGAATATATGGCCCTAATTCAGGCATCACTGGATAAGCGAGATGAGTCTCATGAATCACTAATTGATAAATTCGATGAAAAGTTTTAAGATTTTACGGCAACATTCTAAAGGAGTTTCCTATTAGTTGCAAGTCGAACAGGGACAAAGAATATATGGCCCTAATTCAGGCATCACGAACCAAATCCTTTCCAGTAGGTTTTGTCTTCATTGAGCTCCCCTTGTCCCTATCTATATTCCTTGTACAGTTTAAGACAATTGAAGAAAGCTAGATTGTTTGCCTAGTTTCAGGTGGCAGATATCAATACAATAAAACTTCAAAATGCTTCATCTTTGTAATAATAAAAAAAAAAAAAAAAAAAAAAAAAAAAAAAAAAAAAAAAAAAAAAAAAACCCTTCAGAATACGTAGATCTCGTTGAGGTTTACTGACCCGCACTAACTGCCCTGTAAGTTTCAAGCCTATGAAAGATGAAAACATTGTAGGCCCATTTTTGGGCGTCAAAAACTGATAAGCCAACATAGTTTTCATTTTTTTTCTTCTTTATGTTTACACTTTATGTTTGCCTTTTTGAACTGGAATTACATCTCAAGTACTTACTGTATTGCTATTTTTTAGTTAAGACTGAAGACTTATCAATAAGAAGTTCAGTTTTGCATAGTTAATAAATCCAAATCATCGCATCTTGGAATTGTGTCATTTTTTCACCAATGGAGAATTGTGTAGCTTTGATTTGAGTATAGTTAATCTAAAGCTTATTTCAACAACAAGCAATATTTGACCATACACCCGATACATTATATCGGGTGGCAGACTATAGGAGAGACAACAAAAAATATTGCGCCAAGATTCTGCAAATCGACAGTCTAATCTGTCTTCTTTATTTTCAAGGTTCTCTTGACCCCATCTACATGGCATATTGAAGTTGGCCAGGAAACACTTATAGGCAGTTTTTCAAAACGGTATTCGAAAAAAAAAATTTTGTTCTTTTTTGGGCCCCATTTGGCCCAAGATATTTTTTCTACTTCAACCAGAGATTTCCAGCCGTAAGATTCAAATTGGTCGAAGACAACAAGGTTTTCAAACCATTTTTGGGTCCCCTGATACCCGTCAAAAATATGTAGAGCTCCAGCCTAGGCAACAATCATTGATTGTTAGAAGTCTATCGAAAAGAACCGTTTTCATACTTCGGCCCCAATTTCAGAGGAACCATACCCTTGATCTAAATTTTGTTTGTATTTTAGGGTCCCCTTAACTCATAACTTATAGCTGTATGTTCTAAGCCATTTGAATAACAGTTTTGAGCTCTTTTTGGAAGAGATTTTTTTTTTTTTTTTATATTATTATTTCTTTTACAGTGGGACGGGTGTAAGCTTCAAGCCGTTGAGAAAAACAGTTTTGTGAACCTCTTTCGGGGGAACCAATATTTGCTTTTCTTCTTTTTTCTCTCTTTTTTCTCGAGCACTGGTGCCCTCTTGACCCAAGAACTTAAAAATAAGTTTTGAGCCAATCAACCCAAAAATGTTTTGTCCCTTTTTGGACATTATTTTTAGGGAGACCGTACCCCCAAACTATCGCTCTATTTTATGATAGGTTCCTTTGGCCTAGGGACTTGCTAGACAATAAGCTAACTGGGGGACAACAGTATGCTTAACTGAAAAGAATCAACAAGTCTTTCCACCCATTTTCAGGTCCCCTTGCATCCTACTCTCCACCCAAATCTCGAGTCCCCGTTGCACAGGCATCGGTTCTTGAAAATTTCATGCCAATCAAAAATCAAGGAATCTTATACCCTTTTTAGTCTCATAGTAGGGGAGACTCAGGGGGCGGATCCAGCCTTTCGTTCTAGGGGGGGGGGGGCGACTCTTACCGAAAAGAGTGGGGGTAGTGTCCTTTTTGTCGGCCAAACAAGGCTGATTTTTTTGTCGTTTTAAGTCCCCCTGTCGGTTTCTTATTTAACGAAAACGGGATTTTCATATATTACAATAATACTTACAAAAACTGTACTTGATCAACTGACAACTATTTACAAGAACAATTCAAGCTTTCTCGGTCCACTTTTCGCAAACCTGTCGATTACCCTCTCAATGCTGATATAGATGTCACGGTGCACATTAAGGAGGGCCAAACCACTGAGTCTAGTTTGCCCTATTTGTGCTCTGAGCCAGGTTTTCAGTTTGCGTAAAGTTGAGAAGCTTCGCTCGGCAGATGCCATGCTCACTGGAAGAGATATGAAAATAGCAAGAAGTGAGCTGACATAAGGATATAGGTCTCTGTCACATTCCTTGACAGTTTCTTCGGATGAACAAGGAAAAATACCTCCTTCTCATTTAACCCGAAGCCATCTACTTCTCCACACAAGAGCTTCTGCCAAAACAAGAGTTGCGCTAGTAGACAGCATCGTTTAGCCAAGAAGTTGACAGTACATGCTAGAGATCTCTTTGGTGGAAGATTGCAGCAAATCATCAGTACAATGCACAATATTTGATGGCAGCAGTACGGTTAATCGGAAAAAGTTCAGCGTGCCTCTTGAGAATCAGCTCTTTCAAAAGGTTCAGGGCGTGGTTAAAGCAGAGACAACGAGACGCATTTTTAGCTTTTTTCTAAACTTCCACTACGGCACCACAGCTATTTGATACCATCATTGCACACCCATCCGTCCCGATTCCAACACAGTCAAGTAGATTCAAACCCATTTCTTTCAAGAGGCTTAGAACTAACTGGCCAACCACTTTTCCGTTGGCATTCGGCTCTTTGTCTGCAGCAGAACTGTCAAAGGTGGCATCATGAACGTCAACAAAACCTATGAAGTAATCGCGTTTATGGTTATCGGAGGCATAACAGGGAGCTAAACTAAGTTGCGATGAATGTGACACACATGTCGAAAATGATGCTGTAGTACCTTGCTGACTTTACTCTCTCTAGAATGACCCTATGACTTCTTTCGAAAAACACTCAATCAACTGGTTTTGAGTTGTTTTGCTGATATAGGTAGCATTTTTTTTCCGATGTTTCCAGTTGTTCCTTTAATTTACTGTCACCACTTTCAACACGATAACGTAGTGGTTCTCGGAAGTTTCCTTCGTTGGAAAGCGGCATGTCATCCAAGTTTAAGCTGCCATCATCCCGATGGCCCCTCAGTGGAATATTCTGCCTTCCTAGAAATACGATTAATTCCAGAATCGGCTTAAGTCTCTCTGTGTTTTCTGTTACTGGCTCCACTCGCTCTTCGTTAACGCGGTTATTTACAGATTCGCGCGGAGAATGGTAGGCTCTTAGAAACGAATTTCCGGCTTCTACTGCGTCACGATGGTACTCGGAAGTATCATGTATGTCAGGTCTCCATCTTTTCCCAGTAACTTAGCAAATTTTGTGACAAAAAGGTCTTTCTGGGAAGCAGAATATACAAGTCAGTTGAAACTCTGCAAAGGAGAATCGTTCAAGTACCTTTTTTCATCTTTCCCCGCTTTAAATGAACAGAATGCGGCATTTGGTATCCAATCGGCAATTTCCATGGCCTCTCCAGAAGCTCGCACTTCATTCGGACGTCAATGGCATATGTTGCACCGATGTGGATCCCAATATCGTTTTCTGGAAACAGTGTAGGGGGCGGAGTATTGTTAGAGGATCACTCTGAACGCTTACAGGGTTGACAGAAGATTGCAAAGTGTCCGTAATTTGTCCATGTTCGCCACTTCCAACAGAACTAATAGAAGAGCTACTTGCAGTTACAGTATCTGTTCTGTGAGACTTTGAAAGGATAAAGCTGTCGAGCGTCTTTTGTCCACGTTTTCCCGACATTAATATCTCTTAAACGACGAAAGTCCTCGTGACAGACGCACATTCAAATTTCACTATACACTGGAACGAAATGTTAGTTTTGACATTTCAGAAAATTCAGAACCGGTTGTGTTGCGTCTCGAATAGGGAGGCGACTGGTGAGAACTAGCTAAAATTTACCGGGTAAACTGTTGCTATGCTATGAGGTGAGAAATACCCGAGGAGGAAACGGCAGTGGAGGAAAAGCTGGGGAATGGACGTACTGTAAAAAGGTTTTAGAGTCTAGTTACAGTAGTTAGAACATGCGTTAATGCAGACTTCCGTAAGTGCAGTAAAACAAAAACAAAAAAAATGCAGCCCATCTAGGGGGGGGGATCGCCCCCTGGATCCACCAGTGGGGAGACTGAGCCTCAACTAACATAGTGTTTTTGATCCTTTAATGGGCCCTGTTTTAGGAGCCACGTTCTCCAAACCATATCATAACAAGAAAGCTTTTCCCTGACATTACACTTCAAAAGCTTTGGCAAAACTGATAAATCAGCAAAAAAACAAATAAGAGAATTGACTGACATAAAATCCTTACCTTCAGTGCTAAGGCCAGGCATTGATGTAAACTTGGCAACGTCCACGATTTTCACGACAAATGTCTTTCCTGTTTCTTTGTGGACACATTTTCGAATGACAGAACATGGACCCCTGGTAAAGAGAACAGATTAAGTCTCATCAGCTTAGTTTGCATTATAGCTGAGAAATTTAACAAAGATTTCTCATTAATATCAATTTCTCTTATTAATTCTGCAGTAAATTAGCAGGAATGTTGGAGTCGGAGTTTTTACTTCTTTGAACAAATGTTAGGAGTTAGAGCACCTAACATTTAGTCGGTGGACTAGATATTAAGTCGGTGGAGTTGGTGGTAAAGTGACAACTTCACAGCCCTGTTCTTGAGTGACAAATTTTAAGGACTACATCACGTCTGCCAAGTTTTCAGAAAGCACAAATGTCTTGTGTCTCCGTCAGACCCTGCTGAAAGGCGTTTCTCCTTAGGAGATTCCATTCTTTCTCAACTGACATATTTGTTAAGAGATCTCATATTTGAGTGCTTGGCAATGATCAAATCAAATGGCCAGTTCTTAATCAGGAAGAAGAACCAGTAGTATCAAGCAAATCCCTGAGCAGTTTGTTGTATTTCATTCATTGTTTTAGCTTTGAAGACGTGAATATCAGTGACTACACATTAGTGTCAGATAGTTAAAGAATTACTTGTTATATGGTTCAGTCTTTATTAATAAAATTCAAGTTTTTCTTATCTATCAGTTCTATAAAGCACTTGGAAAAATACTCAAGCTCCTACCCAAGGACAGCCTATGTAATTAAATCTCAAGTACTACTTCAATACATTTTTGCTCATGTACTTGGTACTTGATACTTGGGTAAAAATTTTAGAAGTATTTGATATCTAATATTTTATTACAAATATAAGTTACTTGTTATAGTACTGGACAGTATACTCAAAAAAACAGTTCGAGCAAAGCTTTTGCCACTGTTTTGCTCAGCGACAAATTAAACATCTTTAATTTTCGTTCCTTTTTTAAAGCAAGGTTTCTTGAGTCAACAAGTAATGTCAAAAAATAATTTTAGGTCTGCACGCTCTTTCTCCGACATTTGCACTAAGGAGTGCTTTGATTTACTTGGTAGGTATGTAGTAGTTATTTTGGACCAAAAGGATAAAGGTGGATTTTCAGGTGTTTGCACCAATTTTAAGTCCTACCTACCTTCTGCGCGAGTGTCTAGATCCAATTTGTATTCAGTACCCATATATCATTGGCCAAGAAGAAATTCCTCAGGATATTTAAGACGGCTAATTCTTACAGTCCCTGTGCTATGAGGCTTCGAAATTTCAAAAGTTGGTACAGAACTTTGAAGCCTACTAGCGCCAGAACCGTCATGGTAAAGGTAGGTAAAGGATGCGGCACTAGACCCTTAAGGTCCGAACCTGCGGTTCTGATCTCCATCTCAAGACCCTTCAGCCAGGAAGTGTAATGGGGGGACGGGGGCCAGCCATCCTTTGCTTTTACACACCCTTCCTGTTTATCTTCCATAGATTTCTCCAGGTACCCATTTAGAGTTGAGTCGACTCTGGATGAGCTTACTGAGTCACGGCACTGACCCCCATCCCAAACCGAATAATTGGGTATACTAGAATTTGAACCCTAGCCCTCTCGGACAAAGGATCCTAAATCCAGCACACCAATCCACTCGGCTAGGACCGTGAGGGTCGGTGGTTCAAATTTTTTTGCTGAATGTTTCCTTGGCTAGGGGTACCTGCCTCCCAAATTTCAAATGGATCTAAGCACTTCCACTAGGAACATAAATTGTGGCTCTGAATTCCAGAAGTCTTCTAAAAACTAGTCCACTCTGCCTTATTGACCCAAAGTACTTGCCAAAAAGTCTCAAGTAGATCTGAGTACAATGCGTGTAAATGTAAGAAGACAAAAGTACGAAGTCCCGAATTTGTGCAAAAACAAGCCAAGTCTGAACTTAGTAACTTCCCTTCGTTACTGAAGAGAAGATGGGTGCTACTACCAAAGTGCAAGTAGAAGAATTTTGCAGCATTGCTGTGGACTGAATCAGTGAAAGAATGAGATAAATCTTGACCTGGTGCAACAATGAACTTATTTCCAGCCTTTCGCGCTATTGCTGTGGTCTGACTCTCAAGTCCATAATATAGATGTCTGCAGCATTGCTAAATACTAAATAGGTACAAAACACACGAAGTCCAAGCTGTGGAATGTAAGCACAATATTGTGGACTGACTCTTTGAAACAACAAACTCAGTTCTGGATCAGTGCAAAAAAAAGCTAAGCCCAAGCTGCAGAATTGAATGCCATTGCTACAGAATGACTTGGTAAAAAAAAAACAAAAAAAAAACGAGCAATTCAGTGTAGGAACGAGCCAAGTCCAGAGTTGATACAAAACAAGATAAGTGCAGTCTGTGGAACTTGACAGTATTTTCATAGACTAACTCAGTGTGAAAACAAACTAAGTTCTGACCCAGTATGATAACGAGCCAGAACCTGACTTGGTAAAAAAAAATTGAATTCATGACTTGGTATAAAAGAGAGCTACGTTCTTTTTTTGTTCATTTTAGTTAATTTTTGTTGGTTTAAAGTTTCATTGATTAATTCAAAGGAATGCCAGTTTGATGTAAGTTTGAATGAAATTTTGCTTGTTTTTGGTTTTAACAATCCTTTTTACTTTTCTTTGAAAACTCTTCATAAGGTAGTAGCCCATGATCACCAAAAAGGGTGTTTCACTTCTTTTACTATCTGGTTATTACACTGCTTCTTAATTACAGGTCAATCTACATAGGCAAACTACTACCACACACTGAAAACCTCAGACCCGTGAGACTCCTGAAAGCTAGTAGATCTGGCACTTCACTTCACTGTATTCAATTTAAATCTAGCTAGAAATGTATTGAAAATACGACAAATCACCAAGGGAATGAAAAGTCAAAACGCTGAGAAACTTTCTATTAACTTTTTTTTGTAAAAAATGTAGAAAAACAAACCTGGATATAATGTCCTGTACGTTATAAACTTCGTCAAACAAAACATCTTCCTCTTGAAGCATACTGCCCATTTCCTATGCTGCTAATACTTGCAAATTAAGGTCCAAAGCCAATTCTATGAGTTCATGCTGAAACTAAAATTTTAACTTAAAAAAGGTAAGATTTCATATCTTATCAAAGAATAAGACTTCAGGAAAAAATTAGAAAGGCATTTGGTTCAATAATAGGGCTTTGTGGTATCCATCGTCGTGATATTTTAGGTTCTCTTTTTTAATGCAGTTGCCCTCCCGCATGTTCTCTATCCTGCCCTTCTTTTTCGAGATTTTAAAATCTGCTATTTCTCTTCAATTCGCGTTTGCTATTTTAAATATTGTAAATTTTTTCTTAGTTTAACAATTTTTTTTAGTAATACTGAATTAGCTTTGAGATTTAAAATGAAAGATTTTAAAATGAGATTAAAATTAGATTGAGCAAGGATTAAGAGAGAAAATTTTTATCATAATTCTGAGAATCGTCTGACTTGCACAATCTTTTCCCTTTTTTACAGAATTAAAAAAAAAAATTTATAGTTTGTTGTCGGTTTTGATTGCGTATTTTATTCAGTTATGTTATTGAGCCTATTTTAAATCAATTCCTTATTACGTTTGCCGAAGCATTTCGCTTTTCTTTGGCAATTTCATTTATATATTTTATATACTCGATTTGGAGGGAAATAAATAAATAATAATAATATTGTAGCAACAAAAAAATGCAACCTAAATTTAAGCTTCCGCCTAAACGGCTAATGCTAATGCTTAAAAATTGTTATCTATATTCAATAATACAACTGCCTGGCCCTTTAGTACAAGATTTTTTTCACACAGAAATTAAAAAAACTCTTATAATGTATACTTCCAGTCTTAATAAAATAAAATTTAGAAATGCTTTGCATTGAATCTATTATCAAGATTGGAAAATCATAGTCGGAGAAACTAAAGAACAAATGAGACTGTAAACTACCAGCCATCATTGCTGTAAAGTCATGTGGGACACCAAGACAAAATTTAAAGGAGCAATTATTAATGGGAGAGCATAATCTAAAAACATTGAATGTTGTGAACAGAATCAACAGAGTCTATTCTCAACAGATGCAAGATCTTGAAGATGCTGCCTCAACACAGACCCCTGCAACATTGCAGACAGAGAACCCATTAATAAGGGCGCCTTGGGAGAATTTACAGAAGACTGAGGAAGAAAACCAGCATCTTTGGAGAGAAAATAAAAAGATTAGAAGCTCAATAATATCTCAGACGCTGTTTCTACCATACAAAGATGCCGAAGAATGATTACAATCAGAGAGCAGCTTATGAGAGCAAAGATCTCCAGCCTGGGAACCACGCTCCCAAGCTAATAAAAACACCTGGAACCAAGCTAGATTATGATTGGCAAGACCCACTTACGAATGGATACAGGTCTTCACTACAGACTACAAGAAAACAAATGATCTGAGGCAATGATATAGCGTTACCAATAGTAAAGGCCATAAGGCTCCAATGTTTTATTATTCATAATCATTTTTTTCAGACACACTTCACATGGAAGGAGTGGTCATATAAACTTCAGAAGAGGCTCATTCAATTGGATATCAGAAGTTCTGGCACCCTTTTTAATAGTTAAAAGTGATTAGAGCTCAACTAGTCCCCCTTCTCTATAGGTCTCCCCTCTTTTCCCCAATCGCATCCAATCAAAATTTTGAAAAAGCCATTTTATCCAAAATAGTCCAAAGATTAAAGACAATACCTCCAGGATTGACACAACCCCCCAGAGTCCTGGGGTAAGAATTATAAGCTATAACTTGGGGGCATATAAGGTTTTAATTGAAGGGGTGATTGTATAAACTTTGGAGGAGGATCATTTGATTGGAAACTGGAAGTTCTAGTTCCCTTCTTAAGCATCAAAAGGGATAGAAGGGCAACTACCCCCCCCCCCCCTATGCCCTCTTTTCCCTAAATGCATCCAATCGAAATTTTGAGATAGCCATTTTGTTCAAAATAGTCCCAAGATCATACAGCAATACCTCCAGGGTTAAAAAAGCTCCCAGAGCCCATGGGCAATGGTTGTAAGTTATGCCCCAGGGACATATAAGGTTTTTATAAAGAGGGTGGTTGCATAAACTTTGGAGGAGGTTCATTTGATTAGAAATTGAAAGTTTTAGCTGCCTTTTTAAGAGTCAAGAGTTATTGAAGGACGACTCCCCCCCCCCTCCACACCTTCTTTTCCCCAAATGCAGAGTCAAAAGTGATTTGAGGGCAGCTAGCCCCCCCCCCCAACCCAACATCGTTTTTTCTCCGAATGTACCTAATCGAGATTCTGAGATAGCCATTTTGTTCAAAATAGTCATACAAAAATGCGTTCAAGATTGACACAAACCCCTACAGCCCAGGGGAAAGGGTTTTAGCTTATGCCCTGGAGGGTATATGAGATTTTCACAGAGGGGGTGTCAAAATAACCCAAAGATCATACAACAATGCCTTCACGGTTGACACAACCTCCCAGAACCTAGGTGCAAGGGCTGTAAGTTATTCAAGCTTTCCATTGCTAACATATAAGGTTTTTATGAAAGGTGGCCATATAGACTTCAGTGAGGGCTCATCCACTTTTAAATAGAAAATTCCAGTTCCCTTTTTTAGAATAAAGAGTGATTGGAGGGCAAACAGCCTCCTACGTCCTTTTTCCCCAAATGCTTCCAATCAAAATTTTGGGATAGCCATTTTCTTCAAAATAGCCCAAATGTCAAATAACTATGGTTCTGGGTTTTATATACCCCAGCCCTCAGGGCAAGGGTTATAAGTTATGCTAGTTGCCTATTGTATGGGAGGAGTTGTCACGTAAATTTTGAAGGGGGCTCCAGCCCCTCCCCTCGTTTTCCCCAAATATACCAGGTCAAAATCTTGAGATAGCCATTTTGTTCAAATATAGTCCAAAGGTCAAATAACTATGCTTTCAGGGCTGAAATCATCCCCCAGCCATGGGTCAATTGCTGTAAGTTAAGCAAGTTGCCTATTGTTACTTTGATACTTTGTTTACTTTGATCAACTGATTTACAAAGTAACTTTTTTTCTTATTGTTACTTTGATACTTTCTTTGCTTTGTTACTTCAATATTGTTAATTTTTTTATGATTTCGAAACAAGGAATGCTGAAAAACTTTAAACTTTGACAATCAGAAACGACAAGAAATTGACTTTAAAAAAAAATCCAAAAAAGAAGCTTTTCAAAGAAAACCAAAACGCCATATTAAACTTAAGATCAGCAGAAATAAATTCCTATGGTAATTCAGACTCAAAATGACCAAAAATTACTATTAAAGAATAAATGAGATCTAAAACGTGAACTGAATATGAAACTCAAGCTTAAAACAAACAAAAATCACTAAAACAAGAGTTTGGCCACTGCCTCCTTCCCCAGCTGTAAAATTCTAAAGCCTATTGTGTCATTGGCGCCTTACTGAAAACTATATGTGTCTTGAACAGTCTTGGAAAGCACAAATAAAATTAGGCTGAATATTTGTTATATAATTATATTAAGTACTGAAAGCTCATCAGTTCAAGATTTCACTGTAATTTTAATTTTTATTTTTATGTTGTAATAAATACAAGCGAAAATATTTGTAATATATTTTGTTTTCAGTAAAGTGCCAATGACACTGTAGGCTTTAGATTTTTACAGTTAAACAGCGTTCACATACGTGTCTAGCTAGAATCCCATGTCTAGACGTGTGTCTGGCCAGACATCAATGTCTAAACAACTACTCTTCACAAGTAAAATTTGGTGCTTGGCTAGACAAGTTACAGCTAAGTATCCAGTTCTAGACTCGAGAACTCAAGGTCTAGGATTTTCGACTGCACCCAATCAGAATGTGTCAAGTTCCACTATTTTCATCATCTATGTTTACATTTTTAAATTGAAATTTAAATTTTTGTTTTCTTGTTAATTGTTTCTTTCATTTTAGGCAAATATGCAACACCAGACATAAGAGTGAAGGACACTAAGGCAATTGTTTGGCTTGTCTCATCCATTATCTTGTGACAGTAAAAATAGGGATTATAATTTTGAAAAGTTTGCCCTCATAAGCTCTCTTGATTGGCTAAAATGACAACTCCTAGACATTGATTTCTGGCCAGACACGTGACTAGACATGAGATTCTAGATGGACACGCATGTGAAAGCTGCTGTAGGGAAGGGGACAGTAGCCAAACTTTTTTTTGTAGCAAAAACTAATGTGTCTTTAAAAGTCTTTAAAATTAAACTGAATATTTGATATATTATTACATTAATTGCTGAAAGCTCATCAGTTCAAGATTTTATTTCACTGTAATTTTTATTTTCAATGTAACAATAAGTGCAAAAGAAAAAATTTATAATATAATTCGTTTTCAATAAAGTGCCAATTATGCGGTAGGCTTTAGACTTTACAATTAGGGAAGGGGGCAGTAGCCCAACTCTGAGTTGTTGTGATATTTATTCATTTAAAGCTTAATTTGCATATTCAATTTACGTTTTAAGATTTATTTATTCATTTATATTAGTACCTGTTGTATGTTTGTTTGCTATGATTGTTTATTTAATTTCTGTTCATTTTGGGTTTTATTTACTTTAACAGTAATAAATGGTTACTTTTTCTACTGACCTTAAGGTTAATAAGCCCTTAACTTTTCTTTTAAAAACTTATTTTTCAGAAAGTTTTTTTTCTTAATTGACTTGAAAAAAAAAGGCTGAAGGTTGCATTAGGATGTTACTGTCATAATTTATGAATGGCACCTCCTGAACAAAATAAAAATATTAGAAGTTTAATAAAATCTGGGAGGCTATCTCTACCAACATAGAGGTGCCAGAAGAAAGAATAGAATCATAAGAGTGAATTATGGAAGCAAAGATCTCCAGCCTAGGGACCAAGATTTTAGAATTCATGAATTAGGAAAAATTCTAAATTAAAGAATGTCAGCTTAGCCAACAACAGCAACCGAAGAGACAGAGTCTGAGTCCTTAAGTTCTGAAAGTTCGTTTTAAAAACTTGGATTAAAAAGGAAATAGCCCTGATTCTTCCATGTTCTTAAAAAATTAAGCACGTTTTTTCTATCTTTCTTTATTAGTATATTTGTCTTTATATTGCAATTTTTTGTGGATTTTCATTATAGCAATGACCAACTTTTACTTACCATTTCAACTTTGTATTAATAATAAAATAAAATAAATAAAATACTTGACTAAGAGAAGGTCAAGGAAGAAACCAGCATCTTTGGAGAAAATGGAAAGATTAGAAGCTTAATAACATCTGGGAGGTTGTTTCTACCAACACAGAAGCAGCAAAAGAAAAAATACAATTAGAGAGCATCTTCTAGGAGCAAAGATCTTGAGCCTGGGGCACAAGATCTAAAGCTAATAGGTACACCTGGAACTAAGCAAGAACATGTTTGGCAACACTCAGTTACAGTAACCACAAAAATTGAGGATGGGTTTTCACTACAAACCCCAAAAAAGCAAAGCACGTTATTTAAAGAAAAGGCTGAAGGCTGCATTATGAGGTTACTGTCATATTTTAGAAATTCCAATTTACCAGAGGCAATGCTATAGCGTTGCCTATAGTAAAGGTCGGACAGCTCCAATGTTTTATTATTATTATATTTTTTTTCCAGAGGCACTTCATATGGAAGGGGCCGTCGTATAAACTTCAAAGGGGGCTCATTCGATTGAAAATCGAGAGTTCTAGTGCCCTTTTTAAGGGTCAAAAGTGATTGGAAGACAACTAACACCCCTTCCACGCCCACCATTTCCCCAAACACATCCAATCAAAATTTTAAGATAGCCATTTTGTTGTACATAGTTGATTTCCAAATAGACATTATGTTTTTGAGGAGGACACTCCCCTTACAGGCCTCAGGGCATGGGTTATAAGTTATGCCCTGGGGGCATATAAGGTTTTATAGAAAGCTTTGTCGTAGAAACTTCAAAAAGGACTCATATGATTGAAAAATTCAAAGGACTGGTGCCCTTTTTAATAGTCGAAAGTGATTGGAGGGCAACAAACCACCCTCTCACGCCCACCTTTTCCCCAAACACATCCAATAAAAATTTCGAGATAGCCATTTTGTTAAACATAGTTAAAAATTCTGAAAATTAGGTATTTGAGGATGACAACCCCTCCAGAGCCCTCAAGGCAAGGGTTGTAAGTTATGCCCTGGGGGCATATAAGGTTTTTATAGAAAGTGTTGTCATAGAAACTTCAAAAAGGGCTCAATTGTTTGGAAATTTAAATGGCTAGTGCCCATTTTAATAGTCAAAGGTTATTTGAAGGCAACTAAAACCCCTTCCGCGCCCACCATTTCCCCAAACGCATCCAATCAAAATTTTGAGATTGCCATTTTGTTCAACGTAGTTGAAAGTTCTGGAAATTATATACTTGAGCAGGACGCTCCACCCACAGTCTTCAGGGCAAGGGTTATAAGTTATGCCCTGGGGGCATACATGGTTCTTATGGAAGGAATGCTTGTATAAACTTCAGAGGGTTCATTTGCTTGGAAATTGAAAGTTCTAGTTCATTTTTTAAACGTCAAAAGATATCGGAGGGTAACCAGCCCCCCCCCATGCCTTTTTTTCCCAAATACATCTGATAAAATTTTTCAGATAGCTAATTTGTTAAAAATAGTTCTAAGATTATATAACAAAAACTCCAATGTCGACACCCCCCCCCCCAGAGCCCTGGGGTAGGCGTTGTAGATCATGCCCTAGCGGCTTAATGAAGGGATGCTCTTATAAACTACAAAGAGGGCTCATTTGATTGGAAATCGAAAGTTCTAGTTCACTTTTTAAGAGTCAAAAGAGATTGGAGGGCACCTAGCCCCCTCCCCTCCACGTCCTTTTTCCTGAAACCCATCCGATAAGAACTTTGAGATATCCATTTTCTTTTAAAAATAGTTGAGGCCATATAACGAAAACTCTGGGGTCAACACAGCCCCCGGGCCCGAGGGCAGGCGTTGTAAGTTATGCCGTGGGGGAATATATGGTTCTTATGGAAAGGATACTCTTAAAAACTTCAGAGGGCTCATTTGATTTGAAATCAAAAGTTCTAGTTCAGTTTTTGAGACTCAAAAAAGATTGGAGGATAACTAGTCCCCCCCCCTCCACGCCCCTTTTCCTGAAATGCATCCAATAAAAATTTTGAGATAGCTACTAAGTTAAAAATTGTTCGAAAGTCAGATAACAAAAACTCAGATGTCGACACCCCCCCCCACAGGGCCTGGAGGCAGGCGTTTTAAGTTATTCCCTGAGGCATATATGGTTCTTATGAAAGGGGGATGCTTGAATAAACTTCAGAGAGGGCTCATTTGATTGGAAATTGAAAGTTCGAGCTTGCTTTTTAATAGTCAAAAGAGATCCGAGGGCAACTAGCCCCCCCCCCCCATGCCTTCTTTTTCCAAACCCATCTGATGAAAATTTTAAGATGGACATTTTGTTAAAAATAGTTCAAAGGTCGGATAAGAAAAACTCCGGTGTCAATGCAACCCCCCAGGCCCCGGGGGAAGGCGTTGTAAGCTATGCCCTAAAGGCATGTATAAGCTTCATAGTGGGCTCATTTGATTGAAAATTGAAAGTTCTAGTTCACTTTTTAAGAGTCAAAAGAGATCGGAGGGCCCCTGAGCCCTCGGATCTCTTGAACTTACTGAAAATATGTTCAAAAATTAGACAACAAAAACTCCGGTGTCAACACAGCCCCCCAGATCCCAGGGGGTAGGCGTTGTAAGTGCTGTCCTGCGGGCGTATATGGTTCTCATGAAAGGAATTCTCGTAAAAACGTCCGAGAGGGTTCATTTGATTGTAAATTGAAAGTTATAGTTCACTTTTTAAGAGTCAAAAGATATCCGAGGGCAACTAGCCCCCCCCCCCCCAAACACACACTTTTTCCCCCAAGCCCATCCCATAAAATTTTTAAAATAACCATTTCATTAGAAATAGTTTAAAGCTCAGATAAGAGAAACTCCTGTGTCGACGCAACCCCCCGGGGCCCGGAGGCAGGCGTTGTAAGCAATGCTTTGTGGGCACATATAGTTCTTATGGAAGGGATGCTCGTATAAACTTCGAAGAGGGCTCATTTGGTAGGAAATTGAAATTTCTTGTTCACTTTTTAAGAGTCAAAAGAGATCAGAGGGCAACTAGCCCCTCCACGCCCTAAATGCATCAGATAAACACTTTGAGATAGACATTTTGTTAAGAATAGTTCAAAGCTCAGATAACAAAAACTCCAGTGTCGACACAGCCCCCCAGGGCCCAGAGTCAGGCGTTGTAAGTTATGCCCTGGGGGCACATATGGTTGTTATGGAAGGGATGCTCGTATGAACTTCTTAAAGGGCTCATTTGATTGGAAATTGAAAGTTGTAATTCACTTTTTAAGAGTGAAAAGTGAATGGAGGACAGCTAGCCTTCCCCAACACTCCATTTATTTTTTCCCCAGAGGCACTTCATATAGAAGGGGTCGTTGTGTAAAATTCAAAGGGGACTCATTCCATTGGAAATCAAGAGTTTTAGTGCCCTTTTTAAGAGTCAAAAGTGATCGTCGGCCAACTAACCCCCCAAGCCCTTTTTCCCCATATACATCTGACAAAAATTTGAGGTAGCCATTTTTTTAAAAATAGTTCAAAGCTCATATAACAAAAACTCATTTACGTATGGCCATTTCGTTAAAAGTAGTTCAAAGGTCAGATAAGAAAAACTTCTGTGTCGACGCAACCCCTCAGGGCCCAGGGCAGGCGTTATAAGCATTGCTGTGGGGCGTATATGGTTCGCATGAAAGGTATGCTCGTATAAACTTCGGAAAGGGCTCATTTGATTGGAAATTGAATGTTCTAGTTCACTTTTAAAGAGTCGAAAAGATATCGGAGGGCAACTAGCTCCCCCCCCCTCTCCTTTTTCCTTTTGCCCTTTTTCCTCAAACCCATTCGATAAGAACTTTGAGATACCCATTTTTTTAAAAATAGTTCAAAGATCATATTATAAAAACCCCGGGGTCGATACAACCCCCCAGGGCCCAGAGGAAGACATTGTAAATAATGCTCTGGGGGCATATATAGCTCTTTCGGAAGGGAAGCTTGTATAAACTTCGGAGAGGGTTCATATGATTGTAAATTGAAAGTTTCGTTCACTTTTTAAGAGCCAAAGGATATCGGAGGGCAACTAGCCCTCCCCCCTCTCCACGTCCTATTTTCATCAAATCCATCCAATAAGAACTTTGAGAGGGCCATTTTTTGAAGTTGGTTCAAAGATCGTATAACGAAAACTCCAGGGTCGACACAATCCTTCAGGGCCAGTGGTAAGCGTTGTAAGTTATGCCTGGAGGGCATATACAGCTGTTGTGGAAGGGATACTCGTATAAACTTAAGAAAGGGCTCATTAGATTGGAAATTGAACAGTTCTAGTTCAGTTTTTAAGAGTCAAAAGAGATCAGAGGGCAACTACCCCCCCCCCGCGCCCCTTTTCCCCCAAATACATCAGAAAAATTTTGAGATAGCCATTCTGCTTAAAATGGTTCAAAGGTCAGATAAAAAAAACTTCCGGTGTCGACACAACCACCCAGGGCCCGGGGGCAGGGGTTGCAAGTTATACCCTGGGGGCATATATGGTTCTTACGGAAGGGATGCTTGTATAAACTTCAGAGAGGGCTGATTTGAATGGAAATTGAAAGTTATGGTTCAATTTTTAAGAGTCAAAAGAGATCAGAGGGCCCCTTGGCCCCCATTCCCTTTCTCCCCAAACCCATCTGATACAAATTTTGAAATAGCCATTTTTTAGAATAGTTGAAAGGTCAGATAACAAAAACTCCAGTGTCAACACAACCCTCCAGGAACTGGGGGCAGGCATGGTAAGCTATGTCCTGGGGCTGTACATGGTTGTTATGAAAGGGATGCTCGTGTAAACTTTAGTGAGCACTCATTTGAATGGAAATTAAAAGTTCTAGTTCATTTTCTCAGAGTAAATAAAGATCAGAGGGCGACAAGCCCCTCCCGCCCTCCATACCTTTGGGTTTATCGGATGGATAAACCCATCCAATAAACATTTGAGGTGAACATTTTGTTGAAAGTAGTTCAAACATAAGATATTAAAACTCCAGGGTTGACACAACCCCCCAGGGCCCAGGGACAGGCGTTGTAAATTATACTCTTGGGGTATATATGGTTCTTATAGAAGGGATGCTTGCATAAACTTCAGAGAGGGCTCATTTGATTGAAAATAGAAAGTTCTAGTTCACTTTTAAAGAGTCAAAAGAGACCGAACAGCAATTATATAAATGAATAAATAGATCTTAAAAGCAAGAAATGCTTAGATTGAATATGAAAATCATACTTAAACCGAAAAAAAATATTTTACTTTTGAAGTATAGATGAAACTTAAAACGAACAGAAATTAAATAAAGAATCAATGCAAATAAACATACAATTAATGTAAATGAATAAATAAATCTTAAAACGAGTGAAACTTCAATTGAATATGCAAATCAAGCTTGAAACAAACATAAATCACTACGAACAAGTTTTGGTATCCTTCTCTCACTGTAAAAGGTTAAAACCTGCTGCGTCATTGGCGCTTTACTGAAAACTACATGCGTCTTGAACATTCTTGGAAAGTATAAACAACATCAAATTGATTATTTGGTGTATAATGATATTAATTGTTAAAAGATCCATCAGTTCAAGAATTTATTTCACTGTAATTTTATTTTTATTTTCAATGCTGAAAGAACTGGAAAAGAAAGTATTTGTAATATAATTCGTTTTCAGTTAAGCACCAATGACGCAGTAGGCTTTTGGTTTTTATTTACAGTTAAGGAAGGGGGCAGTATCCAAACTCTTGTTTGTACTGAAACTATATTCGTCTTGAACAACTTTAGAAAGAACTAATAAATTAAACTGAATATTTGATGTATAATGATATTAATTGCTGAAAGATCATCAGTTCAAAATATTACTATAATTTTAATGTTTATTTTCAATATTAAGTGCAAAAGAAAATATTTGTAATAAAATTGGTTATCAGTAAAGTGCCAATAACACAGTAGGTTTTAGACTTTTACAGTGAGAGAAGGAGGAGATACTTCAAGCTTGATTTGCATATTCAATTTAAGCTTCACTCGTTTTAAGATTTATTTATTCATTTACATTAATATCTTTTGTATGTTTGTTTGCATTGATTGTTTATTTAATTTCTGTTCGTTTTAAGTTTCATCTATACTTCAGTAGTAAAATAATTTTTTTTGGTTTAAGCTTGATTTTCATATTCCATCTAAGCATTTCTCGCTTTAAGATCTATTTATTCATTTATATTGTTACTTGTTGTATGTTTTTTGCTATGATTGTTTATTTAAGTTCTGTTCGTTTTGAGTTTCATTTATTCTTTAAATTCTTGTCGTAATTTCTTGTCGCTTCGAGTTTGAATTTTAACAGGTATTTGTATCTGCTGCGCTTAAGTTTAAAATGGCCTTTACTTTCCTTTGAAAAACTTATTTGTCGGAAAGTTTTTTATAATTAATTTAATAAGAAAACCTTGAATTCTTGAATAAATAAAAACTATCTGAATAATTAAGTTCTGAAATGTTGTTTTCAGAATTTGAGTGAAAAGGAAAATAGTCCTGGTTATTCCATGTTCTTCACAGATAAACTGCATTCTCTTTTACTCCCTTTTTTATTGATATATTAGTCTTTATATTGTTATTTTTTGTTTTTTTTATCATAAAAATAACAGATTTTTACTTACCATCATAACTTTGTACTAATAAATAAATAAAATACTGAACAAATGTAAAATTCTGGAGGAGGGGTTTTTACCCATCTTAGAAAGTGGTTGAGTGAGGTGAATTAAACTTTCAGAAGTGAATCCAGAGCCTGAATTATGCATTGGAGATGTTTTATCTCTATTCCTTTTCAATGTGCAAGGCTTAAAAGATTGCATTTAGTATAGGATTAACTAAATCTTAATAAAGAAAAAAACACATTACCTCATATGGCAGCCCTGGCCTCTCAAACACATAAAATAAGTATTAAAGTAGTAATCTAAACATAAGTCTTCCCAATAGATTACTTGTCTTAACTCTGGCAGAAGAAAACATTGATAATCATGATAAAAGGTTCCTTCTCAAAACTAGCCAGAGTTACAACAAAAGAGTAATACTATTTGGTTTTCTTCCCCAACATAATATTTGCTATCATGACAATTGCATAGGAGTCCCTAGTACCCTTGTCTCCTAGTACCTTGCAAAAGTCTCTAATTCTTTTTATTCAAATTAACATTATGAACCAATTATTGATAAGAAGCAAGAATAAAAAATAATAGAATCCCACAAAATCAACCAACTAAAGCCTAGGGCAACACCTAGGCATTAGAAGGGGGGGGGGAATTATCATGTTGGCAATTATTACATTTGGAAAGAATACAGAATGGTGAACCAAATGGTATTGCCCTTGTGTTGTATTGATGCTAGTTTAAAAAGAATCTTTGACCCTAGATTTTGAAAACATAATTCTCATGGATTCTAAGCCATAATATTTCTATTTAAGCTAAGCCACATTTACTCAAAATCTTTGAATCTTTACAATATGGAATTTAGTGCAGGTATTAGGATCAAAACACTTTCTTGGGCCTCATTTGTGGAGAACATTTCTGAAAGTTGCATGTTTAAACCACAAAGTTTAATCCAATTCTTCAGAGGTTGGTGCCCTTTGAACAGTGAAGAGGCATATGTAGGTACTTCCAAAACTCTATAGAGCATAATTTAAGCTCTGTGTCCATTCTTGAAATTTTCCTTTGCCTAACTGAACCACTTTTCAAGATAATCAACCTTTGACAAGTAATTTCGTGCCTATATCAGGCCTTCACTTAGTGAAAAGAAAAGAAAATTAGGAAATACCACAGCACAAGATAGACCACTGCTAATCCAACTCCCTTAGTCTGAAATTGAACTCAAAAACAGAATTATTCAAATGTTTTTGACAAAAAGAAGTAGCCTACAAACCTTCTTTTGAAGTCATGCACCTAATTGAAACAAGAACCACCCTAACACTTCTGAAAGTTGAGGGAGTAGAATCATCAGCAGACCCAGCCTCAAGCAGACAAAAAAAATTGACACATGAAATACAATGAGCACTTGCTCTACATGGACAACAGGGTAAAAATCCCAGCTTTTTATTACTGGCCAAGTAAAATATTAGCCAGAACACATATCTTGACAAGGATACAAAAATCTATTAATAATGTATAAAAAGCATATTAATGATGAATACAAATGCTGTATTGAGCTAATTTATACTGAGTTACCTGTGCTTATCTTTCTATATGGACTGTATAGCTGGAGAAGTTCACACAGAACAACTGAAATGGCACTGCTTGACAACCTAAATTGCCTTATTGTTACAGGGAGAAGTTCTTCTACCTTTTCTTTTCTTCTAGGAAATAGTTTGGAAAGCACAGTTGGAAAGCACATGAGAGGATCCTATGATGACAGTTGAAAAACAGCAAAATCAACCCAAAGTAACGGTGTGGTGTGGTATCACCTCAGATCAGGTTTTGGGCCCATTTCTTCTGCGCAACACCATGAATGCTGAACAATACCTTGATATGTTGCGTGATAGAGTCTGGCCAGTTGTCAGCACATGGGAGAACATCAACGAGTTGATATTTATGCAAGATGGCGCCCCACCACACTTTGCTCTTGTTGTCTGCAAATGGCTGGATGCTCGCTTTCCGGGGCATTGGTTGGGACGTCATGGTCCACATGAATGGCCATCCAGGAGCCTGGATTTGACACCCCTCGACTTCTTTCTTTGAGGTTGGGTAAAGGAAGAAGTCTACCGCTCCAAACCAAAGACACTCAAAGAACTGGAGGATCAAATTAAGGGAGTCATGTCCACCATCCCAGCAGAGTTTCTGAGAAAGTCAGTGGATGCCATTCCTGAACGTTTACAGCAGCTGGTGGAAAGATCTGGGGCACATATTGAATTTTAGAGATAACTTACCATTTATGCCTACCTTGTATGATTAATTTTTTTGAGAATAAATAAATATAATGTACATTGTTTTATTAATCAAAATAGGGAGTTACTTTCTGCCCACCCTGTATATATCTTTCAAATGACACAATATGTTTTTTCTAAAAATTGACATGCCATACTAACATTTTCTTCTGTGAAAAAAACTACCTAGATGGATCTTGACTTCTTGGAAATTTATTTTCCCCTGCCAACACCCTGAACATATTTTCTTAAATCCTCTGCCTACTGAAATTAGAGACCCAACAACCAGAAAAAAAAACTGTCAAAATGAAGTTTGATAGTTAAACAAGGGCAAGTGAATATCAACCATATCACAACTATTCGTAAATGTTCTAACCTGGGTTAATCTTGCATTGTATTTGATCTCCTAATTGAATCAATTTTGTATACAGCAATTGTTTAATTAATTAGCTAGATTACAGGTCATTTGAACCTTGTAGGCTGACAGCAAATGTCAATTGAACTTTGAGAGTGATCTTAGCAAAATATCCAACTAAATATAATGTTATTTTGGACTTAATTTTTAGTAAAATAGGTTGGTTTTTCCTTTGTATGGTTTGGGGGCAACAATTTTCAAACTGGCAAACATAAATGAATGTCAATAGGCTACAGGTAAATCTAGCAAATTTACACATTAAGGTTATTTTCTTGTGTAAATCAGGGCTTTGAGGATTGCATTTCAAGGGGGAAGGGGAATACACTGGACACTATTTTTGTGTCTAAATTCTGCTTCACCAAATGAAGCTTGCTCCCCTGAGACAAAAAAAAAAAAAAAAAATCTTGAGGTAACCAGATTGGCTCTGCAAAGAAGGGAAATGCAAGGACTTTACTAAAGGTAATTCTTAGACATCTTTACAAAATATCTATAGATATTATACTGTCAAAACTTCTATACATTTGTTATAGATTTGCTCATAGGGCAAAATGTTTGCAATACTTCCTATTTTATGCAGATCTATCTGTCAATACTTCATGAGAAACATAATTTGGGGGGTAAAATTCTACTTTAGCTACTTTTAGCAATGTTATAAAGGGGTTAGGTTAAGAATATGAAACTTTCAAGGATAGGTCTAAAGGCTAAGGTATGTCCCAGGAAGGTGTTTTTAAGTACCTATCTCTACTCCTTCTCCCTCTAGAGGGTCCTGAAATTCTTCTACATGACAGGTCTATATCTATTGAAATTTTTACAAAACAGCATTTTCCCTTAATTTTCAGTTAGCCTATCAGTTTCTTTTTCTCTGGCTTTAGTTCTGAAAATGCAATTCCTGCTAGGCTATTTGAGTAGAATCTCAAGCCATACCAATATTTTTTTTTGAAATTTAGGAAATGTATTTGCATATCTTTAAAACCTTATAAATTGGGATTGAGCAAAGTTGTGAAGCTGAAAACAATTTTGTTGTACTTCATTTAAGAAGATCTATTTTGCATGGTTTCACTTTTATAATACACAGATTTTTAAAGGTCAGGACCTTCTAGAGGCAGAAGGAGTGGAGGTAGGTACATAAAATGGTAAAGTTCTACCAAATGATATTATTGACTTATGCATAAAGTGAATATACCAATTGATGCCTTTTTTATGCTGATTACAAATATAGTAATCATTTCTATCAGAAATGAATTTCAGCTCCCCCCCCCCTATATATGCCAATTCAGGGTATATATTTCTACATTAGGGGGGGGGGCAAATTTTGTTTCTGATGTAAATGGGAGGTAAGTTAAAACTTTACCTCCACCCCCCTAATGTAGAAATATATACCCTGAATTGGCATATATAGGGGGGGGGGGCTGAAATTCATTTCCAATAGAAATGATTAGGCTATTATATTTGTAATCAGCATAAAAAACATTTAATAGTGTATTCACTTTATTCCTAACTCAATAATATGATATGGTAGAACTTTACCCATAAAATACCTTCCCAGGACATAATTTAGCCTGTAGACCTATCCCTGAAAGTTTTATTTACCTAGGCCTAACCCCTTTCCAAGATAGGCTAGTCTAAAGTTACTAAAGTGGAATTTTACCAATTTGGGTTGTATATTTATATCTTAGGGTGAAGGGGAGTGAAGTGCTTCTAGGAATGATATAAATAGGCTACTGTAGGTATTTTAGGACTTTCTACAATTGTCTTCATAATTTTATAGCGTTTCCTCCTCAACAGCCACAAATATACATTAATATCACAGACTCAAACTAAAATTAACAAAAAAATTTTGAATTTTTGCCCTCTAGACTGATCTTGAAGGGGGTTCTTGCTACGAGGAAGTTCAAGCCAAGCCTCAGCTACCGCCCTTGGTGGCATAGAAAGTACCAGCTAAAATTTCATTCTAGCTTTGTCGAGCCGCATTTACTTTGGGTAAGCAGAAGATATGGAATAAATGTTTCAAATTCGATGTCTTTTTTCCTGGATAACCTGAAGATGTATCTTCTTTTTCTTTATTGATAATGAAAGTGACAATTGGTTGATGCGGTAGGCAAAATTATTCGAGTTCTCTTTTCGAAAAATCATCGAAAAACACCAGAAAACAAATTAGTGGTGAAATACGTTAGTACACTATATTCATTGGTTCATAATTTGGTTTCACATTGAAACTTTGCCTATCACATTTTCATTTCCATAATCTCCGTAACATAAGCTTTTTTACATTATTTAGCTTTCAAAAATAAAAACGAAGAAACGATTTGTTTGATAGTCAATATTAGATCTGAAGACCTGGAAGGTACGAAGAAACAAATATAATTTTTGTCCCTTGGATTTTACAAAAAAGGCATTGCCTTAACAAAGTCTATTATCCAATAGTCTAATTCATTTATGGCCAATTCAAGTCACTTTTCCTTGAAGTTGGTTACGTTACACATGTTAAGTTGAAGATTTTTCTCCTTTGGAATCGGCTTACGTTATGTAGCTTAAGTAGCTTACGCCATGGAACTTACAGACTTTAAGTGAGCAAGTTTGCAAAACCTATTTAGCTAATGTGAAACTGGCATGAAAGGTTTCTACCAAGCTATTTTTGAAAGTATACAATTTCAAATTCTTCATGAAGCTAGTCGGCAGGTTTCTTAAAAATGCACCACTTCATTCCTAGCGTAGGTGCCACCTACGCCAGGGCAACACCTCAACGGCAGAAAATTGGTATAAGTTGAATTGACACCTTTCTTCTTCTGAGATATTCATTATCCTTTGAAGTCCCTTGGTCTTTATTGGGGTATCTATCCGACAAGGTGTCTTTTTCAAGGTTGAAATTCAGCAAAATGAGGCATGGACCAAACTAACCCTGTAAGTTATTTTTGGCAAGTTCAAGGACCATTGAAGCTGACACGGTAGATCACTGCAGTTTACATCGTCTTAAAAGTAAGTTTTACCAGTTCCAAAATTTGGTTAAATCACTCAAAACGCCTATTACGTGCCAACTGAGACCAGTTTCAACCACAAAAAAACTAAATTTATCAAAGCAAGTAAAGCTGAAGTTCGTGGTATTAGACAATCCGGGGTTCATGACTCGATCTGGCCAAGTCCACAGGTCATGACATAATACTTAATGTTAGCCTGAAGTTCTGCAGTGCCGAATCAGCTGGACCATTGTTATCACTTTTCCGGTTGTGTTTTTGCTCTGAAACCTTTTCGCACACATGGAAATCCACCCATGTCGTTCCTATAACTAAGACAAATAAAGATCCAATGATTGCAAACTCAAACAGGCCCATTAGCCTCCACTTCTGTATTGTGAGACTTCAGAAAAGCGTTTCCAATCATACACTGTATTAATTAACTAATGTAATATGATATTTTATGCGACCATCAATATGGATTCAGCCTTAAATCTTAAACGCTTGACAATCTAGTTAGCCAGCTCTATGAGTATGACGAACTTCTAACAACCGGATATGAAACCAGGCCCCAGTAATTTGAAATCGTCATGTTTTTTGACACAGCATGCATAGCATCGTATTTCACTAATAAAACTCTACGCGTATAGTGTCCACGGATGTCTATGAGAAGTGGTCGAGAACTTTCATTCTGATTGTTCAGTGGGGGCTATTCTCAATGGTTTTACTTCCTGGGAGCATCCAATATAGGCAGGCGTGACCCAGGGTAGTATATTTAGACTCAGGCTTTTATTTATCCACATAAAAGATATGGGAGACAACCTGGGAGACATTCTCAACAGATATTTCTTGAAAAACTCACCATGGTAAGGTGACGGTCTTCACTCTGACGGTCTTCTGTTACCCTGCTCGATTATCCTACTTTGCAAGTCTAATATTAGACCTATCATTAAACATGGATGTCCATTGTCATGGGATATAATAGGTTTCTTGTGTCTTGATAAGTTGGCTTACATGTTTTCTTAAACTGTATATTTTGTGATTTCGTCCTTCAGAGATTTACTTTTATGTGAATTATATTGATGTTCACTTCTTCAGTTTTGATATTCTGGAAATTCTTGACGCTTGTTGAATGTCGTATTGCTAAATTTTGCAATAGTGTATAGTTTATAGCTATTTTTGTTGTGTGACTTTTATTGTACAGGCCAGAGTAGCCTGACTGATTAGGAGGCTATGTGCAAAGATAGTACATATTTTCGTATTTGGCTGAGAAATTATGATTATATTTAGTGATGGAGATAATGTCAATTGAGCAGAGGAACGTCTGCCTGATTGATTCATAGAGATGATTTTACTTTAGGAATAGTAGACCATGCTTAAGCTTTGGTCCAAGCGGTCTAAGATGTCTAGCTTCTAGAATACCTACCAACACAAGTTTTCTCTTAGAGCTGAGCTTAGATCCTAGCCATCGACAATATGGAAGTTATGAGGTTATCCGGAAACTAGTTAGTCAATTAAGTGGTCAAGGATAATAGGGAAGCCACTGAAAGAATAAAACAAACCTATAGAGAGGGGGATTAAGGCGTTTGAATTATATCAATTAGAAATCATTCTGAACCACTGTAAATACACTGTTGATGCGGAAGATATAGCTTTCAAGGCTTATAATTAGGTCGTTAGGAAGCTTAATAAGTTTCAATTGGAAATTGTTGGTGAGCTATATTCACTGACACAAAAAGCATCTAGACCAAGATCTTCACCATCAACAATCTTCACCTTAACTTATACACAATTTTCAAAGAGGAGGTTTTACAAATGCTTCTACCTCTCCCCAAGGGAAAGACAGAAACCTTCTGGCTTAGCAAATGTTTGGAAATTATTTATGGATCAGAGACACAAATTGTTCAACTCTTTCATTATATCCCAGAACAAAATTTGAAATCCTTTTGCTTATACCCCCAGCTGTTCCCAAGATATTGCAGCTACGCTACTTCGATGACCTAACAAAAGAGTTTTTGTTTTACTTCGTTTTTAACAGTGCGTAGATAACTTCCATTGGAGTTTATATGGCAAGAACGTTTCGGTGGATCAGATACAAAAATTACTTAGACTTTTCCCCTCCAACAGCATGATATTTATGGTTTTCTTGTCTCCTCTCTATTCCAATTAATGTTCTTTTAAAACATTTTTTTCTATTTTCTTCTGTATTAAGGCCCTTTAGCCCAAGGACTTGCGGACATAAGTTTTGAGCCGATCAAGCAAAAATTGTTTTGAGCCTTTTTTTGGGTCCCATTTTTTGAAGGGCGCGTGCCTCGGAAAATTATTTGTAAATTAGGGTCTTCTTGACCCAAGGACTCGCGAAAGAAAGCTCCTATCCAATTAGGGAAAGAAGCCTTTGGCACATTTCCATACCCCTGCCCCCTCCTTCCACAAAAAAATTGTTTTTTTTTCGGGATCCAAAGAACGATCCACTTAAGCTACAAGCCAATCACACAACCAACATCAAACAGCATCAAATTGATTCTTAAACAATTGGCAGTTTAAATTATTTGCGGTCATTGCCTTGAGGGGCTTTAGGGGTCACTTACTCATTAGATGCATACTTATTAGAATTTTTACTGTCTTGAAAAGAATGGTTATCACAAAATTTTACCTGGATATCATCGGGGGGGGGGGTATGGGTATAAAAAAGGATATGAGATGGGACTGGTTGCCCTCCATTAACATTTTACTTTTAAAATAGGGACTAGAATGTTTAATTTCTAATTAAATGAGCCCCCTCCAAAATTTTCACCAACGCCCCTTCACTATCCTATGACTGGAGAAAAAATAGAACACTGAAAACTTATGGCTCTTCCCTTAGTCGACACTAATATGTCACCTCATCGGGTAAAATATCGGTACTAATTTTTGTTGGAACAAAGGCTATTAGAGATACACAATCCAATGTATAAGATCCAGTAAGGAAAAGGCCTTTTTTGAAAAAACTACCCAGGATTTAAGATCCGAGACGGGGAGGGGACAAGACGTGCTTAGAGAACTCTGTCAAGACGAGATACATTTATTTGCTACAAAAATAAATAAAAAAACGATACACTAACAACACTAGCAACATACATTCTTCTAATATGACATATAAGACTTTAATAAGATAAACTTGAATTGAGCAGGACAGATTTGGAAGTTCCATACCTTGAACGTTCCAGGACTCTCTTGTCCTCAACGCAACCCCAAATGGTGTTAGATCAAAGTAATACTACATTAATTCAATTCAAAATTTATTCGCAGTAAAAAAAACTATGCATTAAAAAGACTAGTAATACATAGTCTTCTAATATAACATTCAAGACTTTGGCAAGATAAAATCAACTTGAGCGATACATTTGTTGAACAGTTAAAGTAATATGAGTTTGAAACTTATAAATATTTATAAAATAGAAAATAGAAGCAAAATAAAGGTGGCTCTAGGTCTGTCTGCAATTTTTTTGCTCTACCTTCTTGATTCTTTTCCTTTTAATACCGTTTGATTCAGCGATCTTGAGTGCATTTTCTGTTACGTTCAAGCTTGGAAACTGATCCCGAGTCAAAATCCAAAGAAGTTCTAAAATAGAAATTTGAGTAAAATTATATTAAAAAGAAAATAACAAGAACAACATCTGATGGCACAATTTGCGCTTTCTACAAGGAATATACAACAGAACACATAAAATAAAATCCTTTTGTAAAGAGATCGGAACCCTGATAGATTCAAAATCCTAAATGTTAGATATGGATAAAAATCCAGGAACTATTAAGCAAGTGGCAGTCCCGTCGAGAAAAGATAAAACTAATATTTTAAGAATAAGCAAGAAATTAAAGGGAAAAATTATTAGCGGAAATAAGGACATATATATATGAGTGATGTTGCGCTGCTAGGATTGTGAGTTTCTGAAAACATCAGTGTGAACGAGAATAGAAACCTCAAAAAATCGGTGTGGAAGCTTGGGTGACATATCGATTCCACCTTTATCATGTTTTAATAGACATGGCAGAAAAGTTGCTTTCTCGGAGCATGACCCTATTGCTTTTGGGTGTTACAAGTTAGTGTTTTGGTTTTTTATTTTTATTTTCAGGATATAAAAGGATTTTTTTTTGTATTTTCCAGGTGTTTTTTTGTCTCTCTTTGTTTTTGTTATTATAAGTAAAGGATAAAAAAAAGAGTTTAATTTAGTTGTAACATTGTGTTCGGACGGCTATTCCAAGGATGGTTTGCTATTTTTGAATTATTGTATCGTGGCTTACAAGGCTATTACGCCCAATTTTTTTGGAAGTGTTATAATGAATATGATTGTGATGTTAATCGTTTTTGTTTTTATTTAGTTGTTGTTACATATTGCAATGCCACGCACCTTTTGGATTGCGAGCAAAGTATGATATTTTTTCTGGTTCTCCCATTATTCAAGTCCATCAACAAGGTATGTTGTTTGATAATGGTTAAATTTTGACTGAGATTCACTAAGGGAACCCGAGAATAATTCACTCACTCTTGGGGATTTAGGAGGTGAAGTTCTTCATCAAGATTATGATTCTATTAGTGCTGGTGAGCAATATTTGAAAGCCACTTATGAGTTTCTTCCAGATCTCTTCCTTGATGTTATATGTGCCGTTATATTATGTTTCTGTTTTTCATTTCAATTTCAAGGGCATTGACACTCTCACTTGAAAGCCGACCGTATGTTATGGTACTTACTGAAACTAGGTTGAATGATCATAATTTGCTGCTGTTAGATTTTCCAAATTATAAGTTAGTGATGAAAAATATAGAGTTGCATCAGCATGGAGGTTTAGTGGCTTATGTAAAGAATGATCTATGTATTAACATTATACGGTTTTTTTTTCTCTTTCTCTCAAGCAGATCGATATGTTTAACATGTTTTATGTACTTTTTTGTTCTGTTGTGCAATGGAAACCCGAATGCACTGATGTAAGTGGATGTATGTTTCTTAGGAGTGAAAATACAAGCCTGGGCTACTGGGCTTCATGCTTTTTTTGTTGATTTTTTGTTTTTAATAAATTAAGTCTCCATTGAAAAAAAAACTCGAGGAAATAATTTTGACTCGTTAGCGCTACAGTTGTTTAGTAATGAATTTAAATCTTTTGTTGTGGGATTTATAGGCCTTCATCAGGAAATGCTGTGGAATTTATTAGTTTACAGGAAGGGCAATTGAATATGTTACCTGTCTCTAATCAGACTTGTTTTGTATGTGGTGACTTTAATTTGAATTTGCGACACCTCGATTCCAACCAGCGAGTTCAAGAGTTTCTTGATTTGATGATAAGTAGGGGCCTAAAGTCAGCCATAAAAATATATACCCGTGTAACAACGAACAGTTCTTCAATATTGGATACTATCTTTGTGAATAATGATTATGAGCACCCATCAGTTCTATTAAATGATATTTCTCACCATCTTGGAGCAATGATTATAGTAGCTCAGACAAGATAGATAAATACTGGGAATGCACGTCCAAACGTGTAGTTGATTCAGAAGTAATAATAAGGAATTAGTGTCCAAACGTGTAGTTGATTCAGAAGTGATGATAAGGTACAAACAGAAGCTTGGAAACTCTGATTTTAGTTTTTTGAAGGAGGAAATAGATATCAATCACAAGTTTTATTGATGGTATTCTGAAGTAGTTGGTTTTCTCCAAGTGTGTATTAGGATTAAGGAGGTGGGAAGATATGGTGGGCCGAAAAAACTTTGGGTCACGAAAAGTTTGTTATTATCTATGATAAAAAGAAAACAGATGTTTTCAGATTTTGTTCGGAAAAATGGTGTGATTGAGGAAGATTATGAGTCTTAATATACTTAATTGCTTGTAAAGAAAGTTCAACACTGAGTATTTTGCATTTCAGTTTAAAGAAACAGAGGGAAATCCTGGAAAACATAGAGCTTAATTAAACCTGTGATTAAACCAGATCAGTCTTATGTGGGTGAAATTACTCTGGGCAGCGTGAATATCGAATCAGTTTGTAAACATTTCTCTATTGTTGGATCTAAACAACTGGATCGAGTTTCTCGTCCGAGCAAGATAATAGTGCACTTACGCAGTTCCTTTCTGAAGAATGTGATTTATCAGCACGCCCCAAGAGGAATCATCCAGGAAAATTTGACACTAATCGCTCCAATGATCCTAATATACGAGAGGCATTCTGCTTGGAGTTGTATAACCGCTTTGAAGCTCTCAAGTGCAAGCAACCGACGAGCAAACCCAAAATTTGGATGAAGAGTGGCTGACCATACGCAATACAATCCACGAGGCTGCAAAAGCTACGATAGGACACCGCAAAAGACTATCCAAAAAATGGATGTCAACGCGCACAATTCAGCTGCCTGAGCACAAGCAACAAATTTCAGACAGAAAATTGGAGTTGTTTAAACTACCTAAAACATCTTTGTTGTCCAACGGGCCCCAGTGCAGCTGGCTTGTATATATTGATTCTCATTGTCGCTTGTCTTCTAACCGTAAACAATTTGAGCCTCTTCTTGATGTCATGGCGTCAACAGAGGCTCGATACAACCATCTTTTGGAAAAATATAAATTCTGCCTTAAAGTCGTAAGTTTTTTAGATCGGTTTTTGTGGCCAGAAATGTGAATATTCCACTTTTAAGATAAAAAAATCAAGCTACGTAACCAATTTTGAAGCCAGGTCATGGCACTTGGTGTTCGGCCAGCTTGTATATATTGATTCTGTTGGGTCGAAAATTGTTATGTCATTTCCTTTGTGACGTAATATGTCTTTCTTCTTCACAATCATTTTTGACTCGTTCTGATTTTCGCTCTCGTTACTTTTCTAAAAGCCCAATTCTTTGTTCTCCACTTCATTTTTGACACGTTCTGATACAGTTTTGTTTATTGACTTGTTTTATTTCTTCCTATCACTTATCTTCGAACCGAATATTTCATTGTTTTTTATTTTGTTTTTGAATCGTTTTAAATGTCGCTGACACAAGCATTCCTGCTTAAAACGCCTTTCGTCAATAGAATCATTAAACTTTATATTTTATGTTTAGCTATGTTCTTATTTAGTTTTGCATAAATCATTGATATAAAAACGATACAATCACTCTGGGGGGGGAGGGAGATGATGTAATCTATTCTCTTAAAATGTGTTCATTAATATGACATCACTCGAAAGATTTTTCCTTCTTCCAAAATTAAATTCAAAACGAATGTTCTCAAACTCGTGATCAACGTAGATCAACTTTGTAGGCCTAATTCAAGTTCAATACATCCTTCCTGCGTATCCCTTACAGGCGCTGAAATAACATGTTCCTCATCCAATTACAATGTTCTGAAATATATAAATTCCGCAATAGCATAATTATCGCGTTTTCTTTAGCTTTAAGTAATATTTACGCTTGCTATTCGATGTAGCGAGTTGCTGTTTTTGTTCCATGCCTTTTCTTTAGCTCTTCATAGTCATTTGTCATCTTTTGTAGTTTTGCATGTGTCCTAGGTACTAAATATAAATTGCTCCTTCTTATTTATTAGTAAGAGATTTACACATGCTAAATTAACGCGTTCCTTCACACCATTTTAAGTTTGCGTTTTGTAAAATCCGCAATATCTAATCCTCGTACTGAAGACATCTTTCCCAATTTAAACGACCTTATTAGACCCCGACTCCCCCGCTTAGGTTCTTTGGCAATTCCAACGTATTCACCGATCCAAACTGTTACTGAAAAGTTCCGGAAAAGTTTTATACCCTTTATTATGGAGGCTTTTTTGTGAATTCAATACGTCCTTCCTGCTTATCTCTTAGAGACACTGAAATAACACGTTCCTCATCCAATTACCAAATTCTGAAATATATAAATTCCGCAATAGCATAATTATCGCGTTTTCTTTAGCTTTAAGTGACATTTACGCTTGCTATTCGATGTAGTGAGTTGCTTTTTTTGTTCCATGCCTTTTCTTTAGCTCTTCATAGTCATTTGTCATCTTTTGTAGTTTTGCATGTGTCCTAGGTACTAAATATAAATTGCTCCTTCTTATTTATTAGTAAGAGATTCGCACATGCTAAACTGACGCGTTCCTTCATACCATTTTAAGTTTGCTTTGTTTTCTAGCCACTAAAGAACATAAAGCCAACCCTCTCCTGCTTTCTGCTGTAATTTTGCTCTATCTTCTAACCACACATTTTGTTGTAAGATAAGATAATATTTATTTTCCAAAGGCTATCAAAAGCTTTAATAGATCTGAATTCGCTTCATATGTTAAAAAAAAAACAGAAAAAACAAAACAAAGAAACATATGATACAGCAAGAATAGAAACACAAATCAAACATACAAATGGTCAATAGAAATTTAACACACACACACACACAAAAAAAATCTAAGTCCAAGAACTAAAATGAACTTTGTGCGAATAATGGCAAAAATAGAAACAGAAAAATAGAAGAAGAAAGGGCGGGGGATAAAACAAAATCACAGGCAATAAGAAAAACATTACCGAATTCGTATTCAAAGTAAAATACCTAAAAGTAAAAAAAAACATTTGAAACCAAGTCAAATTAACTGTCAAAAAGGAATATTTACAATTAAAGAAAGGATAGCAATTAAACGATAAAATAAAAGTCCAAAATAGGGATAAAACCCTTTTTAATAGACAGTGTATAATAAATTTCACATCAAAAAATACCAGATATTTCGGTCACATATACAGTGACCGTCATCAGTAGTAAAACTAAACTAAAACAATTTAAAACAAAAGTTTATATACTAAATCAAATAAAACTACATATTGTTTAAATCTTTAATTCTTTTCAAAGCAAAGGCGGAAGCTCTTTGACCTTCTCTGACCTCTTTGACCTTCTTGGATTCGGTTCATTAGCGTTCAATGATATAACATTTGGACAAAGGTCAACTACATTGGGTGAATTGAACTTTACGCTGTCAGATTTTAATAAATTATCATAGATAGAGTTCAGCCCATATTCACCTGTATCCCGATTCAAAGCAATATTCTTGAATAAGATTTTCTTTAATTCAAGCGTTTCACGAAAATTTTGCTTTAAACCCCGATCCCTAGAAATCAAAGAGACATTCTCGAACAAAATAAAATGGTCTGGAAAATTAAAAATATGTTCTGAAAGGGCTGAAGTAAAATCTTCAGACTTAGAATCTTGCTTTAAAGCCGAAGAAATAGAATCTTTATGTTGTAATAATCTCATTTCCAAACTCTGATTAGTACGTCCCACATCATTACGTCCCGCTGAACTCTATCTATGATAATTTATTAAAATCTGACAGAATAAAGTTCAATTCACCCAATGTAGTTGACCTTTGTCCAAATGTTATATCATTGAACGCTAATGAACCGAATCCAAGAAGGTCAAAGAGGCTAGCTTCCGCCTTTGCTTTGAAAGAATTTAGAGATTTAAACAATATGTAGTTTTATTTGATTTAGTATATAAACTTTTGTTTTAAATTGTTTTAGTTTAGTTTTACTACTGATGACGGTCACTGCATAATTGACCGAAATGTCTGGTATTATTTTGTGAAATTTATTATACACTGTCTATTAAAAAGGATTTTTGCCCTATTTTGGACTTTTATTTTATCGTCATGAAAAGGCAGTGTGGTCTCCGAAATTATCTATAGCAATTAAAGGTCAAGGGATATAAAATGAAAGATCAAAAATGAAATATAACATAAATAAATATCACAAAAGGGCAAAATAAAAGTGACCAAACATAAAGAGAAAAAAAATGGCGCATGTTTAATATGAGCATACACCAACAAAAAAAAATAAGGGACGGAGGAGTTAATTTTGGTGCAGGACATAGTTCAGGAATTATTTAGGCGCTCCAGAATAGAGGGGATAAAACTTTTTCGGAACCTCTCAGTAACGGTATGGATTGGTGAATACGTTGGAATTGCCAAGGAAGCTAAGCGGGGGAGTCGGGGTCTAATGGGGTCGTGTAAATCGGGAAAGATGTCGTCAGTACGAGGATTAGAAATTGCAGATTTAGCAAAACGCAAATTTAAAATGGAATGAAGGAACACGTTAGTTTAGCATGTGTGAATCTCTGATTGATAAATAGGAAGGAGGAATTAATTGTTAGTAGCTCGTATTGATCACGAGTTTGAGAAAATTCGTTTGGCTTTAATTTTGGAAAAAGAAAAAATCTTACGAGTGACGTCATATTTATGAACACTTTTTTAAGAGAGCAGATTACATCATCTCCCCCCCCCAGGAGTGATTGTACCGTTTTTATATCAATGATACGTCCAAAATTAAAAAAGAACATAGCTAAGCATAAAATATCGAGCGTTAGGATTCTATTTACGAAAGGCGTTTTAAGCAGGAATGCTTGCGTCAGCGACAATTACAACGAGTCAAAAAAAAAAAATAACAAGAAAGAACATTGAAATATTCGGTTTCAAGAATAAGTGAAAGCAAGAAATAAAACAAGTCAATAAACAAAACTGTATCAGAACGTGTCAAAAATGAAGTGAAGAACAAAGAATTGTGCTTTTAGAAAAGTATCGACAGCGAAAATCAGAACGAGTCAAAAATAAAAGTGAAGAAGAAAGAAATGCTACGTCACAAGAGAACCTCAATCACAATTTTCGACGCCAACAAGAATCAATATATACAAGCTTGCCGTACACCGAGTACCATGACCTGGCCTCAAAATTGGCTACATAGTTCGATTTTTTTCTTAAAAGTGGAATGTTCACATTTCTGGCAACAAAAACCGATCTAAAAAGCTGACGACTTAAAAGCTAAGGCAGAATTTATATTTTTCCAAAAGATAAGATAAGATTTATTGCTGAAAAATGGCTATCACAAGCCCAAAAGGGCCGAATTCGCACTTTAGCGTCAAATACAGCGAAAAAAGAACAACAAAAAAAAACAATCAAACAGCAACAGAAAATTATAAAAGGGTCAATGTCAAATACGTAAAAACATTAAAAACAAAGTAAAAAAAAGATGGTTGTATCAAGCCTCCATTGACGCCATAACATCAAAAAGAGGCTCAAATTGTTTACGGTTAGAAGATAAGCGACAATGAGAATCAATATATACAAGCCAGCTGCACTGGGGCCCGTTGGACAGCGAAGACGTTTTAGGTAGTTTCATAATACCGGGAGGAAAAATATGTACATGAAAAATTGCTCAGAATGAACACACTAGACCATCAAATGAGGCAAGATCAAGAGGATTGCCTGAGGTCCTTACTTCTGTCCCATGTGCGGGAAAGAGGAAGGTCTGGTTCGTTTTGTGGGGAAGTGTAGGGAATTAAGTGATTTAAGGAAAGAATTGTTTGGGGGTTGAGGCTTGGGAGAGAGTTGAGATAATAAATTTATTAGCAAGGAAAGATATGGAAGGTATAAAGAGATTCGGAAGATTCCTGACGGTAGGTATAGAGCATAGAGAAAGGTTTTTTGAAGATTAGGGGTGAGGGTGATATTTCACTAGCCTAAAATTATAGTTTTGTGCCTATTTATGTTTGTATGTTTGAAAGTGTCTTTGTTTTTGTGACCACGTCCCTTTGGGCTTTTGTGACAATACATTCTATTCTATAATTTCACGGGGGAAAATGAACAACCTAGACCATCAAGACCAATCCCAGCAGCTAGGGCAAAGTGTATTGAAAAATGTCTGAAGTAATGATAAACCAAAATGCAGAACAAAGTAATATGTAGTTCGAATCTTTCCGAAAGCGATAATCGCAACGATTTGATAATAAAATTGAAGAGCAAAGAGACATGCGGTTAAAAGATGAATGGCAGCGAGAATTAAAACCAGTTAAAAACAAAAAATGAAGAACAAAAAAATTATGCAGTTACAAGACTTACGACAACAAGGAGCGGAAAGAATTAAAAAAGAAACTGAGAAACAAAGAAATGTGTGGTTAAAAGATCTACCACAGTGAGAATTAAAAACGAACGCGAGAAAGAAAGTTTTAGAACGTGTTGAAACTGAAGTGAAGATCAAAGAACTGTGCTTTTAGAAGAGAAGCAGCAGCAAAAATCAGAACAAATCAAAAATAAGAGTGAAGAAGAGAGAAACATTACGTCACTATCACATTCTTAGACGGCTACGAGAATCAATAAATACAATACTAGAACCCCCTTATCCAATACAGACTGGACTCCATATATGGGCATAGAATCCATCTAAGTGTATTGATCCACGAAGGGGGACTAGATTTCTTGAAAATTGATTTGCATAATCGACGGAGATTTCTATCATGAGAGGATTTCATTTTTAAATATGGCTTCTCAGGTCTTTAGGTCTGAGAGATAAATTAATATTCTATTTTTAAATATGCCTTCTATGATTTTTAGGTCCGAGAGATAAATTAATATTCTAATTTTAAATATGGCTTCGAACACCTTAGATATATTTTCAGAAATTCGTACGAGATCAAGAGAGATTGAATATATTTTACGCGGGAAATGCTTTCCTGGGAATTTCAAATGTGATATTGCAGGGATGCCAAAACAAAGGAACACGCAGGAATTACTTTAGGGGATTATTTGGGCGAAACAGTTTGAGACATTCTAGGGATTTTTTGGGCGAAACAGTTTGAGACATTTTAGAAGATGATTTGGAGTGAAATTCGGTGGTCTTTATAATACACAAGTTCCATTTGAACAGTGTTGTAAGGTCCCCTACCCCAACCCCAAAGGGCCCCCTACCCCTGGGCCCCCACAGGGCACCCTCCTCCGGGCCCCTAAAGGGCCCCAAAAGAGCTTCCTCCCCACCAGGCCCCCCAAAGGGCCCCCTCCCCCGGGCACCCAAAGGGCTCCCCTCCCTCTCCCCCCCAGGGCCTTCAAAGGGCCACCATCCCACGGACCCCCAAAGAGCCCCCCTTCCTATTTTAGAGTTTTAGTTTGATATTAGCTTACAGTTTTAGTTAGAGTTATAGTTTAGTTTAGTTGCAGTTCAGAGCCTAGAGCTTTCAGTTAGACTCTCAGCACTTAGAGTTTTAGTTTAGTTTAGTTTTAATTCAGAGTTTTAGTTTAGAGTCTTAGCTTCGAGTTTAGAGTTTTAGTTAGAGTTATAGTTTAGTTTAGTTTTAGTTTAGAGTCTAGAGTTTTGATTTAGAGTGTTAGTTTAGAGTTTTAGTTAGAGTTATAGTTTTATTTAGTTTTAGTTAAGAGTTTTAGTTTAGACTTATAGTTTAGTTTTAGCTTTAGTCAAGAGTTTTAGTTTAGAGTTTTTGTTTAGTTTTAGTTAAGTGTTTTAGTTTAGAGTTGTGGTTTAGTTTAATTTTAGTTAAGAGTTTTAGTTTGGAGTTGTTGTTTAGTTTTAGATATGAGTTTTAGTTTAGAGTTTTAGTTTAGAGTTTTAGTTTGATATTAGCTTACAGTTTTAGTTAGAGTTATACTTTAATTTAGTTGTAGTTCAGAGTGTAAAGTTTCAAGTTAGACTCTCAGCACTTAGAGTTTTCGTCAGATTTATATTTTATTTTAGTTTTAGCTAAGTGTTTTTGGACTTGTAGTTTAGTTTTAGCTAAACGTTTTAGTTTAGAGTTTTAGCCTAGTCATAGCTTAGAGTTTTTCATTCACTTTTAGTTTAGTTTAATTTTAGATAAGAGTTCTAGCTTAGAGTTTCAGTTTGGTATTACCTTACAGTTTTAGTTAGAGTTATAGTAGTTAAGAGTTTTAGTTTACAGTTTAGAGCTTCAGTTTAGAGTCTTAGCTTAAAGTTTTAGTTGGAGTTATAGTTTAGTTTAGTTTTAGTTAAGAGTTTTTGTTTAGAGTTTAGAGTCTTAGCTTTGAGTTTTAGTTAGAGTTTAGAGTTTTAGTTTAGAGTCTTAGCTTAGAGCTTTGGTTCTATTTATAGTTTAATTTAGTTTTAGTTGAGAATTTAGAGTTTTAGTTTAGAGTCTTAGCTTTGAGTTTTTGTTAGAGTTATAGTTTAGTTTAGTTTAGATATTGGAGTTTTAGTTTTGAGTCTTAGCTTAGAGTTTTAGTTAGAGGTATAGTTTAGTTTAGTTTTAATTCAGAGCTTTAGTTTAGAGTCTTAGCTTAGAGTTTTAGTTAGAGTTATAGTTTAGTTTAGTTTTAGTTAAGAATTTTAGTTTGGACGTGTTGTTTAGTTTTAGATAAGAGTTTTAGTTTAGAGTTTAGAGTTTTAGTTAGAGTTATAGTTTAGAGTGCAAAGTCTTAAGAGCAGTGCGGTTTTAGAAAAGGTAGAGGATGTGTCGACCAAATTTTCACTCTTAGGCTAATAATTGAGAAGTGCCTGAGTTTTCAAACACCTTTGGTCCTCAGTTATATAGATTATGAGCAAGCGTTCGACTCTGTTGATAGAAGAGCTTTAGTAAAGGTTTTATCCTTGTACGGTATACCAGAAAAATACACTAAAGTGATTAGTGCTATGTACGAGAATAACACTGCTGCGGTTAAGGTAGGAAATGAGGTTAGCAGCTGGTTTTGTTTTAAAACAGGAGTTAAGCAGGCTTGTGTTCTATCCCCCTTTATATGGATTATTTTGATGGACTTCGTTTTAAGGAGCTCAGAAAAGGCAATGGGAGACCACGGAATCAAATTGGGAGGAAAAAGTCTCCTGGACTTGGATTATGCTGATGATTTAAGCATCCTAGATGAAAGTGTGAGCAAAATGAATAAAGTGTTAGAAGTTTTGCGAGTTCAGGGTGCTAGAATTGGTCTGAAAATTAATATTAGGAAGACGAAGTCATTAAGGCTAGGAATAAGTGAAGATGAAAAGGTGACGTTGGGTAATGAAAAGATTGATCAGGTGGGCAGCTTCACTTACCTTGGTAGTATTATTAGTAAAGAAGGTGGGAGCAGTGAAGATGATAAAAATAGAATAGCCAAGGCTCAGGGTGTTTTTTCACAGTTAAAAAAAGTCTGGAAGAATAGGAAGATAAGTCTGCAAACCAAGATTAGAATTTTACAAGCTACAGTAATGACAGTAGTCAAATATGGCTCTGAAGCGTGGACGCTCCGAAAAGTGGATGAAGATTTGCTAGATGTTTTCCAGAGAAATTGCTTAAGGATTGTTCTGGGTACCCGGCTGACTGACCGTATTTCAAACAATAGACTATACGAAAAATGTGGTTCAATACCGCTCTCTAGGGCTATAATGAAAGAAAGGTTGAGGTGGTTAGGGCACGTTGTGTGGATGAAGGATGACAGATTGCCGAAGATTGTTCTTTTCGGCCAACCATCTAGGGCTAAATAGAAAGCAGGTCGTCCCCGTCTGGGGTGGGAAGACGTCATAACGAAAGATTTAAAGGAAATAGGAACTTCGTGGGCGGGTGTAAAAAGGGAGGCTTTGAATAGATTGGGATGGAGGAGGAGCGTGCGCAGCTGTGTTGGCCACAGGCAGCTTGGTGCTGTGGTGAGTTGCTAGTAGTAGTAGTAGTAGTAGTATAGTTTAGAGTAGTTTTAATTTAGAATTTTAATTTAGTGTGTTAGCTTAGAGTTTTAACTAGAGTTATAGTTTACTTTTGTTTTAGTTAAGAGTTTTAGTTTAGACTTATAGTTTAGTTTTAGTTAAGAGTTTTAGTTTAGAGTTGTTGTTTAGTCTTAGGAAAGGGTTTTAGTTTAGAGTTGTAGTTTAGTTTTATTTAAGAGTTTTAGTTTAGAGTTTAGAGTTTTAGCTTAGAGTCTTAGTTAGAGTAAGAGTTTAGTTTAATTTTAGTTAAGAGTTTTAGTTTAGACTTAAAAGCTTTAGTTTAGGGTTTAGAGTTTTATTTAGAGTCACAGTTTAGTTTAATTTTTGTTAAGAGTTTTAGTTTAGAGTTGTAGTTTAGTTTTAGTTAAGAGTTTTAGTTAAGTGTTGTTGTTTAGTTTTAGCTATGAGTTTTAGTTTAGAGTTTTAGTTTGATACTAGCTTACAGTTTTAGTTAGAGTTATAGTATAGTTTAGTTGTAGTTCAGAGACTAGAGTTTCAAGTCATACTCTTAGCACTTAGAGTTTTAGTTAGAGTTATATTTTATTTTAGTTTTAGTTAAGCGTTTTTGGACTTGTAGTTTAGTTTTAGCTAAACGTTTTAGTTTAGAGATTTAGCCTAGAGTCATAGCTTAGAATTTTTCCTTGCACTTTTAATTTAGTTTAGTTTTAGATTAATTAAAAATTCTTTCCGAAAAATAAGTTTTTCAAAGAAAAGTAAAGGCCATTTTAAACTTAAGCTCAGCAGATACAATTACCTGTTAAAATTCAAACTCAAAACGACCAGGAATTACTATTAAAGAATAAATGAAACCCAAAACGAACAGAAATTAAATAAACAATCATAGTAAAAAACTTACAACAAGTAATAATATAAATGAATAAATAGATCTTAAAGCGAGTAATGCTTGGATTGAATATGAAAATCAACCTTAAAACGAAAGCAAATATTTTGCTATTAAAGTATAAATGAAACTTAAAACGAACAGAAATGAAATATACAATCAATGCGAACAAACATACAATATATATTAATGTAAATGAATAAATAAATCTTAAAACGAGTGAAACTTAAATTGAATATGGAAATCAAGTTTGAATCGAATAAAAATAACTACAAACAAGAGTTTGTGTATCGCCTCACTGCAGAAGCCTAAAACCTACTGCGTCATTGGCACTTTTCTGAAAACAATTCTTTCATTAATTAAGATTTTGGGGAATAAATATCAGCATATGTATACTAAATTGACAATGCACATTTTTTTTCAGTAAACTCATTTGAATTTTTTTTCAGTAAAGTACAAATTACATTCTGGCTTTTAGAAAGTATAGGGGTTTTGAACCCTACTCATAATAATTTATGCTGGTTTTGAGCTTGACTCTAATATTTATTTTAATTTTTGTTCGTTTAGGGTTTCATTTATTTATTGATACTGATTTGGGGTAGTTGTATGCTTGGTAGATTATATGATAGTCTGGACGCCAGGTGTTGAAAATGTGAACCATACTACGACGGAATGGGGCTCCTACGAGAATTAGCCTTCCCTCCACCCCCTAAATTGACCATGCGGATTCAGAAATACCAATGGCACTTGCTTGCGAGTGGCGGAACACTCCGAAACTTGACATTTTATTATATTTTGGTGTTTCATGCAAGAAAATGCATGTTCCACAAAGTTTGAGGTGCAGTTTTCCGCTCAAATAGAAATGCCTAGAAGCCATAGAATGTTTTCATAACAAACCAACACGATTAGTTTGAAAAAATGGCAGAGTTAAAAAATGGCAAAGCTATATGAGTCTTGAACAGTCTTGGAAAGTATAAACAAAATCAAATTGAATATTAGATATATAATTATATTAATTGTTGAAAGATACATCGGTTCAAGATTTTTTTTTTCACTGTAATTTTGTTTTCATTTTCAATGCTGTAAGAACTGGAAAATAATAAATTTTTAATATACGAGTAATTCGTTGTCAGTGAAGCACCAATGACGCAGAAGGCTTTAGGTTTTCACAGTTAAAGAAGGGGGCAGTATCCAAATTTTGTTTGTAGTGAAACTATATTTGTCTTGACTAATCTTGAAAAGAACTAATAAATTGAACTGAATATTTGATGCATAATGATATTAATTGCTAAAAGCTCATCAGTTCAAAATTTTACTGTAATTTTAATATTTATTTTCAATATTAAGTACAAAAGAAAACATTTGTAATATAATTCGTTTTCAGTAAAGCGCCAATGACGCAGTACGTTTTAGGCTTCTGCAGTGAGGCGATACCCAAACTCTTGTTTGTAGTTATTTTTATTCGATTCAAACTTGATTTGCATATTCAATTTAAGTTTCACTCGTTTTAAGATTTATTTATTCATTTACATTAATATATGTTGTATGTTTGTTCGCATTGATTATTTATTTAATTTCTGTTTGTTTTAAGTTTCATTTATACTTCAATAGCAAAATATTTGTTTTCGTTTTAAGCTTGATTTTCATATTCAATCTAAGCATTACTCGCTTTAAGATCTATTTATTCATTTATATTATTACTTGTTGTATGTTTTTTGCTATGATTGTTTATTTAGTTTCTGTTCGTTCTGGGTTTCATTTATTCTTTAATAGTAATTTCTGGTCGTTTCGAGTTCGAATTTTAACATTTAATTGTATCTCCTGAGCTTAAGTTTAAAATGGCCTTTACTTTTCTTTGAAAAACTTTTTTTTCGGAAAGTTTTTTTTAATTAATTTTTGTTCATTTTTTATTGCAAAAAGTTTCAAGTTTTTGTAGCATGAAAGGGGTGCTTACTTTCCGTTTATTCTTGACTTTAAAAAACGGATCTAGAACTTTCAATTTAAATCGAATGAGGCTTTGTTCAAAGTCTATACGATTATCTCTTTGATAAAAACCTTATATATGAACAATAGACAGCTTGCATAACTTGTGGACAGCGATTGATAACAATGAATAGATTGAAAAAATAGCTCCAATAAGGGGGTTTAGACCATTTCACTTGCTGACACAAAGGGATCACGACTGTTTGGAATTGACCTTAATAGGATTTTGTGTACCAAAGCAATTTTAAATCTATCTCAGAGTATGTGTTTTAACCTTATAATTGGATAATTATAATAGATTTCCTATGTGTTCTTCCCATACAAAACCCCTTCCTATAAGTTATAAACCCCCCTTAATAAGTTATGCCCCAGGGCATAACTTACAATGCCAACCCCCGGGCCCTGTTGGGCTTTGTCGACACCGGAGTTTATTGTTATCAGAACTTTGAACTATTTTAACAAAATGTCTATCTCAAAATTTTTATCTGATGTATTTAGGGCGTGAAGGAGGGGGGGGGGGGGGCTGGTCACCCTCCAATCTCTTTTGACTGTTAAAAATTGAACAAGAACTTTCCATTTTCAGGCAAATGAGACCTCTCCAAATTTTATACGAGCATCCCTTCCATAAGAAATAATGGGAAGGATAAGGAGAATCCTTAAAATCTCAAAATTTTGATTGGATGTGGTTGGGGAATGATGGGCGTGGGGGAAAGGGCTAGTTGCCCTCCAATCATTTTCGACTATTAAAAAGGGCACTATCCCTTTGAATTTCCAATCGAATGAGCCTTTTTCGAAGTTTCTATGACAACGCCTTCTATAAAAACCTTACACGCCCCAGGTCATATCTAAAATCCCTTGCCCTGAAGGTTTTGGGGGAGTTTCCTCCTCAAAACCATATTTTCTATCTGGAAATCAACTATGCTGAACAAAATGGCTATCCCAAAATTTTGATCTGTTATGTTTGGGGAAATGACGAGCGTCGGGGGGGGGGGGGGGGGCTAGTTGCACTCCAATCACATTTGACTATTAAAAAGGCCACTAGCCCTTTAATTTCCAATCGAATGAGCCTTTTTTGAAGTTTCTATGACAACGCCTTCTATAAAAACCTTACATACCCCCAGGTCATATCTTAAAACCCTTGCCCTGAAGGTTTTGGGGGAATGTCTTCCTCAAAACCATATTTTCTATCTGAAAATCAACTATGCTGAACAAAATGGCTATCCCAAAATTTTGATTGGTTGTGCTTGGGGAAATGACGGGCGTCGGGGGCTAGTTGCACTGCAATAACTTTCGACTATGAAAAAGGCCGAGAGCCCTTTAATTTCCAATCGAGTGAGCCTGTTTTGAAGTTTCTATGACAACGCCTTCTATAAAAACCTTATATACCCCCAGGGCATAACTTAAAACCCGTGCCCTGAGGGTTTTGGGGGATTGTCCTCCTCAAAAATATATTTTTTATCTGGAAATCAACTATGCTGAACGAAATGGCTATCTAAAAATTTTTATTGGATGTGTTTGGGGAATGATGGGCGTGGGGGAAAGGGCTAGTTGCCCTCCAATCACTTTCGACTATTAAAAAGCGCACTATCCCTTTGAATTTCCAATCGAATGAGCCTTTTTTGAAGTTTCTATGACAACGCCTTCTATAAAAACCTTACATGCCCCCAGGTCATATCTTAAAACCCTTGCCCTGAAGGTATTGGGGAAGTGTCCTCCTCAAAACCATATTTTCTATCTGGAAATCAACTATGCTGAACAAAATGGCTATCCCAAAATTTTGATTTGTTGTGTTTTGGGAAATGAGAAGCGTCGGGGGGGGGGGGGGGGGGTTAGTTGCACTCTAATCACTTTCGACTATTAAAAAGGCCATTAACCCTTTAATTTCCAATCGAATGAGCCTGTTTTGAAGTTTCTACGACAACGCCTTCTATAAAAACCTTGTATGCCCCGGGTCATAACTTAAAACCCTTGCCCTGAGGGTTGTGGGGGATTGTCCTCCTCAAAAGCATATTTTTTATCTGGAAATCAACTATGCTGAACGAAATGGCTATCTCAGAATTTTGATTGGATGTGTTTGGGGAATGATGGGCGAGTAGAGAAGCCCTAATATCTCCGATCGCTCACCCCTGCTGCCACCTACAACTTTTTTGCGCCCCAAATATGGGCATAGAGTCCCTAGAGAGAACATGGGGTCAGTGACCTCTTTCTCCAGGGGTGTTTTGGCCAAGTGCCGGCTAGGGAAGAATGTTATGATCTAGGAAAGAGTATTTGTTGTTGTTGTTTTTGGCCAAGTGCCCGCTAGGGAAGCATGTTATGATGTCAGGAAATAGTATTTGTTGTTGTTGTATGCTAGGGAAGAATGTTATGATCCAGAAATAGTATTTGTTGTTGTTGCTCGAGGTAAATGTTATGAGTTTCCAGGAAACAGTTAGATCACGTGTTTCCTTTTCAGCCAATCAGAGGGCTTGCTTACATAACAATTTGACCTTGAGATTTCGTATATAACGGACATGCAATGTGATTAAATTATCAGAAAGTATATTGACATAGTTCAAACAACAATGGATAAATTTGATGAATTAGAAGCATTGGCAACCTCAATTTACCATGTAAGTTCCGTTTTTATTTTCAAAATAAAATTATTTTCCGTGGTCACCCTCCAGTATATTCAGGTAAATCCCCCCCCCCCCCCCCACCATACAATACAAACATCACTACAATCTTTATACTCGATAGAAAACATAAAAGGTGTTCTTTTACCCTCAAAACCTAACCCCCCTCCATCATTGTTTTTACAACCAAATTCTTGCAAAAAGAAATAATTATCCTTTCGAAAAATTTAGCTTTTCCATATTGTAATCTTTTCTCTAACTGAGACTTCCGTCACTGTTGTTATTAAGCGTTCTGTTTTGACATAATGCTCCAGCGCGAAGTCTATAATTAGCTGTCACCCCTTTTCCTGTCTGTATACATTAGCTGGTTTTAGGCAATCGAGGTTTTCAGTGCTTTTACGTAATTCAGTGTTTGTCTGAAAATAGCGGTCAGCTAATTTTGTCTGCAAATTAGCGATAGACCTAGGGTGGGTTAATTTTCCTAAATTTAGGGGAGGGAGCGTGAATCCGTGATTTTTGTTGGGGAGGGGGTTAGCACTTTTAATATTGACAAAATAGAAATGAAAAGATAATTGTTTCTTACTTCAGTGTCTAACCAAATCTCTTTGATATTTTAGTGATTTTAGCTATAACAATTTTCCTAAATTTAGGGGAGGGGGCGTGAATCCGTGATTTTTGCTGGGGAGTGGGTTAACACTTTTAATATTGACAAAATAGAAATGAAAAGATAATTGTTTCTTACTTCAGTGTCTAACCAAATCTCTTTGATATTTTAGTGATTTTAGCTATAGCATTTGAATAAAAGGTAGTAAGATATATTCTTTATTGATATGCCATTTGATTGAATATATCGCAAGATTAACTCAATGAGAGGATGGACCTAGCGATGGCTTAATTTTCCTAAATTTAGGGGAGGGGGCGTGAATCCAGGATTTTTGTTGGGGAGGGGGTTAGCACTTTTAATAGTGACAAAATAGAAATGAAAAGATAATTGTTTTTTACCTTAATTGTTTTCGACTTCAGTGTCTAACCATTTCTCTTTGATATTTTAGTGATTTTAGCTATAGCATTTGAATAAAAGGTAGTAAGATATATTCTTTATTACTATGCCTTTCGATTGAACATATCGCAAGATTAACTCAATGAGAGGGTGGACCTAAGGATGGCTTAATTTTCCTAAATTTAGGGGAGGGGGGCAATTTTGTATCCAGGATTTTTGTTGGGGAGGGGGTTAGCGCTTTTATTAGTGACAAAATAGAAAATGAAAAGATAATTGTTTTTATCATAATTGTTTTCTACTTCGTTGTGCGAACCATTTCTCTTTGACATTTTAGCGATTTTAACTATAGCATTTGAATAAAAGGTAGTAAGATATATTCTTTATTGATCTGGCATGCGCTTGAATAAAAAACTGAACGTTCGTATAATAATGCATTGAGTTATTTCTGAGAAAAGTTGAATTTATTATAATCAAACTATGATTTTCAGAGTTTAGGTTGCTTTCGACAAAGATTTCTCTTTACATATGGCAAATTTCCACAAGGTGATTGATCCATGGTCCTTCCAAATGTGATAGAAGCTACTACACCCTGCTTCAATCTCTTTTTACGTATTCAAACTGAATGTTCGTATAACAATGCTTTGAGTTATTCCTCAGAAAATTTACCCCTCCAAATATTTACTCAGAGGAGCGGTTGCTGAAATGTAAAACGTTACTTATTTGCCAATCATTTTCACAGTTTTCAAGTTGAGATCTTTGAACACACTCCCTCCTTCTCAGTTTATTCTATGAAAGTGAGCTGTATTTGTTAGAGTTTCAGAAACATTACATATTTATTTAATTTAAGCACTTTTTTTCAGATATAATAATGTTTGGTGTGATTGACACGGAATATATTGGTCTGAAATATTCCTCAACTGGCATTATTTTCGAAGCAGCTTTCTTACTCCTAGACAATCAACGACGTGAAATTCATTGCTATAAATGGAACATAAGATACAATATTTATAAGTACGAGAAAAACAGATGGAGTCCAACACTAAATTTTATAAATCGAAAAGGCTTTTACGCTAAAACCATTCGACCACATAATGGAAATGGCTATGAAATAAAACATGTACAAGAGGAAATTCAGGAAATATGCAGTTTTTTCGGTGTGCAAGCTGTTTATGTTAAGGGAAACGTGCCAACTGATAAACTCTTACTAGAAAAATGTGATAAAAACATAGCATTATTCAATTTAGAAGACTTCAAATGTGAGAAATACCTGCATTCAGTCCATGACCCAGAAGATGAAGTTAGATATTCCGCTCAATGGATACCGGTAAAGATACCTGACATGGAAAAATGCATCAGATATCCAAAGTCCTAAACTTGCTCCTCCTCATATCAAATGGATTAAGCTTCTTTTTTTTTTTTTTAAATATGTCATTATTTTTTTTCAAATGTTTTTAAATATGTTTAAGCAATAAATATCTTAAGCCTCAACCGTTTTTATTCTTTAGAATAGTCCATCGCCATGAAAATTATACTTTCAGATTCAACATGTCAGGGAACACACTTTCAAGTTCAGCATGTTGGAGAACCCTAAATAGTCACCCCTAAAAAGGTGAGTTAACCCTAAAAGGTTAAAGAATTTCCCTGCAATTACACTTTCAGATCCAACAGGTCAGGGAACAAACTTTCAGGTTCAGCATGTAGGAGAACCCTAAATGCTCATCCTTAAAAAAGGTAAGTTAACCCTAAACGCTTAAAGAATTTCTCTGAAATCACACTTTCAGGTTCAGCATATAGGAGAACCCTAAATGCTCATCCCTAAAAAAGGTAAGTTAACCCTAAACGCTTAAAGAATTTCTCTGAAATCACACTTTCAGGTTAGGTTAGGTAGGACCCCGGCCCTCACTACCCCAACCCTGAAGTAACCCCCCGGCCCCAAAGGCCCCCGGGTGTTTTCTGAAACCTATGATTTGGGATGGTTAATTTGCTATTTTTGACTTTTCTGAGCTAGGTTTCTTAGCCTTTCGTAGGTGTGTGTTGACTGAAACTTATGATTTGGGATATGTAATTTGCTATTTCCGACTTTTCATAACCAGATTTCTTAGTCTTTCGTAGGTGTGTGGTGTCTGAAACCTATGATTTGGGATGTGTGGGTTGCTATTTTTTGACTTTTCTGAGCTGGATTTCTTAGCCTTTGGTAGGTGTGTGTTGACTGAAACCTATGATTTGGGATGGTTAATTTGCTATTTTTGACTTTTCTGAGCTAGATTTCTTAGCCTTTCATAGGTGTGTGCTTTCAGAAAATTATGATTTGGGAGGTGTAGTTTGCTTTTTGGACTTTTCAGAGCTAGGATTCTTAGTCACTCGTAGGTGAATGTTGTCTGAAACTTATGATTTGGGATATGTAAATTACTATTTCGGGCTTTTCTGAGTTGGATTTCTTAGTCTTTCATAGGTGTGTGGTGTCTGAAACCTATGATTTGGGATGAGTGGTTTGCTTTTTGGACTTTCCTGAGCTGGATTTCTGAGCCTTTCGTAGGTGTGTGTTGACTGAAACCTATGATTTGGGATGTGTAGTTTGCTATTTTTGAATTTTCTGAGCTAGGTTTATTAGCCTTTCATAGGTATGTGTTGTCAGAAAATTATGATTTGGGATGTGTAGTTTGCTATTTCAGGCTTTTCTGAGCTAAGGTTTCCTAGTATTTCGTAGGTGAATGTTGTCTGAAACCAATAGTTTGGGATGAGTAGTTTACTATTTTTGACTTTTCTGAGCTAGGTTTCTTAGTCTTTCGTTGGTGTATGTTGACTGAAACCTATGATTTGGGATGTGTAGTTTGCTATTTTTGACTTTTCTGAGCTGGATTTATTAGCCTTTCATAGGTGTGTGTTGTCTGAAACCTATGATTGGGATGAGTGGTTTGCTATTTTTGTCTTTTCTGAGCTAGATTTCTTAGCCTTTCATAGGTATGTTTTGTCAGAAAATTAATATTTGGGATGTGTAGTTTAGTATTTGGACTTTTCAGAGCTATGATTCTTAGTCAATCGTAGGCGTTTGTTGTCTGAAACTTCTAGTTTGGGATGAGTAGTTTGCTATTTCAGGCTTTTCTGAGCTAAGGTTTCTTAGTATTTCATAGGTGAATGTTGTCTGAAACCTATGATTTGGGATATGTAAATTCCTATTTCGGGCTTTTCTAAGCTAGATTTCTTAGTCTTTCGTTGGTGTGTGATGTCTGAAACCTATGATTTGGGATGGGTGGATTGCTACTTTTGACTTTTCTGAGCTGGATTTCTTAGCCTTTTATAGGTGTTTGTTGTCTGAAACCTATAGTTTGGGATGACTAGTTTGCTATTTTTGACTTTTCTGAGCTAGGTTTCTTAGCCGTTCATAGGTGAGTGTTGTCTGAAACCTATGATTGGGATATATAAATTACTATTTCGGGCTTTTCTGAGTTGGATTTCTTAGTCTTTTATAGGTGTGTGTTGTCTGAAACCTATAATTTGGGATGTGTGGGTTGCTATTTTTTGACCTTTCAGAGCTGGATTTCTTAGCCGTTCATAGGTGAGTGCTGTCTGAAACTTATGATTTGGGATGGTTAATTTGCTATCTCCGGCTTTTATTAGCTAGGTTTCTTAGCCTTTCATAGGTGTGTGTTGTCAGAAAATTATGATTTGGGATGTGTAGTTTGCTATTTGGACTTTTCAGAGCTAGGATTCTTAGTCCATCATAGGTGTTTGTTGTCTGAAACCAATAGTTTGGGATGAGTAGTTTGCTATTTCAGGCTTTTCTGAGCTAGATTTCTTAGCCTTTCATTGGTGTGTGCTTTCAGAAAATTATGATTTGGGATATGTAAATTACTATTTCGGGCTTTTCTGAGTTGGACACTTCTAAATTTTTCCGTAGAAAATAGGAAAAGTTATACTATGATTGTGATTATTTTCCATGAAGATAAAAAGTTTCACTTTAATTCTAAATTTTCTTAAATTCAATTCCGACCTTTCTCAAATAGATGAACAGTTCTTTATTTCACAAAGACATAAAGAAATTTAAAGTTCAATTCTAAATTTTTCGGTGGAAGATAGAAAAAGTAATACCATACTTGTGAATATTTTCACGGAAGATAAAAAGTTCTAGTTCAATTTAAAATTTTCTCAACGAAGTCAAGGAAAGTTCAAGTTCTCTTCTGAACTTTACCAAAGAACACAATTCAATTCTAATTTCTCCAGAGAAAACAAAAATCTTCCACTTCACTTCTTTATTTCACAATGACATAAAGAAATTTAAAGTTAAATTCTAAATTTTTTGGTGGGAGATAGAAAAATTAATACCATACTTGTGATTATTTTCACGGAAGATAAAAAGTTCTAGTTCAATTTAAAATTTTCTCAATGAAGTGAAGAAAAGTTCAAGTTCTCTACTGAATTTTACCAAAGAACACAATTCAATTCTAATTTCTACAGAGAAAATAAAAATCTTCCACTTCAGTTCTTTATTTCACAAAAGACATAAAGAAATTTAAAGTTCAATTCTAAATTTTTCGGTGGAAGATAGAAAAAGTAATACCATACTTGTGAATATTTTCCCGGAAGATAAAAAGTTCTAGTTCAATTTAAAATTTTCTCAACGAAGTGAAGAAAAGTTCAAGTTCTCTTCTGAAATTTACCAAAGAACACACTTCAATTCTAATTTCTCCAGAGAAAATAAAAATCTTCCGCTTCAGTTTTAAGTTCCCCAAAGAAATAAAGAAATTTAAAGTTCTATTCTAAGTTTTTAGATGGAAAATAGAAAAAGTAATACTATGACTGCGATTGTTTTCCATGAAGATCAAAAGTTTCACTTTATTTATAATTTTTCTTAAATTCAGTTCTGATTTTTCTCAAAGAGATGAAAAATTTAAAGTTCTGTTCCAAATTTTTCATAGAAGATAGAAAAAGTTATACATTGATCGTGAATATTCAACATGAAGATAAGGAACTCCACTTTAATTCTGAGTTTTCTCGAAGAAGTGCAAATTGTTCAAGTTGTCTTCTGAATTTTCTTAAAGAAGAGAAAAAGTTAACTCAATTCTGAATTTTACCAATGAAAATGAAAAAACCTTCCACCTCAGTTCTTAATTTCTCAAAGACATAAAAAATTTAAAGTTCAGTTCTAAATTTTTCTGTAGAAGATAGGAAAAGTTATACTATGATTGTGATTATTTTCCAGTGAAGATAAAAAGTTTCACTTTAATTCTAATTTTCTTAAGGTCACTACCGATTGTTTTGCAAAGAGATGAAAAATTTAAAGTTCTGTTTCAAATTTTTCATAGAAGATAGAAAAAGTTATACATTGATTTGAATATTTGACATGAAGATAAGGAGCATCATTTTAATTCTGAGTTTTCTCGAAGAAGTGCAAAATGTTCAAGTTCTCTTCTGAATTTACTTAAAGAAGTGAAAAAAGTTAGCTCAATTCTGAATTTTACCAATGAAAATGAAAAAAGCTTCCACTTCAGTTCTTAATTCCTCAAAGACATAAAAAATTTAAAGTTCTCTTCTAATTTTTCCAAGAAAATAAAAAGACTCCACTTCAGTTCTGGTTTTTTCACAAAGAGATGAAAAATTTAAAGTTCTTTTCTAATTTTAAATTAAATTTTAGCTCCTTTGTCTTATGGATTTACCAATCAAATTTTTAAATTAGAAAATGAGTGACTCGTTCTATTATTAAAGACAATCGTTCAAACTCGTTCATCTAACCTTCAAAACAATAGGTTAGGTTAGGTATAAATAAATATTAATAAATAAATAGAAACATTTCTACATGTTTAAGTTAGGTTAGGTTAGGTTAACTTATCATGAGTGCTCGTGATAAGTTAACCTAACCTTTTCCGGCGAGTATGGTTAGCTTAGGTTAGACTAGATTAAGTTAGGTTAGATTAGGTTAGGTTAGGTTAGCCTACGTACGCTTCACTTAGGTTAGCTTAGGTTAGGTGAGAGACATGCAAAAAGTTAGGTGTATGATTAGGTTAGGTTAGATTAAGTTAGGTTAGGTTAAGTTAGGTTAGGCTAGGTTAGCCAACGTAAGCGCGCGTACGTAGGCTAACCTAGCCTAACCTAACTTAACCTAACCTAACTTAATCTAACCTAACCTAACCTAATCATACACCTAACTTTTTGCATGTCTCTCACCTAACCTAAGCTAACCTAAGTGAAGCGTACGTAGGCTAACCTAACCTAACCTAACCTAATCTAACCTAACTTAATCTAGTTTAACCTAAGCTAACCATACTCGCCGGAAAAGGTTAGGTTAACTTATCACGAGCACTCATGATAAGTTAACCTAACCTAACCTAACTTAAACATGTAGAAATGTTTCTATTTATTTATTAATATTTATTTATACCTAACCTAACCTATTGTTTTGAAGGTTAGATGAACGAGTTTGAACGATTGTCTTTAATAATAGAACGAGTCACTCATTTTCTAATTTAAAAATTTGATTGGTAAATCCATAAGACAAAGGAGCTAAAATTTAATTTAAAATTAGAAAAGAACTTTAAATTTTTCATCTCTTTGTGAAAAAACCAGAACTGAAGTGGAGTCTTTTTATTTTCTTGGAAAAATTAGAAGAGAACTTTGAATTTTTTATGTCTTTGAGGAATTAAGAACTGAGGTGGAAGCTTTTTTCATTTTCATTGGTAAAATTCAGAATTGAGTTAACTTTTTCTCTTCTTTAAGAAAATTCAGAAGAGAACTTGAACAATTTGCACTTCTTCGAGAAAACTCAGAATTAAAATGATGCTCCTTATCTTCATGTTGAATATTCAAATCAATGTATAACTTTTTCTATCTTCTATGAAAAATTTGGAACAGAACTTTAAATTTTTCATCTCTTTGCAAAAAAATCGGTAGTGAACTTAATAAAATTAGAATTAAAGTGAAACTTTTTATCTTCACTGGAAAATAATCACAATCATAGTATAACTTTTCCTATCTTCTACAGAAAAGTTTAGAACTGAACTTTAAATTTTTTATGTCTTTGAGAAATTAAGAACTGAGGTGGAAGGTTTTTTCATTTTCATTGGTAAAATACAGAATTGAGTTAACTTTTTCTCTTCTTTAAGAAAATTCAGAAGAGAACTTGAACAATTTGCACTTCTTCGAGAAAACTCAGAATTAAAGTGGAGTTCCTTATCTTCATGTTGAATATTCACGATCAATGTATAACTTTTTCTATCTTCTATGAAAAATTTGGAACAGAACTTTAAATTTTTCATCTCTTTGAGAAAAATCAGAACTGAATTTAAGAAAAATTATAAATAAAGTGAAACTTTTGATCTTCATGGAAAACAATCGCAGTCATAGTATTACTTTTTTTATCTTCCATCTAAAAATTTAGAATAGAACTTTAAATTTCTTTATTTCTTTTGGGAACTTAAAACTGAATTGGAAGATTTTTATTTTCTCTGGAGAAATTAGAATTGAAGTGTGTTCTTTGGTAAAGTTCGGAAGAGAACTTGAACTTTTCTTCACTTCGTTGAGAAAATTTTAAATTGAACTAGAACTTTTTATCTTCCGGGAAAATATTCACAAGTATGGTATTACTTTTTCTATCTTCCACCGAAAAATTTAGAATTGAACTTTAAATTTCTTTATGTCTTTTGTGAAATAAAGAACTGAAGTGGAAGATTTTTATTTTCTCTGTAGAAATTAGAATTGAATTGTGTTCTTTGGTAAAATTCAGTAGAGAACTTGAACTTTTCTTCACTTCATTGAGAAAATTTTAAATTGAACTAGAACTTTTTATCTTCCGTGAAAATAATCACAAGTATGGTATTAATTTTTCTATCTCCCACCGAAAAATTTAGAATTGAACTTTAAATTTCTTTATGTCATTGTGAAATAAAGAAGTGAAGTGGAAGATTTTTGTTTTCTCTGGAGAAATTAGAATTGAATTGTGTTCTTTGGTAAAATTCAGAAGAGAACTTGAACTTTTCTTCACTTCGTTGAGAAAATTTTAAATTGAACTAGAACTTTTTATCTTCCGTGAAAATATTCACAAGTATGGTATTACTTTTTCTATCTTCCACCGAAAAATTAGAATTGAACCATAAATTTCTTTATGTCTTTGTGAAATAAAGAACTGTTCATCTCTTTGAGAAAGGTCGAAATTGAATTTAAGAAAATTTAGAATTAAAGTGAAACTTTTTATCTTCATGGAAAATAATCACAATCATAGTATAACTTTTCCTATCTTCTACGGAAAAATTTAGAAGTGTCCAACTCAGAAAAGCCCGAAATAGTAATTTACATATCCCAAATCATAATTTTCTGAAAGCACACACCAATGAAAGGCTAAGAAATCTAGCTCAGAAAAGCCTGAAATAGCAAACTACTCATCCCAAACTATTGGTTTCAGACAACAAACACCTATGATGGACTAAGAATCCTAGCTCTGAAAAGTCCAAATAGCAAACTACACATCCCAAATCATAATTTTCTGACAACACACACCTATGAAAGGCTAAGAAACCTAGCTAATAAAAGCCGGTAATAGCAAATTAACCATCCCAAATCATAAGTTTCAGACAGCACTCACCTATGAACGGCTAAGAAATCCAGCTCTGAAAGGTCAAAAAATAGCAACCCACACATCCCAAATCATAGGTTTCAGACAACACACACCTATAAAAGACTAAGAAATCCAACTCAGAAAAGCCCGAAATAGTAATTTATATATCCCAATCATAGGTTTCAGACAACACTCACCTATGAACGGCTAAGAAACCTAGCTCAGAAAAGTCAAAAATAGCAAACTAGTCATCCCAAACTATAGGTTTCAGACAACAAACACCTATGAAAGGCTAAGAAATCCAGCTCAGAAAAGTCAAAAGTAGCAATCCACCCATCCCAAATCATAGGTTTCAGACATCACACACCAACGATAGACTAAGAAATCTAGCTTAGAAAAGCCCGAAATAGTAATTTACATATCCCAAATCATAGGTTTCAGACAACATTCACCTATGAAAGACTAAGAAACCTTAGCTCAGAAAAGCCTGAAATAGCAAACTACTCATCCCAAACTAGAAGTCTCAGACAACAAACGCTTACGATTGACTAAGAATCATAGCTCTGAAAAGTCCAAATAGCAAACTACACATCCCAAATATTAATTTTCTGACAACACATACCTATGAAAGGCTAAGAAATCTAGCTCAGAAAAGACAAAAATAGCAAGCCACTCATCCCAATCATAGGTTTCAGACAACACACACCTATGAAAGGCTAATAAATCCAGCTCAGAAAAGTCAAAAATAGCAAACTACATATCCCAAATCATAGGTTTCAGTCAACACACACCAACGAAAGACTAAGAAACCTAGCTCAGAAAAGTCAAAAATAGCGAACTACTCATCCCAAACTATTGGTTTCAGACAACATTCACCTACGAAATACTAGGAAACCTTAGCTCAGAAAAGCCTGAAATAGCAAACTACACATCCCAAATCATAATTTTCTGACAACACATACCTATGAAAGGCTAAGAAACCTAGCTCAGAAAAGTAAAACATAGCAAACTACACATCCCAAATCATAGGTTTCAGTCAACACACACCTACGAAAGGCTCAGAAATCCAGCTCAGAAAAGTCCAAAAAGCAAACCACTCATCCCAAATCATAGGTTTCAGACACCACACACCTATGAAAGACTAAGAAATCCAACTCAGAAAAGCCCGAAATAGTAATTTACATATCCCAAATCATAAGTTTCAGACAATATTCACCTACGAGTGACTAAGAATCCTAGCTCTGAAAAGTCCAAAATGCAAACTACACCTCCCAAATCATAATTTTCTGAAAGCACACACCTATGAAAGGCTACGAAATCTAGCTCAGAAAAGTCAAAAATAGCAAATTAACCATCCCAAATCATAGGTTTCAGTCAACACACACCTACGAAAGGCTAAGAAATCCAGCTCAGAAAAGTAAAAAAATAGCAACCCACACATCCCAAATCATAGGTTTCAGACACCACACACCTACGAAAGACTAAGAAATCTGGTTATGAAAAGTCGGAAATATCAAATTACATATCCCAAATCATAAGTTTCAGTCAACACACACCTATGAAAGGCTAAGAAACCTCGCTCAGAAAAGTCAAAAATAGTAAATTAACCATCCCAAATCATAGGTTTCAGACAACACCCGGGGGCCTTTGGGGCCGGGGGGTTACTTCGGGGTTGGGGTAGTGAGGGTCGGGGTCCTACCTAACCTAACCTGAAAGTGTGATTTCAGAGAAATTCTTTAAGCGTTTAGGGTTAACTTACCTTTTTTAGGGATGAGCATTTAGGGTTCTCCTATATGCTGAACCTGAAAGTGAGATTTCAGAGAAATTCTTTAAGCGTTTAGGGTTAATTTACCTTTTTTAAGGATGAGCATTTAGGGTTCTCCTACATGCTGAACCTGAAAGTTTGTTCCCTGACCTGTTGGATCTGAAAGTGTAATTTCAGGGAAATTCTTTAACCTTTTAGGGTTATCTTACCTTTTTAGGGGTGACTATTTAGGGTTCTCCAACATGCTGAACTTGAAAGTGTGTTCCCTGACATGTTGAATCTGAAAGTATAAGTTTCATGGCGATGGACTATTCTAAAGAATAAAAACGGTTGAGGCTTAAGATATTTATTGCTTAAACATATTTAAAAACATTTGAAAAAAAATAATGACATATTTTAAAAAAAAAGAAGCTTAATCCATTTGATATGAGGAGGAGCAAGTTTAGGACTTTGGATATCTGATGCATTTTTCCACGTCAGGTATCTTTTCCGGTATCCATTGAGCGAAATATCTAACTTCATCTTCTGGGTCATGGACTGAATGCAGGTATTTCTCACATTTGAAGTCTTCTAAATTGAATAATGCTATGTTCTTATCACATTTTTCTATTAAGAGTTTATCAGTTGGCACGTTTCCCTTAACATAAACAGCTTGCACACCAAAAAAACTGCATATTTCCTGAATTTCCTCTTGTACATGATTTATTTCATAGCCATTTTCATTATGTGGTCGTATGGTTTTAGCGTAAAAGCCATTTCGATTTATAAAATTTAGTGTTGGACTCCATCTGTTTTTCCCGTACTTATACATATTGTATCTGATGTTCCATTTATAGCAATGAATTTCATGTCGTTGATTGTCTAGGAGTAAGAAAGCTGCTTCGAAAATAATGCCAGTTGAGGAATATTTCAGACCAATATATTCTGTGTCAATCACACCAAACATTATTATATCTGAAAAAAAAGTGCTTAAATTAAATAAATATGTAATATTTCTGAAACTCTAACAAATAAAGCTCACTTTCATAGAATAAACTGAGAAGGAGGGAGTGTGTTCAAAGATCTCAACTTGAAAACTGTGAAAATGATTGGCAAATAAGTAACGTTTTACATTTCAGCAACCGCTCCTCTGAGTAAATATTTGGAGGGGTAAATTTTCTGAGGAATAACTCAAAGCATTGTTATACGAACATTCAGTTTGAATACGTAAAAAGAGATTGAAGCAGGGTGTAGTAGCTTCTATCACATTTGGAAGGACCATGGATCAATCACCTTGTGGAAATTTGCCATATGTAAAGAGAAATCTTTGTCGAAAGCAACCTAAACTCTGAAAATCATAGTTTGATTATAATAAATTCAACTTTTCTCAGAAATAACTCAATGCATTATTATACGAACGTTCAGTTTTTTATTCAAGCGCATGCCAGATCAATAAAGAATATATCTTACTACCTTTTATTCAAATGCTATAGTTAAAATCGCTAAAATGTCAAAGAGAAATGGTTCGCACAACGAAGTAGAAAACAATTATGATAAAAACAATTATCTTTTCATTTTCTATTTTGTCACTAATAAAAGCGCTAACCCCCTCTCCAAAAAAAATCCTGGATACAAAATTGCCCCCCTCCCCTAAATTTAGGAAAATTAAGCCATCTTTAGGTCCACCCTCTCATTGAGTTAATCTTGCGATATGTTCAATCGAAAGGCATATCAATGAAGAATATATCTTACTACCTTTTATTCAAATGCTATAGCTAAAATCACTAAAATATTAAAGAGAAATGGTTAGACACTGAAGTCGAAAACAATTAAGGTAAAAAACAATTATCTTTTCATTTCTATTTTGTCACTAATAAAAGTGCTAACCCCCTCCCCAACAAAAATCCTGGATTCACGGCCCCCTCCCCTAAATTTAGGAAAATTATGAAAGACTAAGAAATCCAACTCAGAAAAGTCCGAAATAGTAATTTACATATCCCAAATCATAAGTTTCAGACAATATTCACCTACGAGTGACTAAGAAATCCAACTCAGAAATATTTCAGACCAATATATTCTGTGTCAATCACACCAAACATTATTATATCTGAAAAAAAAGTGCTTAAATTAAATAAATATGTAATATTTCTGAAACTCTAACAAATAAAGCTCACTTTCATAGAATAAACTGAGAAGGAGGGAGTGTGTTCAAAGATCTCAACTTGAAAACTGTGAAAATGATTGGCAAATAAGTAACGTTTTACATTTCAGCAACCGCTCCTCTGAGTAAATATTTGGAGGGGTAAATTTTCTGAGGAATAACTCAAAGCATTGTTATACGAACATTCAGTTTGAATACGTAAAAAGAGATTGAAGCAGGGTGTAGTAGCTTCTATCACATTTGGAAGGACCATGGATCAATCACCTTGTGGAAATTTGCCATATGTAAAGAGAAATCTTTGTCGAAAGCAACCTAAACTCTGAAAATCATAGTTTGATTATAATAAATTCAACTTTTCTCAGAAATAACTCAATGCATTATTATACGAACGTTCAGTTTTTTATTCAAGCGCATGCCAGATCAATAAAGAATATATCTTACTACCTTTTATTCAAATGCTATAGTTAAAATCGCTAAAATGTCAAAGAGAAATGGTTCGCACAACGAAGTAGAAAACAATTATGATAAAAACAATTATCTTTTCATTTTCTATTTTGTCACTAATAAAAGCGCTAACCCCCTCTCCAAAAAAATCCTGGATACAAAATTGCCCCCCTCCCCTAAATTTAGGAAAATTAAGCCATCTTTAGGTCCACCCTCTCATTGAGTTAATCTTGCGATATGTTCAATCGAAAGGCATATCAATAAAGAATATATCTTACTACCTTTTATTCAAATGCTATAGCTAAAATCACTAAAATATTAAAGAGAAATGGTTAGACACTGAAGTCGAAAACAATTAAGGTAAAAAACAATTATCTTTTCATTTCTATTTTGTCACTATTAAAAGTGCTAACCCCCTCCCCAACAAAAATCCTGGATTCACGGCCCCCTCCCCTAAATTTAGGAAAATTAAGCCATCTCTAGGTCCATCCTCTCATTGAGTTAATCTTGCGATATATTCAATCGAATGGCATATCAATAAAGAATATATCTTACTACCTTTTATTCAAATGCTATAGCTAAAATCACTAAAATATTAAAGAGAAATGGTTAGACACTGAAGTAAGAAACAATTATCTTTTCATTTCTATTTTGTCACTATTAAAAGTGTTAACCCCCTCCCCAGGAAAAATCACGGATTCACACCCCCTCCCCTAAATTTAGGAAAATTGTTATAGCTAAAATCACTAAAATATCAAAGAGAAATGGTTAGACACTGAAGTAAGAAACAATTATCTTTTCATTTCTATTTTGTCAATATTAAAAGTGCTAGCCCCCTCCCCAACAAAAATCACGGATTCACGCTCCCTCCCCTAAATTTAGGAAAATTAACCCACCCTAGGTCTATCGCTAATTTGCAGACAAAATTAGCTGACCGCTATTTTCAGACAAACACTGAATTACGTAAAAGCACTGAAAACCTCGATTGCCTAAAACCAGCTAATGTATACAGACAGGAAAAGGGGTGACAGCTAATTATAGGCTTCGCGCTGGAGCATTATGTCAAAACAGAACGCTTAATAACAACAGTGACGGAAGTCTCAGTTAGAGAAAAGATTACAATATGGAAAAGCTAAATTTTTCGAAAGGATAATTATTTCTTTTTGCGAGAATTTGGTTGTAAAAACAATGATGGAGGGGGGTTAGGTTTTGAGGGTAAAAGAACACCTTTTATGTTTTCTATCGAGTATAAAGATTGTAGTGATGTTTTTATTGTATGGTGGTGGGGGGAATTTACCTGAATATACTGGAGGGTGACCACGGAAAATAATTTTATTTTGAAAATAAAAACGGAACTTACATGGTAAATTGAGGTTGCCAATGCTTCTAATTCATCAAATTTATCCATTGTTGTTTGAACTATGTCAAAATACTTTCTGGTAATTTAATCACATTGCATGTCCGTTATATAAGAAATCTCAAGGTCAAATTGTTATGTAAGCAAGCCCTCTGATTGGCTGAGAAGGAAACACGTGATCTAACTGTTTCCTGGAAACTCATAACATATGCCTCGAGCAACAACAACAAATACTATTTCTGGATCATAACATTCTTCCCTAGCATACAACAACAACAAATACTATTTCCTGACATCATAACATTCTTCCCTAGCGGGCACTTGGCCAAAAACAACAACAAAAAATACTCTTTCCTAGATCATAACATTCTTACCTAGCCAGCACTTGGCCAAAACGCCCCTGGAGAAAGAGGTCATTGACCCCATTAACCACATGTTCTCTCTAGGGACTCTATGCCCCTATTTGGGGCTAAAAAAAGTTGTAGGTGGCAGCAGGGGTGAGCGATCGGAGATATTAGGGCTTCTCTACTTGGGCGTGGGGGAAAGGGTTAGTTGCCCTCCAATCACTTTCGACTATTAAAAAGGGCACTATCCCTTTGAATTTCCAATCGAATGAGCCTGTTTTGAAGTTTCTATGACAACACCTTCTATAAAAACCTTACATGCCCCCAGGTCATATCTTGAAACCCTTGCCCTGAAGGTTTTGGGGGAGTGTCCTCCTCAAAACCATATTTCCGATCTGAAAATCAACTATTCTGAACAAAACGGCTATCCCAAAATTTTGATTGGTTGTGCTTGGGGAAATGACGGGCGTCAGGGGGGGGGGGTAGTTGCACTCCAATCACTTTCGACTATTAAAAAGGCCACTAGCCCTTTAATTTCCAATCGAATGAGCCTGTTTTGAAGTTTCTATGACAACACCTTCTATAAAAACCTCATATATCCCCAGGGCATAACTTAAAACCCTTGCCCTGAGGGTTTGGGGGGAGTGTCCTCCTCAAAAATATATTTTCTATCTTGAAATCAACTACGCTGAAAAAAATGGCTATCTCAAAATTTTGATTGGATGTGTTTGGGGAAATGGTCGGTGTGGGGGGAGGGGGCTAGTTACACTCCGATCACTTTTGACTATTAAAAAGGGCACCAGCCCTTCAATTTCCAAGCGAATGAGCATGTTTTGAAGTTTCTCCGACAACGCCTTCTATAAAAATCTTATATGCCCCAAGGGCATAACTTAAAACCCTTGCCCTGAGGGTTGTGGGGGAGTGTCCTCCTCAAAACTATATTTTCTATCTGGAAATCAACTACGCTGAAAAAAATGTCTATCTTTTTTCGAAATTTTGATTGAATGTGTCTGGGGGATTGATGGGCATGGGGGGCTGGGGATAATTGCCCTCCAATCATTTTTGACTATTAAAAAGGGCACTAGAACTCTCGATTTCCAATCGAATGAGCTCCTTTTGAAGTTTCTACGACGACTCCTTCCATATGAAGTGCCTCTGGAAAAAAAATAATAAATTATAAAACATTCGAGCCGTATGGCCTTTACTATGGGCAACGCTACAGTGTTACCTCTGATAAGAGTTTTAGTTTAGAGTTTCAGTTTGGTATTAGCTTACAGTTTTAGTTAGAGTTATAGTAGTTAAGAGTTTTAGTTTAGAGTTTAGAGTTTTAGTTTAGAGTGTTAGCTTAGAGTTTTAGTTAGAGTTATAGTTTACTTTAGTTTAAGTTAAGCGTTTTTGTTTAGACTTATAGTTTGGTTTTAGTTAAGAGTTTTAGTTTAGAGTTGTAGTTTAGTTTTAGTAAAGAGTTTTAGTTTAGAGTTGTAGTTTAGTTTTAGTTAAGAGTTTTAGTTTAGAGTCTTAGCTTAGATTTTTAGTTGGAGTTTTAGCTTAGTTTAATTTTAGTTAAGAGTTTTAGTTTAGACTTCAGAGTTCTAGTTTAGATTTTAGAGTTTTAGTTAGAGTTATAGTTTAGTTTAATTTTTGTTAAGTCCTTTCCAACCCCTCCCCCAGGAGCATACGCATCGTTTTTGTATCAATGACAATTGCTAAATTAAAAAAGGGAACATTGTTAAGAATGAACTATTAGCGTAATTAGTCTATTTACAAAAGGTGTTTTATGTAGTTTATAATGCCTTGAGGACAAATGACCAGCCAAGACTATCAAATATATCAAGACCAATCCAAGCAGCTAAGGAAAAGGTACTTGAAAACTGTCTAAAGTAATGATAAACGAAAATGGAGAACAAATATATACAGTGAAAATACCTTCGTCAGTGACAATTACAACAAGTCAAAAACAAAAGTGAAGAACAAGGAAATATGAGACTAAATGATATGTCACAGAGAGAATCATAGGCAGCGCGCTAGCCCTGCGTAAGTAAAGAACGATGTGGGCACAATGCGTTTTTTTTTTGGTTCTCCATACCCAGGCACTTCATATCGAAGGAGTTGTTGTAGAAACTTCGTAAAGGGTTCATAAGATTGGAAATTGGAGTGGCTAGTGCCCTAATTAACAGTCAAAAGTGATTGGAGGACAACTAGCCCCCCCACGCCCATCATTCCCCCAATCACGTCAAATCAAAATTTTGAGATAGCCATTTTGTTGAGCGTAGTTGATTTCCAAATAGAAAATATGTTTTTGAGAAGGAGACTCCCCCAAAACCCTCAGGGCAAGGGTTTTAAGTTATGACCTGGGGGCATACACTTACTTACTTGTACTTGTAGCAGGACTCAAGCATCTCTGCTCTCCTTGGTGTCCAGCAGCTTCGTTATTGTAGTAAACCAATAGTCTCGGTCGTTTGCGAGTGGCTCAATTAAATTAAGCTAGGACTTTTCCCATCTTCGTCCATACTTCTTGAAGCCACCGATTGGGTCTAGGTCAGCCTTGATACAGGTGAGCCACGTTTTCATTTGTTCCCCATGTCGCTTTTTCCATCCCGAAAGAGGGGTAAATCTGAGGGCTAGCCATTTTGTTCAGCGTAGCTGATTTCCAGATAGAAAATATGTTTTTGAGGAGGACACTTCCCCACAACCGTCAGGACAAGGGTTTTAAGATATGCCCTGGGGGCCTATAAGGTTTTTATATAAGATGTTGTCGTAGAAACTTCAAAAAATGCTGATTCGACTGGAAATTCAAAGAGCTAGTGCCCTTTTTAGTAGTCAAAAGTGATTGGAGGGCAACTAGCCCTCCCCCCCCCCTCGCCCATCATTTCCCTAAACACATCCAGTCAAAATTTTGAGATAGCCATTTTGTTCAGCTTAGTTGATTTCCAGACAGAAAATATATTTTTGAGGAGGACACTCCCCCACAGCCCTCAGGGCAAGGGTTTTAAGTTATGCCCTGGGGGCATATAAGGTTTTTTATTGAGATCTTTGTCGTAGAAACTTGAAAAAGGGCCCATTTGATTTGAAATTCAAAGGGCTAATACCCTTTTTAATAGTCGAAAGTGATTTGAGGGCAACTAACCCCCATCTCACGCCCACCTTTTCCCCAAACACATCCAATTAAAATTTTTAGATACCCATTTTATTCAACGTAGTTTAAAGTTTTGGAAATTAGGTCTTTAAGGATGACAACCCCTCCCCCCACAGCCCTCAGGGCAAGGATTGTAAGTTATGCCCTGGGGGCATAAATTTTTTTTTATTAAAAGCGTTGTCGTAGAAACTTCAAAAGAGCTCATTCAATTGGAAACTGAAAGGGCTTTTTTAATAGTTGAAAGTGATTGGATTGCGACTAACGCCCCTCTCACGCCCACCATTATCCCAACACATCGAATTAAAATTTTGAGATATCCATTTTGTTCAACGTAGTTGAAAGTTCTGGAAATGAGGTCTTTTAGGATGATAATCCCCACAGAGCCCTCAGTGCAAGGGTTGTAAGTTATGCCCTGGGGTATATAAAGTTTTTTATTGAAAGCGCCGTCGTAGAAACTTCAAAAGAGCTCATTTAATTGGAAATTGAAGGGGCTAGTGTCTTTTTTAGCATTTGAAAGTGATTTGATATAGACTAACGCCCCTCTCACGCCCACCATTTTCCAAAACACATCTAATCAAAATCTTGAGATATCCATTTTGTTCAACGTAGTTGAACGTTCTGGAAATTAGGTCTTTTAGAATGATAACCCACTCAGAGAGTCCTCAGTGCAAGGGTTGTAAGTTATGCCCTTGGGGCATATAAGGCTTATATAGAAAGTTGTTGCATAAATCATAGGCAGTGTGATCGCACTGCCTAAGTAAAGAACTCAGACACTCGAAAACAAGACAAGAAACGGGGACTAAGTAAGAGGAGGACACTCCCCAGAGTCCTCAGGGCAAGGGTTTTAAGTTATGCCCTGGGGGCATATAAGAACGATGTTGGCACAATGTATTATTTATTAATTTTTTCCTTTAGAGCAAGTAATTTCGTATCGAATAATTTGTCGTAGAAACTTCGAAAAGCGCTCATACAATTGGAAAAAGGAGTGGCTTATGCCCTTTTTAATAGTCGAAAGTGATTGGAAGTTGACTAACACCCTTTTTCACGCCCACCTTTTCCCAAAACACATCCAATCAAAATTTTGAGTTAGCTATTTTGTTCAGCGTAGTGGATTTCCGGGGTAGAAATTATGTTTTTGAGGACAGTCCCCCTTAGGGAAAGCCCATAGGGCAAGGGTTGTAAGTTATGCCCTGGGGGCATATAAGGTGTCTTATAGAAGGCTTTTTCTTAGAAAATTTTAAAAAGGCTCATTCAATTGATAATTCAAAGGGCTAGTGATGGATCTAGCTGATGGATCTTTCGTGGACAAAAATTCTTCAGCAAGCGCCTTCAATTCGTATTTCACCTCACTTCCTTCAGTTCCTAATCCACCCTACAGCAGAGTAAGTAGTTTTCCCTTAGCAGAAAAGTCATTTTTCCTTTTTCCATGCAGTGATACCGAAATTTCTAACATTATTTCTCAGCTTTCAAGTAGCCGTTCAGTTGATGGTTTTGGTTTGAGCTGTAATGTTCTTAAAAAAATTGGTCAGTTTGTTTCTAACCCCATCTCACACATAACTAACCTCTCTCTTTCTTCTGGTGTTTTTCCTCATTTATTTAAGGTTGCTAATGTTGTACCTTTGTTTAAAAAAAGGTGATTCATCTCTAATTTCAAACTATAGACCTATTTCTCTCCTTCCTGTAATTTCTAAGGTTGTTGAAAAAGTAGTGTATTGTAGACTCTCTTCATTTGTATTTAGTACTAATACGACTGCAGGTAATTCTCTCATAACTAACCATCAGTATGGCTTTCGTCCCAGTTTCTCTACCTTGCATGCACTTTCAGATGCAACAGAATTTGTGCGTGTTAATCTTGACAAGGGCTTGTGTGTTTTGGGTCTATTTCTTGACTTTTCAAAGGCATTTGATATGGTCGTTCACTCTGTTCTTTTGTCTAAATTATCTTCATTTGGAGTGCATGGAGTCCCACTTGAATGGTTTAGGTCTTACCTCTCAGGGAGATCTCAGTATGTTTCGGTTAATGGTACTTCTTCCTCTTCCTTGCCTATTGTGAAAGGTGTCCCACAGGGCTCTGTGCTTGGACCACTTTTGTTTTTAATTTATATTAATGATCTTGTTGATGGTCTTCATCCCCTTGTGCACCCTATACTTTTTGCTGATGACAGTAACTTTTTCATTGCTGCAGTGGACCTGCCATCTGCCATTTCCCTAGCTCAAGGTCTTCTTGATAAAGTAAAAGATTGGTGCTGGTCAAATGGTATGACTCTCAACAGCCAAAAAAGTGCCATTGAACACTTTAGAACCCCTTATCGTATGAGAGACGCAAGGGAACCAACCATCCTGACTTATGGGAATGATATTATACCGCAAGCTACTATAGTGAAATTTCTTGGTGTGTATCTTGAATGTTTTCTTTCTTTTAAACCCCATATAACTCATACCCGTTCCCTTGTCCTCCGCCAATCTTCAATGTTATACAGGGTTAACTCATTTCTTCCCCCAGATGTTATGCTTTCTCTTTATTATGCTTTTATTTTTCCTTACCTTTCTTATTGCTGTTCTGTCTGGGGTAGTACTAATAAATCTCTTCTCTGCTCACTTCAAAGAGCCCAAAATAGGGCAGTGAAGGCTACTTTTCTTCTACCTCGTTTTTACCCTTCCTCTGATCTTTATAATGATACTGGAATAGCTCCGCTGGATCGTATTGTGGGTAAAAGTTACCTTTATTTAGCACATTCTGCTTTTCTAGGTACACTTCCACCATCTCTGCAGCAGTTTTTCTTTCTGTCAGGCTCAGGTAGGTACTCTTCTTTTTTACGTAGCTCTTATCGCAGGTTCATTTTACCTAAGCGATCATCGACAGCAGGTCAGAGGTCTCCTGTTTATCAATCTATTTTACTATGGAACTCCATCCTATTTTCTCCTATTAATTCTCATATTTTCATAAATGTCTCTTATCCAATTTATTTTATTTTTTTTTTTTTTTTTTTTTTTTTTTTTTTTTTTTTTTATGTGCTTTATAATAGTGTCTTATTTGTTTTGTTGGCCCTTTACAAGCTTAGCTTCTTGGGCGTGTATAAATTTTAAGTTTGTAATTGTATTGTTTTTTTTTAGTATTAATAAATTGATTGATTGTTTGATTGATTAGTGCCCTTTTAAATAGTCGTAAGTGATTAGAGGGCAACTAACCCACCTCTCACGCCCACCTTTTCCCCAAACACATCTAATCAAGACTTTGAGGTAGCCGTTTTATTCAACGTAGTTTTAAGTTCTGGAAATTAGGTCTTTGAGGATGACAACCTCCCTACAGACCTCAGGACAACGGTTGTAAACTATGCCCAGGGGTCATATAAGGTTTTTATATAACGTGGTGTCAAAGAAATTCCAAAACTGCTCATTCGATTGGAAATTGAAATGGCTAGTGCCCTTTTTAATAGTCGAAAGTGATTGGAAAGCAACTAACACCCCTTCCACGCCCAGCATTTCCTTAAACAAATCCAATAAAGATTTTGAGATTGCCATTTTCTTCCACGAAGTTCAAAGAACAGGAAATTATACCTTTGAGTAGGACACTCCCCCCACAGTCTTCAAGGCATGGGTTATAAGTTATTCCCTGGGGTTATATAAGGTTCTTATTGAAATTTTTTCGTATAGATTTGAAAAAGGGCTCATTCGAATGGAAATTCAAAGGGCTAGTGCCCTTTTAAATAGTCGAAAGTGATTTGAAGACAACTAACCCCCTCTCACGCCCATCTTTTCTCCAAAAACATCCAATCAATATTTTAGATAGCCATTTTGCTCAGCGTAGTTGATTTCTAGATAGAAAATAATTTTTTGAGGAGGACACTCCCCCACAACCCTCAGGGCAAGGGTTTTAAGTTATGCCCTGGGGGCATATAAGGTTTTTATAGTTGAAGTTGTCGTAGAAACTTCATAAAAGGGCTCATCCGATTTGAAGTTCAAAGGGCTAGTGCCCTTTTTAATTGTCGAAAGTGATTAGTAATATTTTTGTTTGTTGTTGTTGTTTAGACCAGGGCACTTCGTATCGAAGGAGTTGTCGCGGGAACTTTGAAAGGGGTTCATTCGATTGAAAATAGAAAGGGCTGATGCCCTTTTTAATGGTCGAAAGTGATTAGAGGGCAACTACTCCCCCTTTCACTCTCACCCTCCCATTTGCCCATTATGTTTAAAAACTAGATGTTGCCTTAAGATTAAATCAAAATGCACTGTGATAATGTTGATTCCCAATAAGGCATCTCAGCAGCATCCCAAGAAAGACTGAGGGTATTATGTTCAAACTTTCGAGGCTACTTCTGCTCTTAAAATTTAACCAAATCAAAATAGTGTAAGTGCATCAAAACTATCAAAGAAAGTAAACAGATTTTTTTGCGAATGGTATCAAGTTTTTCATTTCAGGTCAGATAGAGGAGGTATGAAACTAAGTTAAACAGTACTATTTGTGTCCGGATTTTTAAAATGGTGTATGTTGTTAAAAATTGCTTAAAAATTTTCTCCAGCATACATTAAGCAGGCCAAACTATAAAGTCTTAAAAAACGAAAAGATTTAAAGTATTAAATTCTTTTTCCCTGAAAAGACTATGTCAATATAAATCGAACAGAAATTAATTAAAACAACTTTTTCAACAAAATAAGTTTTTCAGAGAAAAGTAAAGAACTCCATTAAACAAAAATAAAATCAAATAATATACCAAGTTCGAAACTACCACAAATCAGCATTGATAAATAAATGAAACCCAAAACGAACAGAAATTAAAATAAATAACCGAGTCAAACTCAAAACGAGCAGAAATTTACACAATTTGGGCGCAAAACCCCTATGCCTTCCCAAGGCCAGAACAAAATTTGCACTTTACTGAAAAAAATAAATGTTTTTACTTTTGTAACTTTAATAAATCAAATAATTTCAACATTTTGATTACTAAATATCAGTATATGTATATTAAACTGATAATGCACATTCATTTGTATTTTTTCAGTAAAGTGCAAATTTTGTTCTGGCCTCGGGAAGGCATAGGGGGTTTTGCGCCCAACTTATGCTAATTTCTGCTCGTTTTAGGTTTGACTCGATTATATATTAAATTTCTGTTCGTTTTGGGTTTCATTTATTTATCGATGCTGATTTGTGGTAGTTTCGAGCTTGGTAGATTATTTGATTTTATTTTTGCTCATTTTTTGTTTAAAGGAGTTCTTTACTTTTCTCTGAAAAACTTGTTTTTTGGAATTTCTTTTTTTATTAATAAAAAGATAAAAGCGGCAATGAAGATAAGTGGTTAAAAGATAAGCGGTAATGAGAATTACAATCAATCACAAGAAAGTGAGTATCAGAACGTGCAAGAATGGTGTGAAGAACAAAGAATTGTGCTGTTAGAAGACGAGCGACAGTAAGAATCAGAGCGACTCAAAATGACAGCGAAGAAGAAAGAAATATTACGCTAGAAGAACGGTGCCATCGCAATCTTTGAAGGTTAATATTTATGAATATACCTATATATGAGTAAGACAGAGACAGATAATAGACAAAAGGAGAGAAAGAGATAGAGATGGGAGAAAGAGAGAGAGAGAGAGAGGAGAAAGAAAGAGAGAGAGAGAGAGAAGCTAAACAACTAGATAGTTTGTTACACTTCAGGTTGAAAGAAATAAAAAAAAACTAACCTGACTTCAACCTCAGCTTGTTGATTGAACAGCTCCAGACAACGCTGAAACTCTTGTAATCAGTTTCCAAAACCCAATGATCTGTGGACCAGTAGACTAAAATATGAAATTATGTTTAATTTCATACTATTAAAATCTTTGAAATAGCGTTAACTAAAAAAAACAATACATCTCATGCTTTTTATAACAAATAAGAATAAAAATTGAATAATAAAATTAAATAGCCAGCGAAAACGAGGATAATGTAAGCCAGTGGACAGAAAAAAAGTAAAATAGACACAAGCAGATATTTTGGCAAGGACCCTCGCCAAGTTGTCTTCAGTACTAAAAAAAAGAAGAAAAATTAGCCTTTTGAAGTACGCTAATTAATTAAAAAAAAAATTCCACAAAACAAGCTTTCCAAGGAAAAGTAGAGCTTCATTAAGCCAAAAATTGGCAGAAATAAAGTCAAATAATCTTCCTAGCGTAGAACTACCACAAATCACTATCAATAAATAAATGCAACTCAAAACCAACAGAACCACAATAAATAGCCGAGTCAAACTCAAAACGAGCAAAAATTAACATTAGCACGGCTGACAACCCCCATATCTTCTCAAGACCAGAACATAATTTGCGCTTTACTGAAAGAAAAAAAAATGAATGACCGTGGATTGTCAGTTTAATTAACATATACTGACATTTATTCCTTAAAGGTTTGGTCATTTCTTATATATGAAAGTAAAAAAATTGAAAACATTTAAAACGTGGTTTGTTTTCAGTAAAGTGCAAATTCTGTTCTTGTCTTGAGAAGGCATGGGGGTTATCAGCCGTACTAATGTTAATTTTTGCTCGTTTTGAGTTTGACTCGGCTATTTATTATAATTTCTGCTGTAACTGGGATCTGTGCTGTGGGGATCTGTGTAACTGGGATCTGTGCTGTTGTAATTGACATACTGTTGTAATTGAGATCTACGTTGTGCTAAGACCTGTATCAACAGTCTTACATACATATAAGCATGGGCACTTCGTGAACCTGGACTGCTGACCAAGTAGAAAGCTCACCGTCTTGAATTTGATGCAAATGGTCCATTGGTGCTGATTATATTGAATTTTGTCGAAAACTTACTTTCTTGCTTTGTATTTTTCTTTGAGAGTTCTGGAATGCACAAGAGGGATTGAGGCAAACTGGTTCCCGTTTTGGAGGAGCACACACTTCAAAGAGCGCTTGTTGCTGTCAATGAAGTGCCGCCAGTCTCTTCTCGAGCGTCGAGTTTACCAAAAAGACAGGCGACATCTCTGCAGTACACCAAATTTTCCTCCTGGCAGAAGTAGCCTATATTCTCCTCATGCCTTCTACGACAGAAAGTGATACGCACGTCCTTACCAAGTAGATTTTGCTCTTTAAGTCAGGAGGTCAACAGCTTGGAGGAAGTTTTCGTCAAGCTGAGATCCCGAACCAAATCATTAAGCTTACATTGTGAAAAAGGCCGCAGACCATTTTGTGCTTTATCCTCCTCTTCTGTATAACCTCCCTCATCTGCACTGATGGTCTTGTCGTCACTGTCGGGAAGCTCTGTCAACGCTGGTACAGGAGTTTCTTCAGAGTGAGCAACTGGAAGGCGGGCAGATGGAAGGTCAAACTCAAGTCAAACTCACAACGAGCAGAAATTAATCTGAGTAAGGTTCTAAACCCTATGCTTTCTGAAAGCCAGAATATAATTTGTACTTTACTGAAAAACTTCAAATGAATTTACTGAAAAAATGTGCATTGTCAGTTTAATATACATATGGTGATATTTATTCCTTAAATTATTAATTAATTTTTGATTTCTTAAAGTTATAAAAGCAAAACATTTAAAAGAATTTTTTTCAGTAAATCTTTTAGAAAGCATAGGGTTTGGAACCCTACTCAGATTAATCTCTGCTCGTGTTGAGTTTGACTTATTTAATTTCTGTTTGTTTTAGGTTTCATTTATTTGTTGATACTAATTTGGGGTAGTTGTATGCTTGGTAGATTATTTTATTCTATTTTTGTTCATTTTTGGCTCAATGGAATTGTTTACTTTTTTTGAAAAATTTATTTGGTGCAAAAAGTTTTTTTTCATTAATTTCTGTTCGTTTATATTGACATAGTCTTTTTCAGGGAGAAAGACTGAGCCTCTTCTGAAACAAAACAACCATCCCTTCCATAAGAACCTTTAATACCCCTGGGCATATCTTACAACCCTCGCCTTTAATCTCTGTTTTTTTTTTCAGCCCCAAAAGCCTTGTTATATGATATTTGGACTATTTTGAATAGAATGACTATCTAAAAATTTCTCTTAGACGCATTTCCGGACAATATGACGTGTGTGTAGGGGGGAGAGGGTAGCTGTCCTCTGATCGCTTAGCCTCTTAAAAAGAGTTCTAGAGTGTCTGATTATCAATCCAATGAGCCCCCTTTGAAGTTTATATGACCACACTTTCTATAAAAAACCTATTTGTCCCCAGGGCATAACTTACAACCCTAATGAAAAAATACAAATGAATGTGCATTGTCAGTTTAATATACATATACTGATATTTAGTAATCAAAATGTTAATGTTATTTGATTTATTAGTCATAAAAGTAAAAACATTTATATTTTTTCAGTAAAGTGCAAATTTTGTTCTGGCTTTGGGAAGGCATAGGGGTTTTGCGCCCAAATTACGTTAATTTCTGTTCGTTTTAAGTTTGACTCGGTTAATTATTGTAATTTCTGTTCGTTTTGGGTTTCATTTATTTATCAATGCTGATTTGTGGTAGTTTCACGCTTGGTAGATTATTGGATTTTATTTTTGGTCATTATTTGTTTATGGAGTTCTTTACTTTTCTTTGAAAAACTTATTTTGTGGAAAAAGTTTTTTAAATTAATTACCCATTAAAGAATAAATGAAACCCAAAACGAACAGAAATTAAATAAACAATCATAGCAAAAACGTACAAAAAGTAATAATATAAATGAATAAATAGATCTTAAAGCAGGTAATGCTTAAACTGAATATGAATTTCAAGCTTAAAAGGAAAAAAAATATTTTCCTATTGAAGTATAAATGAAACTTAAAACGAACAGAAATTAATTAAACAATCAATGCAAACAAACATACAATAGATATTAATGTAAATTTATAAATAAATCTTAAAACGAGTGAAACTTAAACTGAATATGCAAATCAAGCTTGAAACGAACAAAAATCACCAGAAACAAGAAATTGGGTATGACCTCCTTCTCTCACTGTAAAAGTATAAAACTTACTGCGTCATTGGTGCTTTACTGAAAACCCATTTTATGACAAATATTTTCTTTTGTACTTAATATTGAAAATAAACATTGAAATTATAGTAAAATTTTTAACTGGTGAGCTTTCAGCAATTTATATAACTATACATCAAATATTCAGTTTAATTTATTAGCTCTTTTTAAAGTTGTTAAAGACGGATATAGTTTCCCTACAAAAAAGTGTTTGGATACTGCCTCCTTTCCTAACTGTAAATAAAAACCAAAAGCCTACTGCGTCATTGGTGCTTAACTGAAAACGGATTATATTACAAATATTTTCTTTTCCAGTTCTTACAGTATTGAAAATAAAAATACAATTACAGTGAAATAAATTCTTGAACTGATGGATCTTTCAAAAATTAATATAATTATACACCAAATATTCAATTTGATGTTGTTTATACTTTCCAAGACTGTTCAAAACGCATATAGTTTTCAGTAAAGCGCCAGTGACGCAGTAGGTTTTAGGCTTTTGCAGTGAGAGAAGGAGGTCATACCCAAAATCTTGTTTGTGGGATTTTTGTTCGTCTCAAGCTTGATTTGCATATTCAATTTAAGTTTAACTCGTTTTAAGATTTATTTATTAGTTTACATTAATATCTCTTGTATGTTTGTTTGCATTGATCGTTTATTTAATTTCAGTTCGTTTTAAGTTTCATTTATACTTCAATAGGAAAATATTTTTTTTTTTCGTTTTAAGCTTGATATTCATATTCAATCTAAGCATTACTCACTTTAAGATCTATTTATTCATTTATATTATTACTTGTTGTATGATTTTTCTATGATTGTTTATTTAATTTCTGTTCGTCTTGGGTTTCATTTATTCTTTAATAGTAGTTTTTGGTCGTTTTGATTTTGAATTTTAAAAGATATTTGTTTCTGCTGAGCTTAAGTTTAAAATGGCCTTTACTTTTCTTCGAAAAACTTATTTTTCGGAAAGTTTTTTTTTATTAATTTTTGTTCGTTTTTGATCGCAAAAAATTTCAAGTTTTTTAAAAATTTCTAATTTCAAAATCAAACTTAAAAAAAAAAATATTCATCGAAGTACCAAAACTGATATCAAAGTAACAAAATCAAAGTAAAATAATGGGTTTGTGTCAACCTCGGGGTTCTTATTATCTGATGTTTGAACTATTTCTATCAAAATTGCTATCTCAAAATTTTTATCGGATGGGTTTGGGGAAAAAGGGCGTGGGGGAACTAGATTAAGCTTCAGTCTCTGTTGACTCTTTAAAAGTGAACTAGAACTTTCTATTTTCAATCAAATGAGCCCTCTATGAAGTTAATACGAGTATCCCTTCTATAAGAACCATATATATCCCCAGAGTATAACTTACAACGCCCGTCCCTGGGCCCTGGGGGGTTGTGTAGACCCTGGAGTTTTAATATCTGATGGTTGAACCATTTTTAACAAAATGATCACCTGAAATTTTTATCGGATGGGTTTATCCGTCCGCTACACCCAAAGACGTGGAGGGTGGGAGGGGCTAGTTGCCCTCTGATCTTTTTTCACTCTGAGAAAATGAACTAAAACTTTTAATTTCCATTCAAAAGAACCCTCTCTGAAGTTTATACGAGCATACCTTCCATAAGAAACATATATGCCCCCAGAGCAATACTTATAACGCCTGCTCCAGCCCTGGGGGGGGTGTCGACACAGGAGTTTTTCTTATCTGATCTTTGAACTATTTTTAACGGACTGACCATACGTAAAGGAGTTTTTGTTATATGATCTTTGAACTATATATAACAAAATGGCTACATCAAATTTTTTATCAGATGTATTTGTGGAAAAAGGGCTTGGGGGCCAGTTCCCCCATGATCACTTTTGACTCTTAAAAAGGGCACTAGAACTCTTGATTTCCAATCGAATGAGCCCCCTTTGAAGTTTATACGACGACCCCTTCTATATGAAGTGCCTCTGGGAAAAGAATAAATGGAGTTTGGGGGCGGGCTTGCTGCCCTCCAATCACTTTTGACTCTTAAAAAGTGAATTACAACTTTCAATTTCCAATCAAATGAGCCCTTTAGGAATTTTATACAAGCATCCCTTCCATAAAAACCATATATACCCCCAGGGCATAACTTACAACGCCTACCCCCGGGTCCTGGGGGACTGTGTCGACACCGGAGTTTTTTTTTTATCAGAACTTTGAACTATTTTTAACAGAATGTCTATCTCAAAATTTTTATCTGAAGCATTTAGGGCGTGGAGGAGGGGGGGAGGGGACTAGCTGCCCTCCGATCTCTTTTGACTCTTAAAAAGTGAACAAGAACTTTCAATTTTAAATCAAATGAGCCCTCTCCGAAGTTTATACGAGCATCCGTTCCATATGAACTATATATGCCCCTAAAGCATTACTCATAACGCCTGCCTCCGGGCCCTGACAGGTTCCGTCGACACAGGAATTTTTCTTATCTGACCTTTGAACTATTTTTAATGAAATGGCTATTAAAAAAAAATTATAGAATGGGCCTGGGGAAAAAAGGGTGTGTGGGGGGGGGGCTATTTGCCCTCGGATATCTTTTGACTCTTAAAACTAGAACTAGAACTTTCAATTTCCAATCAAATGAGCCCCCTCTGAAGTTTATACGAGAATCCCTTTCATAAGAACCATATACGCCCCCAGGACAACACTTACAACGCCTATCCCCCGGGCTCTGGGGGGTGTTTTTGTTATCTAATTTTTGAACAATTTCCAAAACACTTGCTATCTCAAAATTTGTAGCAGACGGGTTTGGGGAAAAAAGAGCATGGGGGGGAGCTAGTTTAACTCTCTTGACTCTTGAAAAGTGAACTAGAACTTTCAATTTCCCATCAAATGAGCTCTCTATGAAGTTTATACGAGCATCCCTTTCACAAGAACCATACATGCCCTTAGGGCATAGCTTATAACTCCTTCCCTCTTCCCTGGGGGTTTCTATTGGCACCGGTTTTTTCTTATCTGACCTTTGAACTATTTTTAACAAGATTTCTATCTCAAAATTTTCATCAGATAGGTTTTGAAAAAGAAGGCGTGGGGGGGGGGGTATTTGCCCTCGGATCTCTTTTGAATATTAAAAAGTGAGCTCGAACTTTCAATGTTCAATCAAAAGAGCCCTCTCTGAAGTTTATACGAGCATCTCTTTCATACAAACAATATGTGTCCCAGGTCACAACTTACAGTGCCTGCCCCCGGGCCCTGGGGGGGTTGTGACGACACCTGAGTTTTGTTATCTGACTTTTGAGAAATTTTTAACTTAATGGCTATCTCAAAATTTTTATTGGATGCATTTGGTGAAAAAGAGCGTGGGGGGCTAGTTGCCCTCCAATCTTTTTTGACTCTAAAAAGATTAACTAGAACTTTCAATTTCCAATCAAACAAGTCATCTCTGAATTTTTTACGAGCATCCCTTCAATAAGAACCATATATTTCCCCAGGGCATAACTTACAACACCTGCCCTCGGGCCCTTGGGGGCTGTGTTGACCCCTGAGTTTTCGTTATATGGTAAGTGAACTATTTAAAAAAAAGAAATCTTAAAATTCTTATCGGATGGGTTTCACAAAAAAAGGCGTGGAAGGGGGGGGGGAGGAGGGCTAGATGCCCTCCAATCTCTTTTGACTCTTAAAAAGAGAACTAGAACTTTCAGTTTCCAATCAAATGATCCCTCTTTGAAGTTAGTACGAGTATCCCTCCTATAAGACCCATATATGCCCCCAGGGCATATCTTACAACGCCTGCCCCCGGGCCCTGGTTTGTTGTGTTGACACCGGATTTTTTGTTATTTGATCTTTGAACTATTTTTAACAAAATATCTATCCTAAAATTTTTATTGGATGCATTTGGGAAAAAAGGGCTTGGGGGGGGGAAGCTGGTTACCCTCCAATACCTTTTGACGCTTAAAAATTGAACTAGAACTTTCAATTTTCAATCATATTAGCCATCTATGAAGTTTATACGAGCATTCCTTCCATAAGAACCATATATGCCCCCAGGGCATAACTTATAACCCTTGCCCCTGAAGACTTTGGGGGGAGCGTCCTGCTCAAACATATAATTTCCAGAACTTTCAACTACGTTGAACAAAAAGGCTATATCAAAATTTTAATTGGATGTGTTTGGGGAAATGGTGGGCGTGGAAGGGGTGTCAGTTGCCTTAGAATGACTTTCGACTATTAAAAAGGGCATTAGCCCTTTCAATTTCCAATCGATTGAGCCTTTTTTGAAGTTTCTACGACAACGCCTTCTATAAAAACCTTATATGCCACAAGGGTATAACTTAAAACCCCTACCTTGAGGGTTGTGGGGGAGTGTCCTCGTCAAAAATATATTTTCTATCTCGGAATAAACTACGCTGAACACAATGGCTATTACAAATTTTGATTGGATGTGTTTGGGGGAGTGATGGGCGTGGGGGGCTAGTTACCCTCCAATCACTTTCAACTATTAAGAAGGGCACTAGCCCTTTGAATTTCCAATCGAAACGCCTTCTATAAAAACATTATATGCCCCCATGGCACAACTTAAAGCCCTTGCCCTGAGGGTTGTGGGGGAGTGTCCTCCTCAAAACATATTTTCTATCTGGAAATCAGCTATGCTGAACAAAATGGCTGTTATGGACGTGGGGGGGGGGGGGCTAGTTGCCCTCCAAACAGCACCTTCTATAAAAACCTTATATGCCCCCAGGGCATAACTTATACCCCTTGCCCTGAGAGTTTTGGGGGAGTGTCTGCCTCAAAAATATATTTTTTATCTGGAAATCAACTACACAAAACAAAATGGCTATCTCAAAATTTTGATTGGATGTGTTTGTGGGAATGATGGGCGTGGGGAGGAGCTAGTTGCTCTCCAGTAACCTTTGACCCTTGAAAAGGGCACTAGATAATCTTATTTTCCATTCGAATGAGCCCCCTTTGAAGTTTCTAAGACGACCCCTTCCATATGAAGTGCCTCTGGGAAGAAAAAAAAATAATAATTATAAAACAATGGAGCCGTATGGCCTTTACTATAGGCAACGCTATAGCGTTGCCACTGACAAACGTCTACTAGTACCTCAATTGCCTTTTTGATTATTGATTTGTGGAAACTCTGGCTGTGGTAAAACCAATTTAGTCTTAAACTTAATTTATGATTATTTATGGTTGCAAGTAATGATAAAAGCAATATCATTGATGTAGATGACCTAGATCCCAAGTGTCAAAATTTAGTTATTTTTGACGATTTTGTATCAGAGGCAACGCTGTAGCGTTGCCTATAGTAAAGGCCATACGGCTCCAATGTTTTATTATTATTTATTATTCCCAGAGGCACTTCATATGGAAGGGGTCGTCTTAGAAACTGGAAAGGGGGCTCATTCGATTGGAAATCGAGAGTTCTAGTGCCCTTTTTAATAGTCGAAAATGATTGGAGGGCAACTAGCCCCCCCCCAAGCCCATCATTCCCCCAAACACATCCAATCAAAATTTTAAGACAGCCATTTTGTTCAGCGTAGTTGATTTCCAGATAGAAAATATATTTTTGAGGAGGACACTCCCCCATAACCCTCAGGGCAAGGGTTTTAAGTTATGCCCTGGGGGCATATAAGGTTTTTATAGAAGGCGTAGTCGTAGAAACTTCAAAACAGGCTCATTCGATTGGAAATTAAAGGGCTAGTGCCCTTTTTAATAGTCGAAAGTGATTGGAGTGTAACTAGCCCCCCTCTCCCCCCCCAAGCCGATAATTTCCCCAAACACATCCAATCAAAATTTTGAGATAGCCATTTTGTTCAGTGTAGTTGATTTCCAGATTGAAAATATATTTTCGACGAGGACACTCCCCCACAACCCTCAGGGGAAGCGTTTTAAGTTATGCCCTGGGGGCATATAATGTACTACGATAATTACTTGGCTAAAAAAAAAAAAAAAAAAAAAAAAAAAAAAAAAAAAAAAAAAAAAAAAAAAAAAAAAAAAAAACTGTCTTCCTACTTTAGTAACTGAAATAAATGAGCACTTGAACAAGGTCTAGACCCTACTCATCCATCCAGTTCCCCAGGACAAAACAGTATATCCAATCTGACAATCCGAAAATCAAGTCCAAAATATAGCAAAATCAGCATCAATAAGTATACGTCAGTAGTAAGCGCCCAATTAGCGCTGATTACACATGCACTTTCACAAGCCTGAGGCATGGATATGTGTGTGTACTTTCAAGTAATTGGGTTACCAGGGGCATTTGCCTATTACAATGAACTCTTCATGGGTTGCTAGACAGGTTTTCTATTATGACACTCATTTTTGGAGGTCAAACAGAGAGAGAGAGTGGTGGACACACTAACTTGATTAGTAGTTGGATTCGGATATAAGGAGTAATTTTCATTGTATTTCATATTAGTAAGAGAATTGAATTCAGAGAGAGAGAGTAGTTTATTTGAGAGGATATTAGTGGCGAAAAAATGAGTGGTGCATTTACACTATTGGAGATTAATGATGGAACCGACAGCAGCAGCAGCAACAATATACGAGTACCCAATGTAGCTGTGGAAATAACCGCTGGGTGTAGACTATGTCTTGAATGGGACATTATGTATGCGAGATACGTGATATCATTAAGCAAGTTTAAGCAGAAGGAGCAACTATGTTTTGCTGGAAAAGTGAATATTCTCCATATAAATAAACTTCGGTCAGCATTAGATGTCCTATCGAAATATATTGATGAGAACAAAATGCATCAGTGAATATTATTTTTGTAATTATGTTCAATAAAAATGTTTCTAAATCAATGATATTTTTCTTTCTTTCTATAGTAGACTAGCGTATATTTTCTAGAGTAGAAAAAAGAAATTCTGGTTAGTCTGAAGTTGGTTGTGAGAGAGTTAGGACTCTAAAAATGGATAGATTCGAGAAAGAGCGAATCATGAGGAATCTAGTTCTTATGGAAAAACGTTTGATTCTAGATGATGATTTTCTAGAGTTGTCTATTCAAAGGAAGATATTTTCTCGGGGAATGCTTGTCGATATAATGAAAACTGATTCTCCATCATTAGACTATTGTATGAAGCTTCTACATCGTGGTCCAAATGCATTTACACAATTTATTGATATATTGATCACGACACAAATGATATTGTGGATATGCTTTTAAACATTAATTTTGAAATTTAGGACTTTTTTCATGAGAAAGATGGTGCTCAAGGATGATTTACTCCTCTCTCTCTCTATCTCAGACAATTTTTGTTGTTGCTAGCTCAGTTTCATTGTGGTAGTGAGAGTGTCAACACATGACAAAATGTTCCATACATGTCCGTTATGTATGTACTCACTGGGCAGTTGGTCATCATCATGTGAGAATTGCACAATGATTGAGGAGTATGATGAAAAGTGTAGATTATGCAACCCGTGTAAATTGCATAGAGGATATGCTGTACAAATTAAAGGTTGTAATTCCTGTCTTGAAGAGGTGTGTGACTCTCATCCTAGAGGCCACCTATGCTCCAATTGTCATTATGATAAATGTAATCAGTGGGAGAGTACATATCCCGGTATGATTGGAAAGAATCCTAACCGTGATTTTAGTTTATTGCTACGAGATTGGTATCGTCGTGGTTTTAGATTGTTCTGGGAGGAGGAACCGGGTCAGCGATTCAACTGTTGGAACAACAAAGAATATGGTTTCTACGTCATCGTTGTGAAGACATTGGGTGTTATGATTACAAGCCCACTGATTTTTATTTGGCAGTGACGGAATGTGATTCGACACTTGAGGACACTGTTTGTGAAATTGCTTCAAATAAGCAAATTGAAACATGTGAATTCTATAGAATGAATGAGAATAGTATCATTGACTATACAAAGAGATATGACAAGAGTGAAGTCACACTCTACTGTAGAAAATGTGACCCTGACATTGCAGTACATCAGGATCAGTACACTGTGAATTCAGATAATCTACCTGCCCTAGTTGTTGTCGACAGATACCTAGTAGTGGATGAAATCTAAAGAGTAGAAAAGTCGTTTTTATCATGTATATAATTTTTTTTTTATTAATAAACAATTTCACATACATCTTTAGAACATTTTATTCTCAGGGCACTAAAATCAATATTAAATACACTTGTAAGTATATTCTCCACTAGAAAGTCGTTCAATCGAGGTAAGTCAACGTAGATGTCGAGAAACTGCTTGTAGGTGTAGCCACGACATCTGAACATGAAAAAGAGTAGTGCATGAAAGCCACATGTCTTAGTTGCTAAATCCTGTACTCTTCGTTGATTTTGAATAATGGTTTTCCCCCTGCTTTCGATAAAGTTGCTGATATATAGTGCGTAGAATTTATACGATAGACCAAGAGGGTCAAAAAATTCAATATTCTTCGCTGTTTGAAAGATGCATAGCCAATGACCGGTCTTCAAAGTCGACGGACTGCTATTAACAATGATTAGGGTGTTGTTAACACTTGGAATTTTTTCAATGAAGTCCGAAGGTATGCAATAGGACTTGTACCGGGACATGTATGGATCCATACTAAATACGTTGATTATTTGGTTTGTGTTCATGGTGCTAGGTCTAGTAGAACACTGCCGTCGGGCGTGATTTCCCAATAGGTTTCAAATTGACTCAGTGATATTAGCGTGATACTCTCGGTCAGAGCATTGGCAAATGTACACTCTAAACGTACATTCCCTGTTCGTACTATGGTCATATCCTGTGTGCCAGACAAATCCAAAACAATAACCCCATGATTTTTTGAAAACATTGAATCGGTTATTCCATTTTCAAATAGTTGAGAATCATGATCTAGGGATCGCATAGTCAACTCGTACAGAGTTCTATAGGATTTTTTGTCAAATGATAGAGTGTACAGTGGAATACCATTCACTTTGCACACAAGGCTAGATAGACCAAAAAAATTAAAATCGTGGGGGGATTCAGTCCAGGATCCAACGGCACTGCCACTCTTCACAAAGGCCAAAGCCAATTTTGATGGGATTTCTCCATTGATAAATGATGAATCGCTATAGCTACGAGAACCGGTGGCAATGTGACGTTGATTGGTGATCGTATGGGGAACAAGAAGTTTAATGTTGTTGCCATTGGCTCTTAGCTTTTCCACTGCCAATGCAACAGAGCTCATAACCTGTTGTTTTCGGACGTGGAGAATTGCCGATGTGATAATAACATTTGCATCGGGTGCTGCAGGAAGTGTTTTTCTCAAAATGAAATTTGATGGGGCCATCTGTAACTTTATGTCAATCTCAACTCCTTGTACTTTGGTGTCTTCATCATAAATTGTATGTAGCTTGCATAGTTTGATAAATTATTGCTAGTGCTCACCAATGTTCCATTAATAAATACATTAATTTGTTTGAATAGGTTGTGTAGAATACAGTTTTCATAGGAGAGACCATCGCCGGCATTTGGAGTTGTATTATCTGACTTTTTCTTCACCACAACATTTAAATCAATAAATGTTGACGACAAATCAATGAAATAGTCTTCATTGGAAAATATTTGAAAGTGTATATTTTCCGAGAGGGGTTGTTGGGGGTGAAATTGTTCATAGTAGCCATACTTGACACTGACATCAACATTTTCAGCATTGAATAGATTCAATGAGGAACTAATTGATGGATATGATTCCTTGTGGGGGAGATAAGTCATCTTAAGAGAAGAAATCCTTCTTTGATCTAACAATCTTTTTCTTTTTCTTCTGCTTATTGGGCTTCCTTGTTTTATTCCTCAAAGTCCTTGTTGATGTCCTTTGCTTCCTGCCTGGGTGGAGACTGATGAGTGAATGACGCGAACGCATCCTTTTCAATCCCTCCCCGTTTTGTCGAGATTTTAGTTGCTCACCAACGGCTCTTGCTGAAGATCTAATATTTTCCTTAACACTCTCCTTGAAATTCTTGCCCGACCCCCAGTCCTGTAGTGTGGAGGCAGCAAAATTTGATGCAGCAGGTACAAGATATTTTCTGGCAAGGGGTAGTGCAGAACGAAATAGCCTAGCAAACCAACTACCAAGACCATAGCCAGACATTGTAGTACGCCCCTTGTAGTAGTCCAATCCATTGCCTATTTGACGTGGACTCAAAGCACCAACATAACAATCGATACCGGGACAGACAAATGGAATTCTCCTATTGTTCATTTTAGGTGATTGTGCTGTCGTTAACAATGGGTCGAAAATGACATGTAATCACTGCTAGGCCTTTTGTTATTGCTAGAGGATCACCCAATTCACTTCTTAGTGTTAACTGACAGAGTTCCAAATACGAAGTGTTTACAGGAACATACTGAAGATGCTTTATATTATAGTGATGAACAAGTTCATGAGTTGTTTTTCGTTCAAGAACACGTAGGAGGGGGACATTTGAATTACCGACTCTCGATGTTTCCACAAAGGATGCATAGAGAAATATGCAAGAGTCCGAGGCAAAACCAGGTGGATAATCAGCAAAAATAACTTGATCCATCCCGTAAACGGTGCCAGCATTTTTCCCATTGATCATATTCTGTTTAAAGCCAAGAACATCTCTCAGATTATCATTGAGAACAATTGTTTCATTGTCAACAGGTGAGGTAATGTATATCCTATCTTGTTCCAATGAATAATTAAAATGGAATGTACCATTCCTACGATATGAGATTTTTCTATTGATTGCACGACACAAATCTCCCATATTATCATATTCAATGTATTTCAAACTGACATATGGATAGTCACTAGATTTAAGTGCTTCAACCCATTCATAGTCGACAAAGAGTGTCCAATCGAATGGTATAACTTTTATGTCATACACACGATCTTTTCTCAGGATGTCATAGGTATTTTTGAGAATACAGTCGACAAGAGCCACTTCATAAGCACCGTCAAATTTGATGGCAGGGGAGAGTTTTGTCCAAAAATCGCTTGTCGTATTCAAGTCATTGTAGAGAGGATCGGAAACGTTGGACATGAATGTTACATAGAAATCATTGGGCATTGTCAATATCTTCAACACCGATCCAAGAATCAAAATCAGAGTTGTATCCTAGCCACCGAACAAGTAACTGTTTCTTACCCCTGCGAGTACGTCTCTTTAATATCTTTTCAATTTGATAGATTTCACTAGCATTTTTAACTTTTTGTAGTTCATAGTCATAAAAGCCGCCGAGAATCTCCTCATCTTTGGTATCACGCAGGCGATAAGTTATGGGTTTAGTGTCTAGGATTTTTGCCACCTTAAAAAGTTCTGTGGACCACAAGTAATTCCCCTTTTCAAAAACATTAGTTGTTCTATTAATTCGAACAGTATCACCAACATTGAATTTATTTTTCATCTTCTTCTTGACAGCCGACGATTCATTGGAATACTGTTTAAGAAAGGTGTCAATTGTATCATGATCAGAATGATGAACTTCCGTTGGCGTAGAGTTGGAAAATGATCGATGAGGTCGTTGATTATAAATCAACATGATTTTATCAAGATCATGAATAAAAGCCGGTGTATTTTTCAATGTACAATATCTTGAAATTAAAAGTCGAATAGTTCTTATCAATCGTTCGGCCAATGCAGCCTTTATAGGACTGTGACTATGATAGAGCAGTGTACTATATTTCTCTAGTACTTTTGCAACATGGGGATTAACAAATTCATTACCACGATCCGTTTGAATTTTTTTATATGAATCCTGTTGGAGAATACTTTCAATGGCCTGAGCAACTTCAACACCTCTCTTTGATCGCAATGGAATTGCATATGCATAGCGACTATAAACACTGATTGCAAGTAGAATGTACTTGTACGGTGTATTGTGACGTCGTTGAAGCTCATCTAGAGTCAGGAGATCTGCTTGCATTATATGCAGTGGGTAAAAGGCTTTAGTTTTTCGATATTGATTGGCACGAAGTCTATGATTTCTATGCAGAGTGTAACTTGATTCATTTTGTAGATAGTCTTGTACACTTTTAGTGTGAACACCAGTGACTTTGGAAAGAGTGGTGGGGGAACTTAAACTCTCCGCCTCACCAATATTTTCATAAACACCTTTCAGAACTTCAACCATTTTGAACGTAAACACGTTGTGTAACGACCGCTACCCTTTTGTATACTGGCCGTTGGTGGTGGTGGTGGTGGTGATGATGACTTGATACGTCTTCGCTTTTGTCTAGCTATCAGTGGTGTGCTAGTATTTTCCAAAATTGATTTAAAATCTTCTTCTTCAAGTTCATTTTTTAATTGTGTCAATGTTGATGTTGATGATGATGATGACGATGATGCATGTTCATTTATTTTTTTTAGAATTTGTCTATTGCCAATAAGACTTTTGGGGAAGTTTAATGTATTTAGAAAGTTGTATAGATGAGTGTCAAATGATAATAGTCCTTTACGATTTGTAACCATATCATAGATTAAATCAAGTAGATTATATCTCTTGCCCTGAATTATAATCCCTTTTCCATTGCTCTCAACTTGAATGTGATCACTTTCCAAGAGATAGGCTAGGAGTCGTTTACTTTGTTCACGATATGAGTGGGGCATTAGATTTCCAATTTTCATTACAATCGAATCCATTTCCTCCTTCTTCAATTGTGTTCCAGCAGCAGAATCCTGAGGAGATGATTCTTTTTGGGGATCAGCAGCAGCAGCAGCAGTGGGCTTCGACCGATAGGAGTTGTTTTTGTCCACTCGGCGAAGTGCATCTTGAAGTAAAAGCAGTTTTTTATCATCCTCAATATTTTCATTGTCAAGGAATTTACTCAGATTGTTCTCAAAGTGTTCGACGGGTGAGAGAGCGAGTTCTATTGGCGTCAATTTATAGGGTTTTGCCATTCTCTCTCTCTCTCTCTCTCTCTCTCTCTCTCTCTCTCTTTAGAGAAAACTGTTTACAAGTCCTGCAATTATTGGCAGTAAAAGTGTGAAAAAGCTACCGCCCGCCTGAAGAAGTCGTTTCCTTTTGAAATTCTTTCCTTTCTTTTTAGAGGCCAATGTACGTACAATGGAACGATGTTGCTTTGCCTGTTGCTTAACTACTTCTGGCACTTAAACATTACCCTCGGTCAAATTTAAACAAAGTTCGGATATTAGATTAATGAAATCGTTGTCAATACCATGTTTGAGTATTGCTTTCCTAAGCGGAGGTTTTGAAGTGCTTAGAACTGAAAACAAATGTCTATTTTCATGTAGTTTCTTCAGTGTCATGATAGCAACTAATAGGTCTTTTTAGTGTTCACGGGGAGATATACTGTAATTTCATTGTCAAAAATATCTGTGACTACACGCAGATCCTCGGGTGTATTTTGATTAAGATCCAATAGGATGTAGCCGTAGGGTTTATTAGTTGCCTGATTGTATGCTGAGAGCAGAAATTTGGGGGCTCCCGGATAGATTTGTTTATTGAGAGTTATTAGCGAGCTAGAATCACGAACAACTCTGTAGATGATATAGTAGGTACAGTTCAATGCAAGTGTTCGCATACATTTGCTCTGATGAAAGAGATTGTGTAGAACCAGAGTAACGGAAATCTGTTCATGATGAGAGCGAACAGTGAACAGTTGTAGCATTTCCTGGGACCATTGTTCAATAGATTCAGCCAGATCGTCAATGATCAACCAAGAGTTTTGTTCAATAATGCTGAAAACATCAAGTCCCTGTACGAATTGTATCTGCACAAACCCTGTCGTGGCAGCAATTGCTTTTATTTTATCATATGACTCCTGCCAAATACTATAGCAATAGTAGATTTTTTTCGGCTTTTCCACAAACATTTTATCACAATTTTTAATTATTTTAGTTAAGAGTGTTGTTTTGCCCGACATTGACGGTCCACACAGAAACGATCTGAATGGTGTTTTAAATTGATACATGTTCCCTTCAACAGTTCACCTGGACAACTAACTGTAGACTATGGCTGTCTAATGACTAAATAATTTCCCCTATTACTACTCCGTTCAAGAAGAAGAAGAAGAAGAAGAATAAAGAATAATATTTTCTTTTATTATATACATAAAAAGGTAACAATACTTAAAAAAAAATACTACATTGAAAAAGGCACATTAAACATGAATAAAAAAATACATGTTTTTAATTTATTTATAATAAAAAAATACAACATTTACATAACCACTAGAAAAAAAAACAAACACTTAAATAAATACACTTTTTTTTTTATTTATTTATTTATAAAAAATACAACATTTATTGGAATAATGCACTTGAAATATCACTTTTATTTACAGAGTTTTAAATTTTGGGGTCCCCCCCCCGGGGGGCGGCCGCTGCGGCGGCCAGGGGCCCACTGCGGCGGGCCCGGGCCGGGGCTGGCATTAAATACTGGAAATTGATCTGCCTTGCAAACACACACACATTGAAAATTGATTGTGATAGAAAAAAAAGAATTAAAAAAACCTAATTACCCAAAAAAAACCTCCCACCCAATTTATACTTTTTTTTTTAGTGAATTTAAGTTAATTTTTCTAGACCGAGTTGTTTTCTGTACTCTGTACATTCAACTCGGTCTGAAATTAAATAATGACCGTGTGGTAGTACCTTCACACCATCCTCAAGTACATAGACTTTGTCCGATATGGCAGACATGGCGTTTTTCTCAACTCTAACTGTGTAGTTTTTAAATTGTAAAGAGCGAATCGCCATGACTTTCGCCCTTGGCACTAAACTACGTTCCACACAGTTTCTATACACACTCATGTCGAAATTATTTTTTACAAAGTGTGTAGGTACCCCCTTGCAAACTTGTTTGATATCCTTGCCGTGCGTTTCCACACAGTATACCTTCGGTCCAGGAAACACACCACTGGATATCAGATCGCTAGCCGTTTCAGATTTTAACATTAACAATTGATTTGGGGCCTGGCGTTTCACTAGCTCTGGGTAGAGGGATTCGTCCCAGTTAGTGTAGTCCATTCGTGAGCTAATGTACTCGCCATTTTCCAAATCATTCAATAGATTTTCAATTTTGACTTTTAACAGGAGTGAATCAGTGTCCCCGTAGTACACTTGAACTTGTCCCTCAATCGGCCACTGTACCTTGCATACATTATAATAAAATGACAACATGAGTTTCTTGGATATTTCAGTTATTGCACTTCCGCCTGCAATATTTTTATTTAATACAATGTTTCTTTTCTTGCGATGTAGGAGCACCATATTGGAGTCTATGATTGTGAACGATGTGAAGTTTGGATCCGCAATGATTCGAGCACAATCTTTGGGGTTGGTTACAATGTCACATCGACTTCTGTGTCGTACGCTCTCGCACATTTTACCGAAAGCTGAGTTCAAAATGAGTTTATAGACTTCTTTTTCAACTTTCGTTTTCGCTTGTGAACGCTTACTGACAAAGGTGTCAATAAACGTTTTCATGTAAGGCTTTTGATCAAATTGGAGGGCTTTATAAATCTTTGTGACCTTGAAACCATTGGACACCATCCATTTCAATAGCACGTGATGAACAACGATATTCTGTTTCGGGTTGAGGTCGGCAATTAGTTTTTGTTTTGAAGGTACCCAGTGCATACTCCCGTCCTCTACTAAAGATAAATTGTAGGGGCTCAGAGAGTCCCTACCCACCGGTCTATTTATGCACGGAAAAACAAAGTCTTCTACCGAGTCATGGATTTCCATGGGTATTTCACCGTCAATTTCAAAAAAACATCCCTGTGCCCCATTCTCCTCAACACTGGCAATGTCGGGGAAATTCGAAGCACAGGGATTGTCAAGCCATTTATAATTGCCACACGGCAAACAGTAGTGAGACATTGCCGATGGGTAAAGAGAATTCATATCCAAAAAAACTGCGTCCGACTTTTCATCGGTGTGCTGTCCACTCGGATCAGTTTTCATGATACGATCCCCGTGAAAAACATACCCACCCCTCATTGATCTCTCTACAAACAGATGCTGATCCACATCGGCGATCAGACCTATTTCTTCTTTGCTGATTTTAAGTATCAAGTCCATCACCAAATGGGGAGTGGAAAAATAATAACCTAAATCCAACCCAAATTCCCCATAGATTTTATCCGTATTTTTGCACACAATATCCAGAAGAGTGAGTACGTCACTGGCCAAGTAAAGTTTACAATAATCCCACCCATTTTTACATCCGCCCTTTGCCCAAACCCTCTTAGCAAATTCGTAGTCGCTAGTGGTGCACTCACTCTCAGTAAGAGAATTGTAAAAAGCTTCAATGGGCGGTAGTGACACCTCATCTAGCCTCGAGCCAGAGTTGTAATAATCATATGGATATATACCCTTACACGTTAATAAATCATACATTTCATCATCGGGGAAGCGCTGTTTGAGGAGGGGGAAGCTATCAAAATTGTCACTTTTCTGCACCTGAATCAATTGACTTAAAGATTTGGTGAAGAAGCTGAAAGAGTCTAAAAAACTGATTTTATTCAGGCACGTGTTACCCTTGTCAACTTTTTTCCACATGAATTCTAGCAGCAGTAGCTTCTCCGATGATTTGGGTATGATATTATATGAAAAAGAACCATCTATCCATGCGTCATCTACAACTCCTCCCTTGGCAATGCGGGCCAACGCCGGTAAGTCATAATTGGAATTGTGTATAAAAACAGGTACGAAATATTGTTGTCTAACGTTTAAATTGCATGACTGGTGTGCTACCCCTCTAAAGTTACTCCCTCCCGATGTAATTTCCTGCCACAAATGATCATGGTCGATCACCTTCCTCCTCCCCCCATTCCCAACACCATCATCAAATTCTCCCTTGCAAACCCAACACATTTTACGATTTTTAATGGCCACTATGTCATCTGGTGATGGGAGCATAGGATAGTTTGTATAACGAAGGCACGAAATTGCACCCTTCGCTGTTTTGATTAGACTGACCAATGCCGAGCGCATGCAGTCATCACCGTCACTCAACATCTCAACTACCTCCAGCACTTGCATGGTATTATTGGAATCTCGTTGCGCGTGAGCGTAAGAGACCCCTATGGCTTCATGTATTTTAACATGATTTGAATTTGACGGATCGCACACGTCTGTCAGCTTAGCCTCGCAGTCCAAAGCGATCTTATTGCTCTGCAGGAGCGTGTTTTGAAAATTTTTAAAACGTAAGATCGCTCTATCTCCGCTTACCGTCTCCACAGCCTGGTATCCATGACGTTTACAGTGTTTCATGTGATGCTTTAAATTTAAATCAGAGCGAAATCTTGAGAGACATGTTGGACAGTAATAGCATACACCCCCACGCCCCGTTTTACCCTCACTTAGAACCCTACTAATATCCGTAATCGGATTGAAGTGACCAATTGAATCGGAGTCCGTGGGTGGGGTGTATAGTAGCCACACCCAATGTTTACTGATTCAATTGAAGGAGCCCGCACTGGAAATAATACACCCTTCTTATTGGAACGCTGACCCTCTTCAAATTCTGGTTCATACTGTAACACCGTGACACCAATCTTTAAATGTGCATTAGCCCGCTCAAAAATATCTATTCCTTTTAGTGTCACGGGATATTGACCATTTAAACAATTAAAATTTACTTTGGGGAACTTTGAACCCTCCCTACCATTAACTGCCATTTTGTCCAACTTTTTCCTAGATGCATCTATTTGAAGAGGTCTGTATGCGGCAATTAAAAATGCATACTTGAAACACTGTAGCCTCGTATCGAAACAGATTCGTTGTATCCCCTTATACCCCTCTAAATCTGAATGATATTTTAAAACTATAGCCCTCTCCCCATGCCCACCTCTTACAATAAAATCCTTTTTAAACCTACAAATATTAACATTTAAACTTTCAATAAATAAAACCACAGATCCACTACCCCCCTCGTTATAATTTTCCCACTTACTTTGAATACTATTATCCCAATTTAGAAAAACCTCCCCATAATTTGATAAATGCGGTTGTCTTTCCAACATCTCTGTGTGCAAGTATTTCGAATACATCTCACCCGCACTTTCATTTAAAAAATTTTTTTTTAGTGCTATTGATGCTTTTAAACTGACCCCCACTCCCCACACCCCCATTTGTTGTTCAAGAATGGCTCGAATCTTATCAGTATATGAATGTGTAATGGCCAAGGGATCTGTTATTATATCCCCCGACACTAGAGAGTTGAAGGGGTCACCGAATTTGGCGCTGTAGACCAATGTGTGATGCAAGGCAGAGTTGGAGAGAAAAAAATCCGGAAGAGGGGATACTGTTGCTGTTGTATTACTACTTCTATCTATAGCATTAAGTGGAATGGTGGCGGGTGACAGAGAATTGTCAATAACACCACTCCCAGTCTGTTCAATCACATTGGGGGGATGTGGCATGAGGTCCCCTAGTACATATTCCAAGGTGTTTGGGGACAATTGATCCAGCCAGCCTGTATTGTCCTCTGATGGAATTTCGTTATGAGGACCCGGTTCAGATTTACTTGTAACATCACTTAAATATTCACGCATGAAACTATCTGTCCACCCCGGATCCTCAAGCATGTCAATATCACAGCTTAAGTCATCCAGGCTGGCCATTTCCCCAAAAACATCGTTAAGGAACCCTCTATGCCACTCCAAATTCTCTAGAACCAGTGTAGCTTCATCCCTGAACTCTGCTGGTGGTGACAAAATTGGTTCTGTAAATATAGTTGCTTCATCACTCAATGGTGTCGCTGGTGGTGCTATATTTTTAATCTGTAGGAAAAAAAAGTTTTATTTTTTATGTAAATTTTTTATAGTTAATAAACTTTGTCAATTTCTCATAGTCATTTTCCCACTACCACCACCACCACCTGAACAATTAAAAGAAGAAGAAAAAAAGTTACATTGCCTTATGTCTTTCATAATGTCAACTGAACATGTTAAAAAATATATATATATATTTTTTTTTTTTCTTTTTTTTTAGTCAGGGAAATGTAGTCTTATTCTTAGAACGGTAAGTTAGAACAAGAGAATGATAAAAAAAACTAATGGTTTTATTCCAAAAATTTTTTAAAATAAAAATGCAAAATATGGGTCCAATTCGATTGTTTGAGCCTCTTCATTAGAATTCTCAATGAAATTTGACCATCGTTCAACAGACGCGGTATGCTCTATGAACACTTGCTCCTCGGCTTCAGTTAACGGACACGAATCCCATATGTCGGCGGTTGATGGTGCTACCTTCTCAATAATCCGTATTTTCCTGTGTCTTTTGCCAACGGATTTGTTTGAAGTTGACCTGGGCTAAATAAATGATTGTAAGAGAGAAGAACTTTTTTCTCCATCCATATCAGCAATTAAAGTGCAATTAAAATGTTGGATGGTCCTTTTTTAGAGCCCCCCCCCCTCCCCCTCCCCTCCCGGGGAGGACCCTTTGGAACCGGGTGCTTCCTTCGAGGTAGGAGGATCGATACCCTTTCGAGTTGGGGGGTATCGGACTTCACAACACTGTTCAAATAGAACAGCCTCAGATTCTTTCTCGAAAACACCTAAGTGTTTAAATGAAATGACCAAAAACGGCTTCGCCCAAATAATGTTTCTTGACATCGCTGTGAAGACATATTTGGAAATTATTAAAAAACCTTTTTTCCTGTGTTAATTGCTTATCGAAGATAGACATCCTGTTATTTAAAGTCCACTTTGCAAGAGACCCACTTAGAATTCAAATCGGATTAAAAAGCGATGGGAGATCTGATAAGTAGCGGATGCGTGCAAATGCCTTAGCGCAAAAATACCAGTTTAAAAGTGCTTGTCAACTGTGAAATATCAAATCGTTTTTGTTTTTTTTTCAAATAGTTAGTTTTTGTCTAAAAGGAATATTGGAATTATTGCATTAGAATGCATCTTGGTTAGAAGTTACGAGGTAAGGTTTTTTTTTTGTTATAGAAATGCATGATAAGCATTCCTTTATATATACCGCTAATTTGGTTAATGAAAGAAAATGAAATAGTTCTTAGAAACAAATTTTAAGTTTTACTCATCAAAAGCTATGCGCCTGAGAAAATTTACCTTATTTTTGAAAATAGGGATAGAAAAAAAAATTATGTATATACTTACAAATTCTGACTGGGCTTCTATATCTGAACTCCTTGGCAAAACTTGAAGGGGGTCAAGCTCACAATCTTCAGTAGGCTGAGCTGAGGCATTATATGAAGCAGTCCATTCCCTTTTCAAGTTCCTTCCAGCTGGCAGGGAGCTAACACTGGGGTCAGAGGACCCTGTCATTAAAAGATTCGCGGGCATTGGCTGGTCCAGGTCTTGTGTAGTTCTTCCAGCGAATTTGATAATAGATGCCCTTGTGGCTTGCATTAGTGCAGGTTCGCTATATCTTGCTTTCTTTTCCAGAGGGGCATTATAGCATGTATCTTCTTCCTTTAAAAAAAGGCAAAATTTAGCATCTAGCAAAAAAAAAACGCATTTTGGGTTTTGGAAAATAATTCAGTTTATGTTAGACATTTAAAGTAGTGTAAAAAACATCTTGATTTCAAAATCAGGGGTTTTCAATTACTTTTTTGAGCAATTGAATCTTAATTCGACAAAAACTGGGTTTGCCACGAAATTTTACAAAACCTTACTTGAGTCTTTTTTTTTTCTTTTTTTTTTTAAAGAGGGGGGAAACACCCCCTACAAGTGAATGAATTTTAATGAAAATCACACCGTCGGATTCAGCGTATCAGAAAACTCTATTACATAGCTTTCAAGCTCATATCTGCAAAAATCTGCAACTTTGTATTTTTTTGCCAGAAGAAAAATACAGGAATATAGAAGTTAATTTGTAAAGACATCCATTTAGGAAAAGAAAAGTAAAATTTTTGTGCAAATAAAAGCTACATTAACTAAAAAACGATCAGAAATTAAAGAAAAAAAAAGTTTTTTTTTAAAAACTGAAAGTAAGGAGCGACATTAAAACGAACAGAAATTATTCCCTATATGAAGGGGACTGTCCCCCTCCTCATCGCATCGCTCTTTACGCTAAAGTTTGACCTTGTCTCATAACTTTTTTTTTCAAACAATAAAAAACTTTAGCGTAAAGATCGAATCCTTATGATTTCAAATATATCAGTTTCATCAAGTTTAGCTATAGCGGTCAAAAGTTATGCGCCTGAGAAAAATTTGCCTTGTTTTCGAAAAAGAGGGAAAACACCCTCTAAAACTCATAGAACTTTAATGAAAATCACATCATCAGAGAACCCTACTATAGAAGTTAAAAGCTCCTATCTGGAGCCCCATTCGAACGGAATAGGCTTCTAAGTATATAAGTACCCTTAGTTCTAGTGTAAGGAAAGAATTTCTTCCTTAACTTAATTTCTTTTTTATTATAATAATGAGAAAATTTTTACTCACCAGAAATTGCTTAGAATTATCCATTTTCTATGTAAATGTTTACAAAAAATGTCAGTTGTGTTATGTTCAATAAACTATTCAAAACTGTTGAAGAATCTAATTTGAAACTTGAATATATACAAAAAATAATTGGCAACTAAAAAGATACACCGGTTTTTCCGACACGGATTTAACCTAAAAAAACTTGTATATCATGAAATAGAAATTCAGTTAATTGTGTCAGAAAAAACTTGAACCAAAACAGATTATACCCAACCTGTTTGGTACGGGGGCGTACACAAAGTATATAGCTTCAAGCAAATTCCATATGATATTTCAAATTGCTATAGCTTCTATAGAAATGATACCTCTTTGCAAATTACCCTGGTAACCCAATTACTTGAAAGTACACACACATATCCATGCCTCAGGCTTGTGAAAGTGTATGTGTAATCAGCGCTAATTGGGCGCTTACAACTTACGTCAATGTTCCGAAACCAAGCCATAACACCTTAAATCTACAAAAACATTATATTCCTAAGGTGATCACCACATATCAGGGCTCATCAGATGAAAACTCATTGCCTAAATGGGTTTCGGCGCTTAAATTCCATTACCCAGGCAATATGAGCGCGCCATGCCATAATCTGGCATACCCCTATGTAGTGACACCTATGGAATAAACATAAACAAAATTCAAAATATCTAAAAAACGAAAATATATACCCCAGAAAAATTATTTCAAGCATCCTTAACCAACCTTCAAATAACACTGAAAGCCAAACCTTCAGCCGATTTAAATACAAATAAATAAATAGCACTAGCCCTCCCCCCGGAACAATTTCACTCTCACTCAAATTCTAAGAATTAAATTCCGAATATCACACCTTAATCTTTACCACATGTGTCGCAATCTACCTTAAACTAAAGGGAAGATAAACCAGATTCCTTCAACAAGTTACCGTAAAATATCATTCAAGATATCTTGATAACTTTTATTATACTTTTGTAAAAGCTGATTATACTTAAAACAAAGCTTTTTAAATTGCCAAGCAAGTTTATTGGCGGAAAAACCTCTTACGATTAGCTTCTTGCTAAGTAACATACATCTATTTCTAAAATCGATGTAATTAGTACAAATTCTTGCATATCTAAATAGTTGGGAAAAATACGATGAATATGTTATATTCGAATGAATATTACTTTTTGGAAATGGAAATTTGACTATTTCAAAATTAAAATCGTCTGTTTTATTATATATTTTAAAAATTATTGTATTATTAGGTGCCACATTAATCTCTAAATCTAGAAAATGGTCATATTTGCCATTTCCATTACTGAATTCCAGCTTTAACTCTGGTGGATATATTTTACTTGGAATCTCTAAAAAATTTGAACAATTTATCACCAGAAGGTCATCTAAATATCTTTTATTATTTGAGAGCAAATACTTTATGTTACTTGGATTCTTTTTATCCATCATATAATCATATTCTAAATAATTTAAAAATAGGTCCGCTATAACTGGACTGGCATACCCCCCATAGGAATTCCATTACTTTGATTATATAGATTACCATTAAATTTTATATACGTATTAAAAAGAACAAATTCTTCAAAACAGGCTCATTCTATTGGAAATTAAAGGGCTAGTGCCCTTTTTAATAGTCAAAGTGCAACTAGCCCCCCCCCCGACGCCCATCATTTCCCCAAAAACATCCAATCAAAATTTTGAGATAGCCATTTTGTTCAGCGTAGTTGATTTCCAGATAGAAAATATGTTTTTGAGGAGGACACTCCCCCACAACCTTCAGGGCAAGGGTTTTAAGATATGACCTGGGGGCATATAAGGTTTTTATAGAAGGCGTTGTCGTAGAAACTTCAAAACAGGCTCATTCGATTGGAAATTAAAGGGCTAGTGCCCTTTTTAATAGTCGAAAGTGATTGGAGGGCAACTAGCCCTCCCCCCCCACGCCCATCATTTCCCTAAACACATCCAATCAAAATTTTGAGATTGCCTTTTCGTTCAGCATAGTTGATTTCCAGATAGAAAATATATTTTTGAGGAGGACAATCCCCCACAACCCTCAAGGCAAGGGTTTTAAGTTATGCCCTGGGGGCATATAAGGTTTTTATAGAAGGCGGTGTCGTAGAAACTTCAAAAAAGGCTTATTTGATTGGAAATTTAAAGGGCTAGTTCCCTTTTTAATAGTCGAAAGTGAATTGTGGACAACTAACCCCCCTCTCACGCCCACCTTTTCCCCAAACACATCCAATCAAAATTTTGAGACAGCCATTTTATTAAACGTAGTTTTAAGTTCTGGAAATTAGGTCTTTGAGGATTACAACTCCCCCACAGCCCTCAGGACAAGAGTTGCAATTTAAGGATTCTCTGGATCCTTCCCATTATTTCTTATGGAAGGGAAGCTCGTATAAACTTTAAAGAGGTCTCATTTGACTGAAAATTTAAAGTTCTTGTTCACTTTTTAAGAGTCAAAAGAGATTGGAGGGTGACTAGCCCCTTTCCTCCACACCCTAAATGTATCAGATAAAAATTTTGAGATAGACATTTTGTTAAAATAGTTCAAAGCTCTGATAACAAAAAACTTCGGTGTCGACACAGCCCACCAGGGCCCGGGGGTAGGCGTTGTAAGTTATGCCCTGGGGCATAACTTATTAAAGGGGGTTTATAATTTATGGGAAGGGGTTTTGTATGGGAAGAACACATAGGAAATCTATTATAATTATCCAATTATAAGGTTAAAATACATACTCACGAGATAAAATCCTATTAAGGTCAATTCCAAACAGTCGTGATCCCTTTGTTTCAGCAAGTGAAATGGTCTAAACCCCCTTATTGGAGCTATTTTTTCAATCCATTCATTGCTGTCAATCACTGTCCACAAGTTATGCAAGCTGTCCATTGTTCATATATAAGGGTTTTTGTCAAAGATGTAATCGTATAGACTTTGAAAAAAGCCTCATTCGATTTAAATTGAAAGTTCTAGATCCGTTTTTTAAAGTCAAGAATAATTGGACAGGAAGCACCCCCCCATGCCATAAAAACTTGAAACTTTTTGCAATCAAAAATGAAAAAAATTAATTAAAAAAACTTTCCAAAAAATAAAGTTTTTCAAAGAAAAGTAAAGGCCATTATAAACTTAAGCTCAGGTGATACAAATACCTGTTAAAATTCAAACTCAAAACGACCAGAAATTACTATTAAAGAATAAATGAAACCCAAAACGAACAGAAATTAAATAAACAATCATAGCAAAAAAATACAACAAGTAATAATATAAATGAATAAATAGATCTTAAAGCGAGTAATGCTTAGATTGAATATGAAAATCAAGCTTCAAACGAAAACAAATATTTTGCTATTAAAGTATGAATGAAACTTAAAACGAACTGAAATTAAATAAACAATCAATGCAAACAAACATACAATATATATTAATTTAAATGAATATTTAAATCTTAAAACGTGTGAAACTTAAATTGAATATGCAAACAGCGGCGGATCCAGGGGGGGGGGCGGGGAGGGGGGGGGCCCTGGCCCCCCCCCCCCCCCCAAGATTTTCTGGCGCCCTCTCATCCATCGTGCAAACGACCCTTTTTTGTGAATGATTCAACTAAGGCCGACGCTAAAAAAAAAAAAATCGGATACGCCGTCATTTTTTACTTTCTTTTTATCACATTATCTAAAGTTCAAATCCGACACTGCACGAATCATGATTATTGGGTTTATTTTTGGGACGTGCTAAACGAGCAAAACATTTTGTGAATGCTTACGAGAAACGCATGTCTTTGGGGAGTTGCGTGGGTGGTTAGATCCAACTGGCGGGAGGCTAGGCGCGAGTGACCCTGCCACTGCCTTCGGAGTATTTTTGCTCCGTGTGTTAGACCAGTTAGACGGAAACGCATTTAAAATGGATCGGAAAAAAAAAAATCAGGGCATGAATATAGAACAGAGAAGAAACAAAACAAAGAATGATGGCGGAAAGCCGTAAAGGATCGAGGGACATCTCTGATTATTTTGCCAAGAAAGATCAGATTAAAGGTAAGCTTTTAAAGATAGAACAATAAGGAAGGAGTGTCGTTTAAAGTGGGTATCAACACTTCTAATTTCTAGCTTTAGCCCATTGTCGGATAGCTTTCCTGATAATTCTATCGGACATGTCAACAGTGATTTGACCACAGTGAACCACACAGTAATAAGTAAATATGTTTCTAGTCTGAGGGAGGCTGTCAAGCAGGATGGATATTTTTCAGTGCTCCAGTTGAATATCCAGGGTCTTTGTTCTTCAATTGACCGTCTAAAACAGATTGTTTCTGATGGGCTACCTGACGTTGTTGGTTTATGCGAGACTTTTTTAGATTCTAAAAATGATATGCTTTTGGATTTGCAAGGTTATAAAATGGAACGACTGAATCGACAAAAGATGGCCAAGGGTGGTCTTGCTTTGTATATTTCTAATAATCTCCCATATTCTCTTAGAATGGATTTATCCAGAAATATCGAAGGTGTCTTTGAGTCACTTTTCGTAGATATGAAATGTGGAGGTAAGGATTTAATTGTTTTTATTTTCTTTTGCTACGTTTTACCTTTATGAGCATATTTGGCAGTGTTTTCATATAAATAAAGAGCTATCAAATTAGTCCTGTATAATCAGTTTTTGGCGCCCTGTGTCCGGCGCGGCCCCCCCCCAAGATTTTCCTCTAGATCCGCCGGTGTATGCAAATCAAGTTTGAATCGAATAAAAATAACTACAAACAAGATTTTGGGTATCGCCTCACTGCAGAAGCCTAAAACCTACAGCGTCATTGGCGCTTTACTGAAAACGAATTATATCGCAAATGTTTTCTTTTGTACTTAATATTGAAAATAAATATTAAAATTCCAGTAAAATTTTGAACTGATGAGCTTTTAGCAATTAATATCATTATGTAACAAATATTCAGTTTAATTTATTAGTTCTTTTCAAGATTAGTCAAGACAAACATAGTTTCACTACAAACAAAATTTGGATACTGCCCCCTTCTTTAACTGTAAAAACCTAAAGTCTTCTGCCTTATTGGTTCTTCACTGAAAACGAATTACTCGTATATTACAAATTTATTATTTTCCAGATCTTACAGCATTGAAAATGAAAATAAAATTACAGTGAAAAAAAAAAATCTTGAACTGAAGGATCTTTCAACAATTAATATCATTATATATCTAATATTCAATTTGATTTTGTTTATACTTTCCAAGACTGTTCAAGACTCATATAGTTTTGCCATTTTTTTTAACTCTGCCATTTTTTCTAACTAATCGTGTTGGTTTGTTATGAAAACATTCTATGGCTTCTAGGCATTTCTATTTGAGCGGAAAACTGCACCTCAAACTTTGTGGAACATGCATTTTCTTGCATGAAACACCAAAATATAATAAAATGTCAAGTTTCGGAGTGTTCCACCACTCGCAAGCAAGTGCCATTGGTATTTTTGAATCCGCATGGTCAATTTAGGGAGTGGAGGGTTGGCTAATTCTCGTAGCAGCCCATTCCGTCGTGGTATGATTCACACTTTCAACACCTGGCGTCCAGAATATCATATAATCTACCAAGCATACAACTACCCCAAATCAGTATCAATAAATAAATGAAACCCAAAACGAACAAAAATTAAAATAAATATTAGAGTCAAACTCAAAACGAGCATAAATTAATATGAATAGGGTTCAAAACCCCTATGCTTTCTAAAAGCCAGAATGTAATTTGTCCTTTACTGAAAAAAATTCAAATGAGTTTACTGAAAAAAAATGTGCATTGTCAATTTAATATACATATGCTGATATTTATTCCCTAAAATCTTAATTAATGAAAGAATTGCTTTCAGTAGAGTGCCAATGATGCAGTAGGTTTTAGGCTTCTGCAGTGAGGCGATACCCAAACTCTTGTTTGTAGTTATTTTTATTCGATTCAAACTTGATTTGCACATTCAATTTAAGTTTCACTCGTTTTAAGATTTATTTATTCATTTACAGTAATATATAGTGTTCGTAGTGCTAGCTACCGCTGGCACCACTTATTGGGGTGTAAGTACGGGTGTCGCCACTTATTGATGCAAAAATGGCGCAAAAAGGTTGCTCTGCCACTTACTCGAAGGGGAGAACCCCGTGTCGGCCCAAATGTTAGTGAGATTCCCACTCTTACCCCAACGGTTCTGCAAATATCGGGTTTGGCCCAATGTACCCGACTTGAGTTACCGCTAGAAAATCTCTACTCTCTCCTTGGAGGTAACAACCCTCCCTGTCAATATAATAATGAAGGTACCTCGTAGCTCTATTCCTACCCTGCCTGGGTTACGGCAAATAGTACACAGTTTGTAGAAAATACCTTACTTGTATTCTTCCAAAAGGGTCACAAATAACAATAGGAATATCCTTCCCCAATCGGGGTCAAAACGCAGACTCCTTCCCCTACCGGGGTCAAAACATAGACTAAAAACATAATAATAATTTTTACAGCACTGCTTGTACGGGTGGACCGTCACTTGGCCCAGCCAATCAACTACCTCCCCATTCAAACCCAATTCATCTTCTTGGATTTATCTTTCAATGACTCCCAAACCAGGAAGTAAAAAATAAACTTGGTTCACAGCTTACCAGTTGCAAAACCACTATCGCTTAGTAACGGAATTTAACCTGTCTTTTGAAATTATACTATAAGCAAATGTAATTAAGAAAACGAAAACAGGTCATTTATCTGAAAGGAAAAGAAACAGGGGTTGGAACCCCAACACCTCCCTCCGTAAGATAAATGACCGCCCACGCGCTACCTTGGTCCACCCTTACAAACATAAACACTTAACTTCAACTTTACAAAATCCATTTGCCTTCTCTCTTCCACCGCTTGGCTCTGGATGGTCGTCCTCGACACGTCCCTACTGTAGGACCACCATGGTCTACATCGCATAGCATCCGCACTAGATTTTGCAAGTTGAAGTCTTCAAGATTCATAGATAATGATTGTGCGTAGCACAATCAAAACAACAAATTTTCTCGCTCTCACGAATTTACATTTGAGAGGAGCAGAGAATCATTTTCTGGCACATGTGATGATGCCAGCAATCGTGAAAAATTGGCTGCACTAGCCTCTTAATTTCCATTTGTGGAAACAACCCCACACCTCAGTAGAGTAAGAGGTACCATTTTGCCAAGGCCCCTACGAATTTCAACGTTATTCTATAGAAGCTCTACACCTTTTCAAAGAGAGTGACTATCCCCATGCATATAGGTAATACTTCTACAGGGCATTACACCTTTTCAAAGAGAGTGAGTATAACTTGATTGGTGATTGGGATTTGAATAAAAAAAATAGTTTTCTTTACAATTCATATTAGTAAGAGAATTGAATTCAAAGAGAATAGTTTATTTGAGAAGATATTAGTGGAGAAAAAATGAGTGGTGCATTTACATTATTGGAGATTAATGATGGAGCTGACAACAGCAGCAACGATATACGTGTACCCAATGTGGCTGTGGAAATAACTGCTGGTTGTAGACTATGCCTTGAATCGGACACTATGTATGCTAGATACGTGATATCATTAAGCAAATTTAAACAGGAGGAGCAGCTATGTTTTGCTGGAAAAGTGAATATTCTCCATATAAATAAACTTCGGTCAGCATTAGATGTCCTATCGAAATATATTGATGAGAACAAAATGCATCAGTGATTATTATTATTGTAATTATGTTCAATAAAATTGTTTCTAAATCAATGGTATTTTTTTTTCTTTCTATAGTAGACTAGCATATATTTTTTAGAGTAGAAAAAATTCTGGTTAGTCTGAAGTTGGTTGTGAGAGAGTTAGGACTCTAAAAAATGGATGGATTCGAGAAAGAGCGAATCATGAGGAATCAAGTTCTTATGGAAAAACGTTTGATTCTAGATGACAATTTTCTAGAGCTGTCTATTCAAAGGAAGATATTTTCTCGGGGAATGCTTGTCGATATAATGAAAACTGATTCTCCATCATATGAAGCTTCTACGTCGTGGTCTAAATGCATTTACACAATTTATTGATATATTGATCACAACACGGCAAAATGATATTGTGGATATGCTTTTAAACATTAGTTTAGAAATTTAGGACTTTTTTTCATGAGAAAGATGGTGCTCAAGGATGATTTACTCCTCTCTCTCTCTCTATCTCAGACAATTTTTTGTTGTTGCTAGCTCAGTTTCATTGTGACAGTGAGAGTGTCAACACATGACAAAATGTTCCATACATGTCCGTTATGTATGTACACACTGGACAGCTGGTCATCATGTGAGAATTGCACAATGATTGATGAGTATGATGAAAAGTGTAGATTATGCAACCCGTGTAAATTGCATAGAGGATATGCTGCACAAATTAAAGGTTGTAATTCCTGTCTTGAAGAGGTGTGTGACTCTCATCCTAGAGGTCATCTATGTTCCAATTGTCATTATGATAAATGTAAGCAATGGGAGAATACATATCCCGGTATGATTGGAAAGAATCCTAACCGTGATTTTAGTTTATTGCTACGAGATTGGTATCGTCGTGGTTTTAGATTGTTCTGGGAGGAGGAACCGGGTCAGCGATTCAACTGTTGGAACAACAAAAAAGAATATGGTTTCTACGTCATCGTTGTGAAGACAATGGGTGTTATGATTATAAGCCCACTGATTTTTATTTGGCTGTGACGGAATGTGATTCGACACTTGAGGACACTGTTTATGAAATTGCTTCAAATAAGCAAATTGAAACATGTCAATTCTATAGAATGAATGAGAATAGTATCATTGACTATACAAAGAGATATGACAAGAGTGAAGTCATGCTCCACTGTAGAAAATGTGACCCTGACATTGCAGTACATCAGGATCAGTACACTGTGAATTCAGATAATCTACCTGCACTAGTTTGTGTTGTCGACAAATATCTAGTAGTGGATGAAATCTAAAGAGTAGAAAAGTCGTTTTATCATGTATATAAATTTTTTTTTATTAATAAACAATTTCACATACATTTTTAGAACATTTATTCTTAGGGCACTAAAATCAATATTAAATACACTTGTAAGTATATTCTCCACTAGAAAGTCGTTCAATCGAGGTAAGTCAACGTAGATGTTGAAAAACTGCTTGTAGGTGTAGCCACGACATCTGAACATGAAAAAGAGTAGTGCATGAAAGCCACATGTCTTAGTCGTTAAATCCTGTACTCTTCGTTGATTTTGAATAATAGTTTTCCCACTGCTTTCAATAAAGTTGCTGATGTATGGAGCGTAGAATTTAGACGATAGGCCAAGAGGATCTCAATATTCTTCGCTGTTTGAAAGATGCATAGCCAATGACCGGTCTTCAAAGTCGATGGACTGCTATTAACAATGATAAGGGTGTTGTTAACACTTGGAATTTTTTCAATGAAGTCCGAAGGTATGCAATAGGACTTGTACTGGGACATGTATGGATCCATACTAAATACACTGATTATTTGGTTTGTGTTCATGGTGCTAGGTCTAGTAGAACACTGCCGTCGGGTGTGATTTCCCAATAGGTTTCAAATTGACTCAGTGATATTAGCGTGATAATCTCAGTCAGAGCATCGGTAAATGTACACTCTAAACGTACATTCCCTGTTTGTACTATACTCATATCCTGTGTGCCTAACAAGTCCAAAACAATAACCCCATGATTTTTTGAAAACATTGAATCGGTTATTCCATTTTCAAATAGTTGAGAGTCATGATCTAGGGATTGCATGGTCAACTCGTACAGGGTTCTATAGGATTTTTTGTCAAATGATAGAGTGTACAGTGGAATACCATTCACTTTGCACACAAGGCTAGATAGACCGAAAAAATTAAAATCATGGGGGGATTCAGTCCAGGATCCAACGGCACTGCCACTCTTCACAAAGGCCAAAGCCAATTTTGATGGGATTTCTCCATTGATAAATGATGAATCGCTATAGCTACGAGAGCCGGTTGCAATGTGACGTTGATTGGTGATTCTATGGGGGACAAGAATTTTAATGTTGTTACCATTGGCTCTTAGCTTTTCCACTGCCAATACAACAGAGCTCATAACCTGTTGTTTTCGGACGTGGAGAATTGCCGATGTGATAATGACATTTGCATCGGGTGCTGCAGGAAGTGTTTTTCTCAAAATGAAATTCGATGGTGCCATCTGTAACTTTATGTCAATCTTGACATTGGGGGGTAACCATTGGGATATATTGAATATCTCATGATTTAATTTTCCAACTAGATGATACTCTTGGGTCACTGCAGTAGTCAACTCACCGTCAGTATCAACACCTGATCGATATTCATAGCCTAATGATTGTCCTCTCAACTCCTTGTATGCCTTTGGCGTCATCATCATAAATTGTATATAGCTTGCATAATTGATAAATTATTGCTAGTGCTCACCAATGTTCCATTAATAAATACATTAATTTGTTTGAATAGGTTGTGTAGAATACAGTTTTCATAGGAGAGACCATCGCCGGCATTTGGAGTTGTATTATCTGACTTTTTCTTCACCGCAACATTTAAATCAATAAATGTTGATGACAAATCAATGAAATAGTCTTTATTGGAAAATATTTGAAAGTGTATATTTTCCAAGAGGGGTTGTTGAGGGTGAAATTGTTCATAGTAGCCATACTTGACACTGACATCAACATTTTCAGCATTGAATAGATTCAATGAGGAACTGATTGATGGATATGATTCCTTGTGGGGGAGATAAGTCATCTTAAGAGAAGAAATCCTTCTTTGATCTAACAATCTTTTTCTTTTTCTTCTTCTGCTTATTGACCTTCGTTGTTTTATTCCTCAAAGTCCTTGTTGATGTCCTTTGCTTCCCGCCTGGGTGGAGACTGATGAGTGAATGACGCGAACGCATCCTTTTTTCAATCCCTCCCCATTTTGTCGAGATTTTAGTTGCTCAACAACGGCTCTTGCTGAAGATCTAATATTTTCCTTAACACTTTCCTTGAAATTCTTGCCCGATCCCCAGTCCTGTAGTGTGGAGGCAGCAAAATTTGATGCAGCAGGTACAAGATATTTTCTGGCAAGGGGGTAGTGCAGAACGAAATAGCCTAGCAAACCAGCTACCAAGACCATAACCAGACATTGTAGTACGACCCTTGTAGTAGTCCAATCCATGGCCTAATTGACGTGGACTCAAAGCACCAACATAGCAATCGATATCAGGACAGACAAACGGAATTCTTCTATAGTTCATTTTAGGTGATTGTGCTGTCGTTGACAATGGGCCTTTTGTTATTGCTAAGCCTTTTGTTATTGCTAGAGGATCAACCAATTCACTTCTTAGTGTTAACTGACAGAGTTCCAAATATGAAGTGTTTACAGGAACATAATGAAGATGCTTTATATTATAGTGATGAACAAGTTCATGAGTTGTTTTTCGTTCAAGAACACGTAGGAGGGGGACATTTGAATTACCGACTCTCGACGTTTCCACAAAGGATGCATAGAGAAATATGCAAGAGTCCGAGGCAAAACCAGGTGGATAATCAGCAAAAAATAACTTGATTCATCGCGTAAACGGTGCCAGCATTTTTCCCATTGATCATATTCTGTTTAAAGCCAAGAACATCTCTCAGATTATCATTGAGAATAATTATTTCAGTGTCAACAGGTGAGGTAATGTAAATCCTATCATGTTCCAATGAATAATTAAAATGGAATTTACTATTCCTACGATATGAGATTTTTCTATTGATTGTACGACACAAATCTCCCATATTATCATATTCAATATATTTCAATTTGGCATGTGGATATTCGCTAGATTTAAGTGCTTCAACCTATTCATAGTCGACAAAGAGTGTCCAATCGAATGGTATAACTTTTATATCATACACACGATCCTTTCTCAGGATGTCGTAGGTATTTTTGAGAATACAGTCGACAAGAGCCACTTCATATGCACCGTCAAATTTGATGGCGGGGGAGAGTTTTGTCCAAAAATCACTTGTCGTATTCAAGTCGTTGTAGAGAGGATCGGAAACGTTGGGCATGAATGTTACGTAGAAATCATTGGGCATTGTCAATATCTTCAACACCGATCCAAGAATCAAAATCAGAGTTGTATCCTAGCCACCGAACAAGTAACTGTTTCTTACCCCTGCGAGTACGTGTCTTTAATATCTTTTCAATTTGATAGATTTCACTAGCATTTTTAACTTTTTGTAGTTCATAGTCAAAAAAGCCACCGAGAATCTCTTCATCTTTGGTATCACCCAGGCGATAAGTTATGGGTTTAGTGTCTAGGATTTTTGCCACTTTAAAAAGTTCAGTGGACCGCAAGTATTTCCCCTTTTCAAAAACATTAGTTGTTCTATTAATTCGAACAGTATCACCAACATTGAATTTATTTTTCTTCTTGACAATCGTTTCATTGGAATACTGTTTAAGAAAGGTGTCAATTGTATCATGATCAGAATGATGAACTTCCGTTGGCGTAGAGTTGGACAATGATCGATGAGGTCGTTGATTATAAATCAACATGATTTTATCTAGATCATGAATAAAAGCCGGTGTATTTTTCAATGCACAATATCTTGAAATTAAAAATCGAATAGTTCTTATCAATCGTTCGGCCAATGCAGCCTTTATAGGACTGTGACTATGATAGAGCAGTGTACTATATTTCTCTAGTACTTTTGCAACATGGGGATTAACAAATTCACTACCGCGATCCGTTTGAATTTTTTTATATGAATCCTGTTCGAGAATACTTTCAATGGCCTGAGCAACTTCAACACCTCTCTTTGATCGCAATGGAATTGCATATGCATAGCGACTAAAAACACTGATTGCAAGTAGAATGTACTTGTCTGGTGTATTGTGACGTCGTTGAATCTCATCTAGAGTCAGGAGATCTGCTTGCATTATATGCAATGGGTAAAAGGCTTTAGTTTTTCGATATTGATTAGCACGAAAAACTATGATTTCTATGCAGAGTGTAACTTGATTCATTTTGTAGATAGTCTTGTACACTTTTAGTGTGAACACCAGTGACTTTGGAAAGAGTGGTGGGGGAACTTAAACTCCCCGCCTCACCAATATTTTCATAAACACCTTTCAGAACTTCAACCATTTTGAACGTAAACACGTTGTGTAACGTCCGCTACCCTTTTGTATACTGGCTGTTGGTGGTGGTGGTGGTGGTAATGGTGACGTTGACTTGATACGTCTTCGCTTTTGTCTAGCTATCAGTGGTGTGCTAGTATTTTCCAAAATTGATTTAAAATCTTCTTCTTCTTCAAGTTCATATTTTAATGGTGTCATTGTTGATGATGATGATGCATGTTCATTTAATTTTTTTAGAATTTGTCTATTGCTAATAAGACTTTTGGGGAAGTTTAATGTATTTAGAAAATTGTATAGATGAGCGTCAAATGATAATAGTCCTTTACGATTTGTAACCATGTCATAGATTAAATCAAGTAGATCATAGCTCTTGCCCTGAATTATAATCCCTTCCCCATTGCTCTCAACTTGAATATGATCTTGACCACTTTCCAAGAGATAGGTTAGGAGTCGTTTACTTTGTTCACGATATGAGCGGGGCATTAGATTTCCAATTTTCAATACAATTGAATCCAATTCCTCCTTCTTTAATTGTGTTCCAGCAGACTCTTGAGGAGATGATTCTTTTTTGCGATCAGCAGCAGCAGCAGTGGGCTTCGACCGATAGGACCTGTGTTTGTCCACTCGGCGAAGTGCATCTTGAAGTAAAATCAGTTTTTTATCATCCTCAATATTTTCATTGTCAAGGAATTTACTCAGATTATTCTCAAAGTGTTCCACGGTGAGAGAGCGAGTTCTATTGGAGTCAATTAATAGGGTTTTGCCATTTAGAGAGAACTGTTTACAAGTCCTGCAATTATTGGCAGTAAAAGTGTGAAAAAGCTACCGCCTGCCTGAAGAAGTCGTTTCCTTTTAAAATTCTTTCCTTTCTTTTTAGAGGCCAATGTACGTACAATGGAACGATGTTGCTTTGCCTGTTGCTAAACTACTTCTGGCAGTTGAACATTACCCTCGGTCAAATTTAAACAATGTTCAGATACTAGATTAATGAAATCATTGTCAATACCGTGTTTGAGTATTGCTTTCCTAAGCGGAGGTTTTGAAGTGCTTAGAACTGAAAACAAATGTCTATTTTCATGTAGTTTCTTCAGTGTCATGATAGCGACTAATAGGTCTTTTTAATGTTCACAGAGAGATATACTGTAATTTCATTGTCGAAAATATCTGTGACTACACGCAGATCCTCGGGTGTATTTTGATTAAGATCCAATAGGATATAACCGTAGGGTTTATTAGTTGCCTGATTGTATGCTGAGAGCAGAAATTTAGGGGCACCTGGATAGATTTGTTTATTGATGGTTATTAGCGAGCTAGAATCACGAACAACTCTGTAGATGATATAGTAGGTGCAGTTCAAAGCAAGTGTTCGCATTCATTTGCTCTGATGAAAAAGATTGTTTAGAACCAGAGTAACGGAAATCTGTTCATGATGAGAGCGAACAGTGAACAATTGCAGCATTTCCTGGGACCATTGTTCAATAGATTCAGCCAGATCGTCAATGATCAGCCAAGAGTTTGGTTCAATAACGCTGAAAACATCAAGTCCTTGTATGACTTGTATCTGCACCAATCCCATGGTGGTGGTAGCAATTGCTTTTATTTTATCATATGACTCCTGCCAAATACTGTAACAATAGTAGATTTTTTCGGCTTTTCCAGAAACATTTTATCGCAATTTTTAATTATTTTAGTTAAGAGTGTTGTTTTGCCCGACATTGAGGGCCCACACAGAAACGATCTGAATGGTGTTTTAAATTGATACATGTTCCCTTCAACAGTTCACCTGGACAACTAACTGTAGACCATAATTGTCTAATGACTAAATAATTTCCCTACTACTCTGTTCAAGAAGAAGAAGACGAATAAAGAATCATATTTTCTTTTATTATATGCATAAGAAAAAGTAACAATACATTGAAAAAAGCACATTAAACATGAAAAAATACACTTCTTTTTAAATTTATTTATAATAAAAATACAACATTTACATAGGCACACAGAGA
>CM051271.1:28356965-28360965 GCA_027921565.1 Artemia sinica | reverse complement strand
AAAAAACACTTGAATACTTTTTTTTGTGTTTATCTATAGAGAAAAAATACAACATTAGATTAAAGCACTTGAAAAAAAATCACTTTTTTTAATGAAACATTACAAAAAAAAATCTGCTCTAAGTAAAAAAAAAAGATAACTTTGATAGTGGCTCCAACATGAGCTTTTAGAGATCTCCAAGATCGCACTGCCTGTAGCAATATTTTTATTCAAGAAATGCGTCTTTTTTTCCTATTCAAAAGTAACATGTTCGGGCCAATGATTGTGAAGGAAGTGTAATTTAGATCGGCAATAATTCGAGCACATTGTTCGGGATCGGTCACGACGTCACAACGATTTCCTATTGCAAACACTCTCACCCATTTTGCAGAAAGCCGAGTTCAAAATGAGCTTATAAATTTCTTTTTAGCGTTCGTCTGTGCTTCAGAACGTTTGTTGACAAAAGTGTCAACAAACGTTTTCAGATAGGGTTTTTGACTAAACTGGAGTGCTCTGTGAACCTTTGTGACGTTGAAACCGTTGTTGCACATCCATTTTAAAGCTACATGATGTACAACTATATTTTTTTTGGCAGAAGGTCAGCAATAAGTTTTTGTTTTTGAAGGTGTCCAATGCAATCCGTCCACCTCGACTAACGCCTATTGCGAGGATTCAAAGAGTCCTTAGTCACAGATCTTTTGATGCATGGGAAAACAAAATCCTTTACTGAATCGTGAAGCTCGACTGGTATCTCTCCATCAATTTCAAAAAACCATCCAACCGGTCCATTCTCCTCAACACTGTCGCCAATCTGAGGAAATCGGGAGCTTGAGGGTCATTGAGCCATTTATAGTCACCACAAGGTAGCGCATCATGGGACGTGGCCGAGGGGTAGAGAGAATTCATATCAAGGAAAACTGCATCCAATTTTGTCCCCGTCTTCTCTCCTGTTGGATCAGTTTCCAAGATACGATCCCCGTGAAAAACAAAACCACCCCTCATTGATCTTTCAGTGAACAGATGCTGATCAATGTCTGTGATTAGCCCAATTTTTTCCCCACTAATCTTTAGGATGAGGTCCATCACTAGATGAGGAGATGAAAAATAATAGCCCAAATCAAGATTAAATTCCTCATAGATTTTTTCCGTATTTTTACACATAATGTCTAACAGAGTTAACACGTCACTCGACAAACACAGCTTGCAGTAGTCAAACCCATTTTTACACCCTCCATCTGCCCAAACTTTTTTAGCAAAACTGTATTCCTCGGGGGTGCAACTACGATCGTGTAGACTGTCGTAAAACGATTCAATCGAAGGAATAGTTTCCTCGGCGAATCTCGACATGGAAAAATAATAGTCATAAGGATATATGCCCTTGACCGTTAACAAATCATATAAATCATTTGGAAATTGTTGCTTGAGAAGGGGGAAAGCATTGCAACGTCATCGTTTTCTGTACCTGAATTAATTCGCTCAATGATTTAGGGAAAAAACTGTATGAATCTAAAAAGTGAATTTTATTCGTGTACTCAACGTCGGCTTCAACAAATTTCCACATAAATTCCAAAACAAGCAAGTTTTCCACTGATTTAGGTATGATTTTGTAGGAAAAGCTGTCTATCACCTATGCATCATCATCCGCTGTTCCATTTCTTTGAAGATGCGCCAATGCTGGTAGCACATACTTCAGATCGTAGTTACAGTTATGTATAAAAACCGGAAGAAAAAGTTGTTTTAATTTTTAAATTACATGAATTGTGGCTCCACCCCCCGAAAGTTACTTTTTCCCGTTGAATTGGGGTCAATAAGGTGGTCGTGATCCTGGACCGCGTCTTTTGGGGCAAGAGCATCCCTACATACCCAGCAAATCGTCCCCTTTTCTAGCGCCAGTTGCTCTTTATCTGACAATGTCATTGGGTAGTTGGTGTGACGTAATCGTAAAATTGCGCCATTTGCTGTTTTTTAAAGATACTAATAACTTTTCCATGCTGCCCTCCTCGTCCATAGCAAAAAAAACTCTTCCAACTGCATTTTATTGTTGGAATCGCGACGGGCTTGTGCATAGGAACACGCAACTAGTTTGTGTTCCTTGACTATATTTGGCTTTGATGGGTCTGATACCTCAAACCAGTCTTGTTTCACAATCTAAAGACACTTTATCAACTTGTAGCAAGGAATTTTGGAAATTTTTTAATTGTAAAACATCTTTGCTTCTGCCGGTATTTCAATTCGTTGATTCCCATGAATTTTGCCAATGGTTCATGTGATCTGAGAATGTTCGCTCAGATCTAAAGGGGGTAAGACACATGGGGCAATAGAGACATTCCCCTTTCTGAACGCCTTGAGATAAGAGTCGACTTATTGCTGTAACGGGGAAAAATGACCATAGGAATTTACATCTTTGGGAGGCTCGTAAGTAACCCATACCCAATTTTTAACATTTTCCACCATCGGTGTCCTCACTGAATACAAAATCCCTTTTTTATTTGGTTTTTTCCCCCATCTACAAATTCAGTGTCATACTGGAGAACAACCACCCCCAACCCAAGATTTTCATTTGCTTTCTCGAATATGCTTTTTTCTTTCAAGGACACCGGATACTTCCCTTCTAAACAAACAAAATTTACTTTAGGAAAATTTTTTCCACCGTTGCGTGCAAGGCTGTCGAGATTTTTCATTGTTGACTCATTATATAATGTTTTATGGGCTGCTGCTAAAAATGCATATTTAAAAACATTGCAGCCCCGTGTCAAAATTGAAACCCTGAACCCCTCCTGTAACCGACAAATCTGGGTGGCATTTTATTCTTTTACCCCCGCCCTCCCTTAAAATAAAGTTTTTTTAAATCTACTGAGAAGGTCCATGTGTTCAATGTATAAAATGGTGGACCCACTTCCCCTCTCATTAAACGTGTCCAAAGTTGATATTAGTTTATTTAACCAGTTGAAAAAGTTGTCTTCAAATTCGTTTAGACCTGGGTAATAAGTCTGGTTGCCAGTTGAAAAATGAAAATAAAAAATATCCCCGGATGTTCCCTTTTGTAAATAAACTTTTTGATTCACTGATGCTTTAACCCCCCCTTGACCCTCCCATTTCTGAATCTGAATCTCAATTTTTGCTCGAATTCTGTCGATGTAGCTATGGAGAACATTCACGCGGTCTGTTAAAATAAAGCTCCCGTCAACCACGTTTTCCTCGGGAGGGTTAAAATCTACCCTGTATGTTTGTAAGTGACTTAGAGCAGACTCTAACAAATAAAATTCACGTAATTCCGAGGACATAGCACTATTTTCATGTCCTGCACCTATTTGTACAGGATCCAATTCACTAATAGTAAAGTTGTCGTTAAAAATGTCCCTGGAAGAATTAGGCCCAACAATTTGCATAAGACTGTCCATTTCTTCAGCTGTAAATTGAAAATCCAGGGGGATATCAAATAACGTACCTTCACTAACATCATCTGGCGAGAGGGGACAATTACCCATGATAGTTTGAAGTCCCGGACCAGGGAAGGCAGAAGTTTTCACAGCTTCCCCCTGAAACTAGAAAATGAATGGATTAAGTTTTTTTTTCTTTGACGAAAGTTTTATCACAATTATAACACACTTTTTTTTTATCAAACATTTTTTTTTCTTAATTGGATTAGAATTTATCAAACAAATGCATAATAAATTACAAATTTTTGCTTATAGCATTATTTACAAAACAATGCATAATAAATTACAAATTTTGTTAATAACACACACAAACAAACACACACACACACACACACACACACACACACACACACACACACACACACACACACACACACACACACACACACACACACACACACACACACACACACACACACACACACACACACACACAACACACACACACACACACACACACACACACACCCACACACACACACACACACACACACACCACACACACACACACACACACACACACACACACACACACACACACCACACACACACACACACCACACACACACACACACACACAC
>CM051271.1:28339465-28349465 GCA_027921565.1 Artemia sinica | reverse complement strand
AATGCATAATATCACACATACACACGCGCACATGCATGCACATTCAAATTATACCTGTCTGATTAATATTCAACCCTCTCGATGGGTTATTTTTGATAAAAAAGATTAAATACGCACAAAGCTAAGTGCAAAAACATATCCCAGCTTAAGAATGGTTGTTCAAATGTCAACTGTGAAATAGTGATTTGTTTATATAGAGTTTGTTTAAAGAAATAATTGGATTTTTGCATTAGAAAACATCTTGCTTAAAAGAGAAATTATAGGTAAGGTTTATAAATCTATAGAAAAGTATGATAAGCTATTTGCTAGTTCTGTGTTATAACCACTCTTTTATATACTGCTAATTTGGTTAATGGTAATGAAATAGGATTATTATAGAATAGTTTAGAAACAAATTTAAGTTTTATTTATCGAGAGTTACGCACTTGAGAAAATTTGCCTTATTTTTGAAAAATACGGAAAGAAAAAAAAATATATACATTTACAAATTCTGGCTGCACTTGTACATCCGAAGTCCCTGGTAAAGCATGAAGAGGGTTGCTCCCTCCATCTTGATCAGATGAGGCTGACTTGAATTTCCTGCCAGGTTGCATAGAGGCCCCTGGCTGGTCCATCGAACTTGTATTGGGGCTAGCATATCTGATGACTGATGGTCTTGCAGCTTGCATCGATGTGATATCATTCATTTTGCTCGTTTTTGCTGTGATGATTGATCAACAGCGTTCTAAAAATAAAAATCATTTTCAGTTTTCAAACTATTTAGCTTACGGGAGAGTACTACCCCTTCAATATCCAACTCCCAAAAGTTGAAAAAATGACGTAATTTTATGAGCTAGCTCAATTCTTACTTATTCAGAATGAGCGAAGGGGGGGGGGGGGGGGTTCAAAAACATCTCCCCATAATATAATTTAGTCCATAAAGTCAATTCTGATGTTGTAGTGCTATAACTATTAGCACTTTAGAATGCCTGCTACTTTTTACAAATCAATATTTTTTTCTGCTCAAATATTTCTTCGTGTACATACACTCATCATACTGAACAGCCATGGGCTCCTAGTATGCTACCTAGGCTGGAATATGCTGCTTTAAACAATTAAAAGTTTAATAAATACATCTTTCAAATTTCACTTTGAAGGACGAAGATCACAGAAACAGGTTTCAATTTTATGACAATGAACCAAGATATTACCCACTAAGCTTTGGAAAGTACTAAGAATTTTCTCCTAAAATAACATAGTTCAAAATTACCGGTGAATAAATTGTAGGTCCCACCTATATTCCCATCCTTAAGTTTAGACCTGAGGTCCGACGGCTTTACTCACCTTTAATTTGACCCTAAAAAGAATCTATTTGTCAAGGGGACCCTTGTCGCTATCCTTCAATATATAGTACTAATAATTTCAGATAACGCCTGTAAAGGCCTGTTTGGAAATTGCTGTATTGCTAAGAGGATTAGACACTGATACTTTTAGAGTGGAAACTCTATGTTTTTGATAATGTGAAAAGCCACATTTTGAACGAAATAACTAAAACTAAAGAATTATGATCGTAACACAGACCTTTCATATCTGACGAAAAACTAATATGCAAATTCTATTTTAATTTTTCATATACAACGAGCCAAGATCAAAGTGAACATACCTCTCTTTTTTTGAATATTTACTAAAATTGAAATACATGGACTGTTTAATATTTAAAAGAAGGAAGCTTTTTAAAAGAGGTAACAACACGGTGAAAAAAAAGCGTAAGGAAGGGAATTCTTCCTTAACTTAATGACGAGACAATTTCTTTTTATTATAATAATGAGAAAATTTTTACTCACCAGAAGTCGCTTAGAATATTCCATATCTATGTAAATGACTGCAAAAAATATTGATATTAGTAGATTGAATGAACTATTCAAACTGTAGAAAATCCTTATCTGAAACTTGAATATATACAAAAAATAATTGAATATATTAACAGCTAAACAAGATGCGCTGGTTTTCTGATACGGGTTTACCCTAAAAGACATATATACCATGAAATAGAAATCTAGTCTATGTAAATTATGTCAGAAAAACTTGTCTTTCATAACATATTACGCAATTCCTAACTAGTACAAGATGGAGCATAGTCTACCCAAAGTATTAGGCCATGTGAGGGAGCTCTGAATCTCTTTGAAAAGGTGTAGAGCTTCTATAGAATAACGTTGAAATTCCTAGGGGCCTTGGCAAAATGGTACCTCTTACTCTACTCACCTCAATCAAAAAGTAAATTGCCCCTTGGCATAATTTCAAATAATCTAAGGCCGAAAATACAAAGGCCTGTGAAAACGATAAGGGTACTGGAAATGAAGTAAAATTTATCGCGAACCATGAATCGCCTTTTTTATGGGTTCCCTCCCCTGGGATAATTAACTGAAGAATATACGTTGATGCTAATTGAAGATGAAACTTAGATACATCTACCACTGAATACAATTTGCCGGAAATAATTGTCGGTTCCCATGAAGAATAACAACTATGATTAGGGTTACTGGACAAAGATTTGGCTGAAGTATGAAGTGACTGAGAGAGAGTATCCCCCAAGGACTCCAGATCAGAAAGGCAAAATCTTGGTAAAGGGATCACAACTTGTCCACCAGTTGTGCATTAAGGAAAAGGACTATCTTTCGGGACTTCCCGCAGGGGATCTTCCCCAAGGGATTCCTCCCCCTCATAAAGGAACAAACCTTCTTTTGAGTTGATCAAACCAATATCAGATTCCTTTCCAAATTTTTCCAATCCGACTCGACATTCCATATCTCCCAACTTTCCCCCAACCCGTTGTATGTCATTCATCTCTATTTTGTAACCATCTTGTTTTATTCCCCATGGGTCTTTGACCTCTTTTCCCCCTTATTAACTATGTCTTCAAGGCACAGCCCATCCAACATGTTTTTGTTTTTCGCCACTGCAGGCTGAATCTCCAAATTTTGTCTCTTCTTTGCATTCCTCTTTTCGTCTCTACTTTTCTCAATTCTGTCATTCGCGCAAAATAATAAATCACCGTTATATCTAATTTGGACTCCAGTGTCCACTATCTTTGACTGCATTACTTCATTGTGGCTCCGTTTAATATCTCTTTTCTCTCTTTTAGTCTTCTTTATTTTTACCGCAGAAACAAATATTTCGTTATCAAATGGGAATCGAACTCCGACATTTGGTTTTTCATATTCTACCAAAATTTCTCGAACTTTCCGAAGAAAAGCGCGTACAGTAAATTTTGTCTCATTTCTCTCTGGTACACTCAGCGTTTCATTTTGGCCTGTACTTGTTAGCGTCTTATATTCATTAAAAGTGTTCTCTAGTTTTCCATTTTCTGGAAATTTTCGCGAAAAATCATTCTCGCGCGTCTTGTTTTTCAATATTATGTTGTCTGTTTACTTCTGCATCCCATTTCTGCGGATTATCAATATTTCGAACATGCGTATTAAGTATTTCGCTTTTCCGACAGGGTGGCACAGCCACCCAATTTTCTCTCGGTAATCCGCTTAATTCCACCGTTTTTTTTCAAAATTGTATATGTGTAAATGTACATCTTCATTTTCTTTCATTGGTTGCAGGTTTATTGCCTGCATTACTTCTATTGTAGATGCTTTCTGAGGCTCTTGGGAATTTCTCCCTGCAATCATTTCCATTGTGTATTTTCTTTCCTCTCTCTGTCTGCCTCCTCCTTTTTTTCTCTGGCTATCCTATCATCAGCCTCTTCCTTTTTCTCTCTGGCTATCCTATCAGCCTCTTCCGTTTTTTTCTTTAGCTATTCCTATCTCTTTCTCTTTGTTCCCTTTCTTTTCTATCTCTTTCGTCATCTCGTTCTCTGGCTATTCTCACTTCCTTCATGAAATTTAATATTTGTTGTCTCATATCTTTCTCCCTTTCTTTTCTATCTCTCTTTCTTTTTATTCTATGGGCCTCACTCTCCCTTTTCGGTCTTGAATTAATCTCATCTCTGTCCGACATAATTTCAAAATTCCGTTAACTTCAAATTACCTCTTCAGTCTAAATGAAAATTCTTTTATCCATTTAACTTCCGGTTCTCTCGCGGAAAAATTGTTTTGACACGCAGCAATTTTAGCCTTATATTTTTGAATACTAATTAGTTGCGTGATATATTGATTCGTAAATTTTCCAAATTATGATCTCACAAGGCATAGGCCATAATAGATCTTCATAATTGTATTAATTGATCCAGTATTTCTTTCTTTTCTCTTTATATGTAACCACAATAGGCTAATATCACTATGTAGGCTAACTCGACTCTTCTCTTCGAAAACGCAAAATTCTTTTATTATCAACTCTGTTAATAATTCCTGTTCTTGCTGCCAGCAATGTTCGTGTTTACTTATGCCGCTGCCACCAATGTTCGTGTTTACTTATGCCGCTGCCACCAATGTTCGTAGTGCTAGCTACCGCTGGCACCACTTATTGGGGTGTAAGTACGGGTGTCGCCACTTATTGATGCAAAAATGGCGCAAAAAGGTTGCTATGCCACTTACTCGAAGGGGAGAACCCCTTGTCGGCCCAAATGTTAGTGAGATTCCCGCTCTTACCCCTGCGGTTCTGCAAATATCGGGTTTGGTGCTACCCTATTTACAATATACCCTGTCCCAGGGTATGATAACGCGATCGAGTGGTCAAATGGCCACTTTCTAAAGCCCAATGTACCCGCCTTGGGTTACCGCTAGAAAAATCTCTACTCTCTCCTTGGAGGTAACAACCCTCCCTGTCAATATAATAATGAAGGTACCTCGTAGCTCTATTCCTACCCTGCCTGGGTTACGGAAAATAGTACACAGTTTGTAGAAAATACCTTACTTGCATTCTTCCAAAATGGTCACAAATAACAATAGGAATATCCTTCCCCAATCGGGGTCAAAACGCAGACTCCTTCCCCAGCCGGGGGTCAAAACATAGACTAAAAACACAATAATAATTTTTACAGCACTGCTTGTACGGGTGGACCGTCACTTGGCCCAGCCAATCAACTACCTCCCCATTCAAACCCAATTCATCCTCTTGGATTTATCTTTCAATGACTCCCAAACCAGGAAGTAAAAAATAAACTTGGTTCACAGCTTACCTATTGCAAACCCACTATCGCTTAGTAACGGAATTTAACCTGTCTTTTGAAAATTATACTAAAAGCAAATGTAATTAAGAAAACGAAAACAGGTCATTTATCTGAAAGGAAAGGGAACAGGGGTTGGAACCCCAACATATATTGTATGTTTGTTCGCATTGATTGTTTATTTAATTTCTGTTCGTTTTAAGTTTCATTTATACTTTAATAGCAAATATTTGTTTTCGTTTTAAGCATGATTTTTATATTCAATCTAAGCATTACTCGCTTTAAGATATATTTATTCATTTATATTATTACTTGTTGTATGTTTTTTGCTATGATTGTTTATTTAATTTCTGTTCGTTTTGGGTTTCATTTATTCTTTAATAGTAATTTCTGGTCGTTTTGAGTTTGAATTTTAACAGGTATTTGTATCTCCTGAGCTTAAGTTTAAAATGACCTTTACTTTTCTTTGAAAAACTTATTTTTCGGAAAGTTTTTTTAATTAATAACACGAAAAGATCAGAAAAAGGTTCAAGATTATACATGAGAGGTAAAAAACGAAATACACCAATAATTTATACATGTCATTACTATTTTGATGCACCTAGACTTATACGATTAAATTGTTACTATTTTTGCATTTTCATGTGTTGTAATAAAAAAAACAGATAGAATAACTACTTTAATTAAGCAACAGAGAATCATGGATTTTTGCGAATTGATTTGAAAATAAATTTTGAATCCCTCAATTACAGAAAGAACTTAAATATTCGCTCAATTAAACTTGCTTATACTAGATGCATAAGTTTGGAAGCTTAGGAAGTAAATCGGAACCATACAAATAACGGAAGCAGATTACTGGATGATGATGTAATCTTGATTTACAAGGTAGGGGCTTAATTAATTTAGATGATACAAAATCAAACAATGATTCTATTACTTTACAAAATGTAAAAATTTTAAAACTATTTTAAGGGTTAAGTTGTTAGCCAACGAATTCTTACAATTCAGTATGTAAGTGGGAATATTAATATATTAACTGAACTTTATCAATCACTTGGTAATATGTTGACTGGAGTCGATGATGAAGGATTATTCGTAAAAAAAAACACTTTAAAAAATAACAAAAGGAGATATAAATTTGGAAAACAGAAAAATTGATGATATTAAAAAAAAACCCAGAAAATGGTACACATGCAGTTAATCTTTCAACGGAAAAAGGGTTTCAAGCAATAAATTATTAAAGATCATATCCTAAATAATCTGAAATTAAACGAAGTTAATATTAAGTTAACTAAAATTCATCAATCACCTCACAATATATTGACTAGAGTTGATGAGTATTAGTAGTAGTTGTAGATTTTTATTATGTGTAGGTTGGTCTATAGATTACCTACAGATAATGATAGGTATTGGCACTTCCCTTCCAATCACCTTCCTTGGGTAAAATGAGGAGCAGTTGTATCTTGTAATTTTTCTATAGAAAACCGACACATAATGATAGGTGTTTGCTTTTCTCTTCCAACCAACCTCCTTGTGTAAAAAGAGGAGCAGTTGTATCTTTAGTTGATCTTGTTATAAGAATTTGTTCGAAAGCTTGCAAGGTGCCTGGTGCAGGTGGCTTGGTGCTGTGGTGAGTTGTTAGTAGTAGTAGTAGCAGTAGATTTTCATTATGTGTAGGTTGGTCTATAGAAAACCTACAGATAATGATAGGTATTGCCACTTTCCTTCCAATCACCCTCCTTGTGTAAAAAGAGGAGCAGTTGTATCTCGTAAGTTTTTCTATAGAAAACCTACACATAATGATAGGTGTTTGCTTTCCTCTTCCAACCAACCTCCTTGTGTAAAAAGAGGAGCAGTTGTATCTTTAGTTGATCTTGTTATAAGAATGTGTTTAAAAGCTCACTTGGTGCTTGGTGCAGGTGGCTTGGTGCTGTGGTGACTTGTTAGTAGTAGTAGCAGCAGTAGATTTTCATTATGTGTAGGTTTTTCTATAGAAAACCTACAGATGATGATAGGTATTGGCACTTCCCTTCCTATCTCCCTCCTTGTGTAAAAAGAGGAGCAGTTGTATCTTGTAAGTTTTCTATAGAAAAACCTACGCATAATGATAGGCGTTTGCTTTTCTCTTCCAACCAACCTCCTTGAGTAAAAAAGAGGAGCAGTTGTATCTTTAGTTGATCTTGTTATAAGAATTTGTTCGAAAGCTTGCTTGGTGCATGGTGAAGGCGGCTTGGTGCTGTGGTGAGTTTTAGTAGTAGTAGTAGCAGTAGACTTTCATTTTTCTATAGAATACCTACATATAATGATAGGTATTTGCATTTCTCTTCCAACCACCCTCCTTCTGTAAAAAGAGGAGCAGTTGCATCTTCAGTAGATCTTGTTATAAGAATTTGTTCAAAAGCTCATATAATCCCAGAATTGAATTATCTGAAGGACAGTTTGTTTTTGCAATGGATATCCCATCAAGTTACTGTAATCCATCGTAGAAAAAAGACAAAAAAAGTTAGAAAAGGATTCATCATCTCCACAACCTCCAACGGGTAACATCCCTTTAGTGGGTGATAAGAAAGTCTTTAGTGTTTTGTCTTATTTTTCCAAATTAGGTGACAAAAGTGCAAAGCATTATAAAAAAACATAACTTAAATGCCACCTTCAAAAATTCTAACACAATTCAGAATTATTTTAACAGTGGAAAAGATAAAACGAGCCCTATTTTGGGTGGTGGTGTTTATAAGGTTCCATGTTCTTGCGGCTATTTCTATGTTGGAAGAACCCACCAGCAATTGGGGAAGAGATTGTTGGAACACTGGTCCTCAGTCGACAGAGCTATGGAGCTATGCCAAAGACCTGAGACTTTTCATTCCGCCTTAGCTCAACATGTGTATGACAATTCGCAAAAATTCCGTTTTATTCGATAACACCTCCATTATTACCCCTGTTAGAGGTCTCATCCAAGTTTTCAGGGAGGTAGTTGAGATAAAAAAAAGGACATTCAATGAAATGTAATTCTCAATAGAGACACTAAAGAAACCTATTTAAGCCCCATTTATAATGAACTAATTAATTCTGATCGTTTTTACTTAAATGAAAAGAAATCACATTTTGTAACCTTACGTAATCGGTGATGATGTTTTACCTGGTAAGCGTTTAGTTTTAAAAATGCTCTGTATAAATTAAAAAATTGAATTCCCATTCAGTACTGTATTTTTTATTCAGTTACCCTTTCACCGTTACATGGAAAGGGTCGTCAAATTTTAGTTGTGTTTCGTTTTAAGGTTTGAAATTTTTTATAGTATCCTTGGATTTTTATTAGTAATTTTTGTTTTACTATCCTGCACTGAGGACGGTCAAGCAAAGATCTTGCCCGAATATTTGCATTTAGTCTAAATTTTTCACTGGCTTGTATAATCCTTGTTTTTTATTTTTTACAATTTTTCGTTTTATCATGATTAGCCAGTGTGGTCTCAGAATTATTTATATTTAGTGCTTCAGGCTTATCTGCTTTCGCTATGTTACCCCTTGGTCATTTTAGTCTTGGGACAGATCTGATTAAAATACTTGAAAAATATCTAAGAATAGCAGATAGGACGGCTGATTATAAAACTGCTTATTCAATCTATTTAGAATTGCTTGTTATGTATAAATTTGGTGAATTGACTAATGAAGAAATAATTAAACGAGAAAATCAATTACGGAAAACATTAAGTTTTTTTCCTCTTCATCAAAACTTGAAGCAAGTAAAATTAAATGGTTATAAATATTGCACAAATTTTTTGTTTGGAAGGAAGCTAGCTGATTCTTACTCCTTGATTGGGCTAGATTGTATTGACATCATCAACTACTACACGAGATAACAATGAGAGTCGAACTGTTGGATCGTAACCGATGATCAGTCAATTGCTTTACACAAACCCGGCCATTCTGCCCAGTAAGAAGATTTTATACAATCTTTTTGTGTTTCATTTGACATAGAATCAAACAGTTCGTGGTAACGAACTCTAAGTAAGGAGCGACGCAGCTCAATGGTAACCGAAAGTCTGAAAAAACGGAATTTTGATATCAATAGATACATCAAAAGAATCAGATTTTAATTGTGATTTCAAATATATAAGTGTAAAGAGTGTAAAGAGCGAGGCGCTGAGGAGGGGACAGCCCCTTTCATATACGGAATAATTTCTGTTCGTTTTTAAGTTTTAATGTCCCTCCTTACTTTCAGTTTAAAAAAAAAACTTGTTTTTTTTATTTAATCACTAAAAAGATTGCCGGCTGCTGCGATTGAACCCATAACCTTCAGGTTTCGATTTAAGTGCTTTAAGCAGTTGCGGTAACGGAGACTTGTCTATGTCTAGAGTTGGCTATTAATGGGATGGCTCCGAAAAGCGGATTAAGATTTGCTAGATGTTTTCCAGAGAAACTGCTTAAGGATTGTTCTGGGTATCCGGCTAACTGACCATATTTCAAACAATAGGCTATACGAAAAATTTTGGTTCAATACCGCTCTCTAGGCTATAATGAAAGAAAGGTTGAGGTGCCTAGGGCACGTTGTGCAGATGAAGGATGACAGATTGCCGAAGATTGTTCTTTTCGGCCAACCATCTAGGGCTAAACGGAAAGCAGGTCGTCCCCGTCTGGGGTGGGAGGACGTCATAAAGAAAGATTTAAAGGAAATGGGAACTTCGTTGGTGGGTGTAAAAAGGGAGGCTTTGAATAGATTGGGGTGGAGGAGGAGCGTGCGTAGCTGTGTTTGCCTCAGGCGGCTTGGTGCTGCGGCGAGTTGTTAGTAGTAGTAGTAGTAGTAGTAATAACATTTAGAAAATTTATCAATGGACAATATTTGGACAGTTTGAAGTTACAAAGCAATTCTTACTACATAATATGCAAAATAATTGTACCTAACACATTAGGCAT
>CM051271.1:28306965-28331965 GCA_027921565.1 Artemia sinica | reverse complement strand
TCACTGACTTCCTCCTGGACATTTCTCAGTTCCGTACCACTATTATTAAGTGGTGTAATCACTCTATCGTAGAATCTAAGTCTGTTTATATGATGTAATGTAGTACTCCACAAGCTTTTATCATACTCAAACATGTTATAGTTCACTATCTAATGATAACAGTCAGTTTCTTCGAGTTCCATTGACAATAATAAAAATGCACATTCAAATATAACACCACAAGATGATTTCTTCACACCGATAAATTCTGTATCATACAGTCCTATCATCTTGGAAGGTATTAATGTACTTGATAAGAAGAGAAATACATCATCAAACTTTTATACCTTCGCTCAAGGTTGAATGGAGTTATGGCTAGGAGGATGACTCCTAAAACCATCTGAATTCATTGTGGGGGGGGGGCATAAAACCCTCTCTGACCAATGAAAAATCTCAAAAATTCCTCTGGTCTTGATTTCACCTCTTAACTTAAACAACGAGGCATTCAATAGTCGTTCTTTTCAAAGCTATTAAAAAAGTGTACCATTGTTGCATCTCTGACCAATGAAAAATCTCAAAAATTCCTCTGGTCTTGATTTCACCTCTTAACTTAAACACTGAGGCATTCAATACTCTTTCTTTTCCATGCTATTAAAAAAAACTATACCATTGTTGTATCTCCGACCAACGAAAAATCTCAAAAATTCCTCTGGTCGAAAATAAAAATAAATAAAGTTGGATAATTTCGAAGTTTAAAAAAAAATAGTTTGTTTTTATGAAAAAAAAATAAATAAAGTTGAATAATTTCGAAGTTAAAAAAAAAATAGTTTGTTTTTATGAAAAAAATGAATTAGAACCATCAGTCCTCATTATTGCTCAGATTCTACAGAAATAGTTTATTTTTCGATCCATACTGGACTTAAGTTTCACCTATGAACCAACGAATTTTATTTTCCATAATTTGCTTACAGGAACTAGAGTTTATGGTCAAAAACCCTTATTAGCTCAGATTTTACAGAAATAGTTTATTTTTCGATCCATACCTGGACTTAAGTTTCACCTATGAACCAACGAATTGTATTTTCCATAATTTTCTTACAAAAAAACTAGAGTTCACGGTCAAAAAACCCTTATTAGCTTAGATTTTACGGAAATAGTTTTATTTTTCGATCCATAAATGGACTTAAGTTTCACATTTGAACCAGAGAATTGTATTTTTCATAATTTTCTTGCAAAAAAAACTAGAGTTTACGGTCAAAAAACCATTATTAGCTCAGATTTTACAGAAATAGTTTTATTTTTTCGATTCAAAAAAGGACTTAAATTTCACATTTGAACCAGAGAATTGTGTTTTCCATAATTTTCTTACAAAAAACTAGAGTTTACGGTCACAAACCCTTATTAACTCAGATTTTGCAGAAATAGTTTTATTTTTTGATCCAAAAAGGGACTGAAGTCTCACATTTGAACCAGAGAATTGTATTTTCCATAATTTTCTTACAAAAAAAACTAGAGTTTACGGTCAACAACCCTTATTAGCTCGGATTTTAAAGAAATAATTTATTTTCTCGATCCAAAAATGGACTTAAGATTCACATTTGAATCAGAGAATCGTATTTTCCATAATTTTCTTACAAAAACCTAGAGTTTACGGTCAACAACCCTTATTAGCTCAGATTTTAAAGAAATAATTTATTTTTTTCGATCCAAAAAATGGACTTAAGATTCATATTTGAATCAGAGAATTGTATTTTTCCATAATATTCTTAAAAAAAATTAGAGTTTACGGTCAAAAACCCTAATTAGCTCAGATTTTACGGAAATAGTTTTTTTTTTTTCGATCCATAAATGAACTTAAGTTTCACATTTGAGCCAACGAATTGTATTTTCCATAATTTTCTTACAAAAAACTAGAGTTTACAGTCGAAAACCCTTATTAGCTCAGATTTGACGGAAATAATTTTATTTTTCGACCCATAAATGGACTTAAGTTTCACATTTGAACCAGAGAATTGTATTTTCAATAATTTTCTTACAAAAAACTAGAGTTTACGGTCAAAAACCCTTATTAACTCAGATTTTACTGAAAAAGTTTTATTTTTCGATCCAAAAAGGACTTAAGTTTCACATTTGAACCAGAGAATTGTATTTTCCATAATTTTCTTACAAAAAACTAGAGTTTACGGTCAAAAACCCTTATTAACTCAGATTCTACAGAAATAGTTTTTATTTTTTCGATCCAAAAATGAAATCCTCGGTTTTGAATGACCACCAAGTGAAGAAAAAAAAAACAAAAAAAACAAACAGAATAAGACAACAGAGTCTCTCAAACCCCATAAAGCTATTTTAAAAGGTACAAGAATTATTTATTTAACAAAAATCCTCGCTTTTTGAATGAGCACCAAGTAAAGAAATCCTTTGAAAATCTACTATTGTTACAATTGCTTAAAGTGAAATTCGAGTCGCCTATTAACCGTTTTGAACTTGTGAAACATTTAATAGCCTTTAATTTCTAAAATATAATGTACAGAAACATTAAAAAAAAATCTCTTTGGTCGCTGAAGCATTTTCTTGTTTTGGAATGCTTATCATAACGATATCACGGGGTATAACGATAGCACGGGGTATTTTATTGCGTGATTTAATTGACTAAAGCGTCTCACATCTCTATCATTATACAGCAAGGCTATGTTTGTCCTTTTTCTGTGTTCTTACAAGTGTCCTTATCCGTTTTCTTGTTCACTCGAATCGTTGTCAATGTGTAAAGGGATATTTTCACCGTGTATTTTTGCAGCTTGCATCGATGTGGTATCGTTCCATCTTGGTCTCTTTTCTGGGGGAGAGTAATTGCATGAATCCACCACCTCCTTAAAAAAGAAAAAAAAATTTAGTAAGGAAATAATAGCCCCTCTTTTACAGATAAATTGCCCTCTCTCCATGCCCACCTCTTACAATAAAATCCTTTTTGAATCTACAAATATTAACATTTAAACTTTCAATAAATAAACCCACCGAGCAACTACCCCCCTCGTTGTAATTTTCCCACTTGATTTGAATACTATTAACCCAATTAAGAAAAACCTCCCCGTAATTTGATAAATGCGGGCGAATTGCCAAGATCTCTGTGTGCAAGTATTTCGAATACACTTCGCCCGCATTTTCATTTAAAAAAAACATTTTTAGTGCTATTGATGCTTTTAAACTGATTGTTTTTTCACATCGTAAAACCCTCTTAATCATGGAATACAATTGAAAATAGAATATCTTTCGTTTAAATTAGGCCAAAATACAAATTCTGTCTTTGTCAAGGAACACCCTTGTTGCTATTCCATAAACACGTGTCGTTAATATATTAAAAAAAAAGAGAGGCAGGTTCACTTCGATTTTGGCTCATCGTACTTGAAAGATTAAAACAGAAATTGCATATTAGTTTCGGCAGATTTAATCCGGATATGAAGGATCGCCCCCTCCCTCAATACCTTGCTTTTTACACTAAAGCTGTTAGCTCTTTTAAAAAACTTCCTGTGCTAATTAAACAGTCCATGTGATTCAATTTTAGTAAATATTCAAAAAAACGAGAGGCAGGTTCACTTCGATTTTGGCTCATCGTACTTGAAAAATTAAACAGAATTTTGCATAATGAGGGCGAATTGCCAAGATCTCTGTGTGCAAGTATTTCGAATACACCTCGCCCGCATTTTCATTTAAAAAAATATTTTTAGTGCTATTGATGCTTTTAAACTGATTGTGTTTTCACATCGTAAAACCCTCTTAATCATGGAATACAATTGAAAATAGAATATATTTCGTTTAATTAGGCCAGAACACAAATTCTGTCTTTGTCAAGGAACACCCTTGTTGCTATTCCATAAACATGTGTCGTTAATATATTGAAAAAAAAAGAGAGGCAGGTTCACTTCGATTTTGGCTCATCGTACTTGAAAAAATTAAAACAGAATTTGCATATTAGTTTTGGTAGATTTAATCCGGATATGAAGGGTCGCCCCTCCTCAATACCTTGCTTTTTACACTAAAGCTGTTAGCTCTTTTAAAAAGCTTCCTGTGCTAATTAAACAGTCTATGTGTTTCAATTTTAGTAAATATTCAAAAAAAGAGAGCAGGTTCACTTCGATTTTGGCTCATCGTACTTGAAAAATTAAAACAGTATTTGCATATTAGTTTCGGCATATTTAATCCGGATATAAAGGGTCACCCCCTTCTCAATATTATGCTATTTACGCTAAAGCTGTTAGCATTTTCAAAAAAAAGCTTCCTATTCTAATTAAAAAAGTCCCTGTTTTTTTTTCTTCAAATCTCAGTAAATATTCAAACAGGGCAGTCAGTTTCACTATAAGATAATCAAATCGCTTTACATCCACATACTTGAAAAGGGTGTTAATATTCAAACAGGGCAGGCAGGTAGTTTAACCATAAAATAATCAAATCGCTTTACATCCTTCTACCTGAAAAGAGTGATTTTCCACTATCTTATAAGAGCATGTTTACACATTAGTTCAATATAGGTCAGTGAAAACTTGATGCAACTCAAAATGGATTCTTTTTATTATAATATAAGAAAAATTTTACTCACCAGAAGTCGCTTAGAACATTCCATATCTCTACCAATGTAAATGATCGTAAAATATATATATCAATAGAACGAATCAAGTATTCAAACTGTATAAAATCTCTAATTTGAAACTCGATTTAATACAAAAAAAAAATTTTGAATATATTAACACCTAGTCAAGACACACCGGTTTTTTTTTACACGGATAATGTACTTACCCTAAAAGGCATGTAGGCCATATATATATAATGAAGTAGAAATCTGGCCTACATGAATTATGTCAGAGACCTGTCATTCATAACATATTACGCAATCCCAAATAGCACAGGAAGGAACATAAAGTATGCAAAGTATAACTTTGATCTCTACTCTGATGTATGTATGGTATCAAAATTCCGTTTTTTAGAGTTTCGGTTACTATTGAGTCGGGTCACTGCTTACTTATAGTTCGTGACCACGAACTGTTTGATTTTTTGCTTTATACTTGAATTAACTAAAAAAAAAAGTTTTTTTTTAACTGAATGTAAGGAGCGGCATTAAAACTTAAAACTAACACAAATTATTCGGTATATGAAAGGGCTGCCCCCTTCTCAACGCCTCGCTCTTTACGCTAAAGTTTTTTATTGTTTAAAAAAACTAAAGTTGTGAGACAGAGTCAAACTTTAGCGTAAATAGCGAGGCGTTGAGGAGGGGACAGCCTCTTTCATATACAGAATAATTTCTGTTCGTTTAAGTTTTAAGGTCACTCCTTACTTTCAGGTAAAAATTTTGTTATGCCCCAAGGGCATAACTTATAACTCTTGCCCTTAAGACTTTGGGGGGAGTGTCCTTCTCAAAGGCATAAATTCCTGAACTTTGAACTGCGTTAAACAAAATGGCTGTCTAAAAACTTTGATTGGATGTGTTTGGGGAAAAGGTGGGCGAGAGATGGGGATTAGTTGCCCTCAAATAACTTTCGAATATTAAAAAGGGCACTAACCCTTTGAATTTCCATCGAAGGAGCTCTTTTGTCAGTTTCTACGACAAAGATTTCAATAAGAACCTTATATGCTCCCAGGGCATAACTTATAACCCTTGCCCTGAAGACTGTGGAGGGAGTGTCCTGCTCAAAGGTATAATTTCCCGAACTTTAAACTACATGGAAAAAATGCCTATCTCAAAATTTTGATTGGATATGTTTGGGGAAATGGTGGGCGCGGAAGAGGTGTTAGTTTCCTTCCAATCACTTTCGACTATTACCAATTGATTGAGCCCTTTTGAAGTTTCACGACAACGCTTTCAATAAAAACTTTGAAAGGGCACTAGCCCTTTCAATTTACAATTGAATGAGCCCTTTTGAAGTTTCTACGACAACACTTTCAATAAAAACTTTATATGTCCCCAGGGCATAAATTTACAACCCTTGCTCTGAGGGCTGTGGTTGGAGGAGTTTTCATCCTTAAAGACCTTATTTCCAAAACTTTCAACTATGTTGAATAAAATGGCTATCTAAAATTTTTTATTAGATATGTTTGGGGAAAAGGTGGGCGTGAGAGGGGAGTTAGTTGCCCTCAAATCACTTTCGACTATTAAAAAGGGTACTAGCCCTTTGAATTTCAAACCGAATCAGCATTTTTTCAAGTTTTCTATCTACGACAAAGATTTCAATAAAAACCTTATATGATCCCAGGGCATAACTCATAACCCTTGCCCTGTGGCATAACTTATAACCCTTGTCTTGCCCTGACTTTGGGGGAATGTCCCTGCTCAAAGGTATAATTTCCTGAACTTTGAACGTCGTGGGACAAATTGGCTATCTCAAATTTTTCATTGGATGTGTTTGGGGGAATGATGAGCGTGGGGGGGCTAGTTGCCCTCCAATCACTTCCGACTATTAAAAAGGGCACTAGCCCTTTCAATTTCCAATCGAATGAGCTTTTTTAAAGTTTCTACGACAACGCCTTCTATAAAAAACCTTATATATCCCCAGGGCATAACTTACAACCCTTGCCCTGAATGCTGTGGGGGAGTTTCCTCCTCAAAAACATAATTTTTACCTGGAAATCAACTACCCTGAACAAAATGCCTGTCTCAAAATTTTGATTGGATGTGTTTCGGGAGATGGTGGGTGTGGAAGGGGTGTTAGTTGCCTTCCAATCACTTTTGACTATTAAAAAGGGGACAAGCCACTCCAATTTCCAATCGAATATGCCATTTTTGAAGTTTCTACGACAACGCATTCTATAAAAACCTTATATGCCCCCAGGGTATAACTTACAACCCTTGCCCTGAGGGCTCTTGGGGGTTTTCATCCTCAAAGACCCAATTTCCAAAACTTTCAATTACGTTGAATAAAATGGTTATCTCAAAATTTTGATTGGATGTGTTTGGGGAAAAGGTGAGCGTGAGAGAGGGGTTAGTTGCCCTCAAATCACTTTCGACTATTAAAAAGGGCTCTAGCTTTTTGAATTTCCAATCAAATGAGCCCTTTTTCAAGTTTCTACGACAAAAATTTCAATAAAAACCTTATATGGCCCCAGGGCATAATTTATAACCCTTGCCCTGAAGACCGTAGAGGGAGTGTCCTGCTCAAAGGTATAATTTCCTGAACTTAAACTTCGTGGAAAGAAAAGCCTATCTCAAAATTTTTATTGGATATGTTTGGGGAAATGGTGGGCGTGGAAGAGGTGTTAGTTGCCTTCCAATCACTTTCGACTATTACCAATTGAATGAGCCCTTTTGAAGTTTCACGACAACGCTTTCATAAAAACTTTGAAAGGGCACTAGCCTTTCAATTTACAATTGAATGAGCCCTTTTGAAGTTTCTACGACAACACTTTCAATAAAAACTTTATATGTCCCCAGGGCATAAATTTACAACCCTTGCTCTGAGGGCTGTGGGTGGAGGGGTTTTCATCCTTAAAGACCTAATTTCCAAAACTTTCAACTATGTTGAATAAAATGGCTATCTAAAAATTTTGATTGGATATGTTTGGGGAAAGGTGGGCGTGAGAGGGGGGTTAGTTGCCCTCAAATCACTTTCGCCTATTAAAAAGGGTACTAGCCCTTTGAATTTCAAGTCGAATCAGCATTTTTTCAAGTTTCTACGACAAAGATTTCAATAAAAACCTTATATGCCCCCAGAGCATAACTTATAACCCTTGCCCTGTGGCATAACTTATAACCCTTGCCTTGCCCTGACTTTGGGGGGAATGTCCTGCTCAAAGCTATAATTTCCTGAACTTTGAACGTCATGGTACAAATTGGCTATCTCAAAGTTTTGATTGGATGTGGTTTTGGGGGAATCATGAGCGTGGGGGGGGGGGGCTAGTTGCCCTCCAATCACTTTCGGCTATTAAAAAGGGCACTAGCCCTTTCAATTTCCAATCAAATGAGTCTTTTTTAAAGTTTCTACGACAACGCCTTCTGTAAAATACCTTATTTACCCCTAGGGCATAACTTACAACCCGTGCCCTGAATGCTGTGGGGGAGTTTCCTCCTCAAAAAACATAATTTTTACCTGGAAATCAACTACGCTGAACAAAATGCCTATATCAGAAAATTTTGATTGGATGTGTTTCGGAAATGGTGGGTGTGGAAGGGTTGTTAGTTGCCTTCCAATCACTTTCGACTATTAGAAAGGGCACAAGCCACTCCAATTTCCAATTGAATGAGCCCTTTTTCGAAGTTTCTACGACAACTTCTTCGATAAGAAATGCCCTGTTCTAAAGGAAAAAATTAATAAATAATTAATTTTTCCAACTTCATTCTTATATGCCCCAGGGCATAACTTAAAACCCTTGCTCTGAGGGCTCTGAGGGGGTTATCATCCTGAAAGACCTTATTTCCAGAACTTTCAACTAAGTTGAACAAAATGGAAATCTCAATATTCTGATTCGATGTGTTTTGGGAAAATGGTGGGAGTGAAGGGGGTGTTAGTCACTATCCAATCACTTTCAATTATTAAAAAAGGCATTATCCCTTTCAATTTCCAATTGAATGAGCCCTTTTGAAGTTTCTACGACAACGCTTCTTTCAATAAAAACTTTGAAAGGGCACTAGCCCTTTCAATTTACAATTGAATGAGGCCTTTTGAAGTTTCTACGGCAACGCTTTCAATAAAAAACTTTATATGTCCCAGGGCATAAATTTACAACCCTTACTCTGAGGGCTGTGGGTGGAGGGGTTGTCATCCTTAAAGACCTAATTTCCAAAACATTCAACTATGTTTAATCAAATGGCTATCTAAAATTTTTGATTGGATACGTTTCTATGCTTGGGGAAAGGTGGGCGTTTGAGGGGGGTTAGTTGCCCTCAAATCACTTTCGAATATTAAAAAGGGTACTAGCTCTTTGAATTTCAAATTGAATCAGCATTTTTTTTCAAGTTTCTACAACAAAGGTTTCAATAAAAACCTTATATGCCCCCAGGGCATAACTTATAACCCTTGCCCTGTGGCATAACTTATAACCCTTGCCTTTCCCTGACTTGGGAGGGGGGAATTCCCTGCTCAAAGGTATAATTTCCTGAACTTTGAACGTCATGAGACAAATTCGCTATCCCAAAGTTTTGATTGGATGTGTTTGGGGGAGTGATGAGCGTGGAGGGGGGGCTAGTTACCCTCCAATCACTTTCGACTATTCAAAGGGCACTAGCCCTTTGAATTTCCAATCGAATGAGCCTTTTTTGATGTTTCTATGACAACGCCTTCTATAAATCCTTATATACCCCCAGGGCATAACTTACAACCCTTGCTCTGAATGCTGTGGGGGATTTTCCTCCTCAAAAACATAATTTTTATCTGTAAATCAACTACACTGAACAAAATGGCTATCTCAAAAAGTTTGATTGGATGTGATTTGGGAAATGGTGGTTGTGGAAGGGGTGTTAGTTACCTTCCAATCACTTTCGATTATTAAAAAGGGCATGAGCCACTCCAATTTCAAATCGAATGAGCTCTTTTCGAAGTTTTTACGACAACTCCTTCGATGCGAAGTGCCCGCATATGGAGAAAAACATAAATAAATAATAGATTGTGTCAACATCGTTCTTTACTTAGGCAGCGCTTTTTTCGCTGCCTATGATGACAAACGCACGCATGCATTTCCAATGATGTTACTATTAGTACTTGTTTCTTAGTAAATACGAAAATATTCGTCTTTCTAGTAGAGAGGACCCTATAACTCCGGGACGACACCCCTGCTGCCATCTACAATTTAGTTTAATGCTGACGGGACATAATTTATTCAAGGATTATCGATCGAGTCTAATGGGTGTCAAGCTCAATCGATCTGTTGTTGTTTGGCCACGTGCGAATGACATGAGGGGTGATTTACATAATGCTGACGGCACAATTTTTTATTCAAGGATTATCGATCGAGTCTAATGGGTGTGTCAAGGTCAATCGATCTGTTGTTGTTTGGCCACGTGCGAATGACATGAGGGGTGATTTACATAATCGATGGGAGAATTATTGATTCACGAGCGTGGGGAATTATGAAACAATATGGTCATAGAGTCCCTAGGGAGAAAAGATTACGTAATGGGCTCAATGACCTCTTCCTTCAAGATCGATTTATTTGTTGTTTCTATGTGTAATAACCTAACCGGGACGAAGGTTGCACATGCGCATTGAATTCTAACGGGAACAATGTTATTGATCTAGGACTCGAGGGGGAAGTGAATTTCCGAGAACTTGTTTGCGTAATCGATTGGGAATTTTATTGATCCGATAACGGGAAACAGTTAGATCACGTGTCTCCTTCTCAGCCAATCAGAGGCCTGCTTACATATTAGCGGCGGTGGGAATATAAGGAAGGGATTTTTGCTAGAGTTTTATTAGTCTGTGAATAGAATTCAAAGGAGTGAGAAGAAGAAGAACAGTTTTGACTTTACTCATTTGGATATATATTTGTGTTGATGGCGATGAGTGGAATGTTTACCCTATTAGAAGTTGATAGTGGAGTTGATGATAATAGTACAAGAGCACCTAACATTGCGGTGGAAATCACGAAAGGATCACGGCTTTGTCCGGAATGGGATGCAGTATATGCAAGATATGTGATATCCTTGAGCAAATTTAAAATGGAGGATCAATTATGTTTCGCCGCTAAAGTTGATATAGCACATGTGAATAGACTTCAATGTGCTTTAAGTGCATTGGTGAAACATATTGAAGACAATAAACAGTATCGCTGATTGTACATGCTCTGTATTATTGATGTTGTTGTAATTATTCAATAAAATTGTTTCGAAATCGAAAATGTTCCCTTTCTTTTCTGACTATAGGGCTAACGAATCAGGGTCAGTCTAGAGTCAGCAGTCGGAGTGAAAGGATTGAAAAATGAATAAATTTGAGAAAGAGAGAATTAGATCAAATCTAGTGTTTATGGAAAAACATTTGATTTTGGATGATGATTTTCTCGAGTTATCTCTTAAAACGCAGGATATTCTCTTGTCCGGGAACACTTGACACTATAAAGAGGAGTGATTCTCCCCCATTGGACTATTGTATGAAACTTTTAAAATGTGATTCAAATGCTTATAGTCAATTTATTGATATATTAATTGAAACAAAGCAGAATCATATTGTGGATATACTTTTGAAAATATTGCCAATGGATTCAATGTAGATGGCTCCCCCATCATTCGAAAGAGGTAACGACACACAGAGATACTCCTCTCTCCCACCATTTCCCTCCACCTTGAATTTATCGAACGAAGAGGATCAGTTTCGTTTTAGCTGTGAGTGAGTTGACATCGGAAACCGAAAAATGTTCTATATATGTCCATTGTGCATGTACACTCTTGGCAGTTGGAATCAATGTGAGAATTGTACAATTATTGATGACTATAGTGAAAAGTGTAAATTATGTAATCCTTGTAAATTACATAGAGGCTATGCAGTACAAATTAAAGGATGTAATTCATGTCTTGAGGAGGTGTGTGACTCGCATCCTAGAGGACACCTGTGCTCCAATTGTCACTATGATAAATGTGATCAGTGGAGAATACTTACCCCGCTATGATTGGAAAGAATCCTAAACGTGATTTTAGTTTATTTCTACGAGATTGGTATCGTCGTGATTTAAATTATTCTGGGAAGAGGAATCTGGTCTACGATTCAAACTGCTGGGGTAACAAGACAATCTGGTTCTACGTCATCGCTGTGATGACACCACCTACTATGACTATAAACCAAGTGATTTTTATTTGCTGTGACGGAATGTGATTCACCATTTGAAAACATTGTATGTGATATTGCTTCAAATAGACAGATTGAAACTCGTGAATTTCATAATATGAATGCAAATAGTATCATTGACTATACAAAGAGATATGACAAGAGTGAAGTTACATTGTACTGTAGAAAATGTGACCCTGACTTTGCAGTCAATCAAGATCAATATACAGTGAATCCAAATGATTTACCAGCATTAGTGGTTCACGACAGTTGCCTATACAACGAAGATGAAGAAATCTAAAGTGAAGATTTAAAGACATTGTTGTATATATATGCATTTTATTAATAAACAAATTCACAAACATTTTTTAAGCACTTTACTCTTAGGGCACTGAAATCAATGCTATATAGGTCTGAGAGGATATTTTCCACTAGAAAGTCGTTCAGACGTGGATTGTCAACATAAATGTGGAGAGAAACTGCTTGTAAGTATAGCCGCGACATCGGAACACAAAAATATAGTAGTGCATGGAAGCCACAGCTTTTAGTCGTTAGATCCTGTACCCTCTCCGATTTTGAATAATAGTTTTCCCACTGCTCTCAATATAGTTGCTGATGTGGGGTGTGTAGAATGTATAGGGTAGACCAAGAGGATCAAAAAATCATTCGTCTTCATTGTTTGAAAGATGCACAGCCAATGACCCGTCAGCACAGTCGATGGACTGCTATTAACAATAATCAAGGTATTGTTGACACTTCGAATTTTTCCAAGATAGTCTGAGGGCAGACAATAGGATTTGTACTGGGACATGTAGGGGTCCATATTAAATACATTGATTATTTGACTGGTGTTCATGGCGCCAAGTCTAGTAGAACACTGCCTTCGGGAGTGATTTCCCAATAGGTTTCATATTGATTTAGTGAGATTAGGGCAATACTCTCAGCCAATGGGTCGGCAAATGTACACTCTAAACGCACACTCCCCGTACGTACTATACTCATATCCTGTGTACCCGACAAATCCAGTACAATGATACCATGTGTTTTAGCAAACATATCTTCGGTTATACCATTTTCAAATAGTTGCGAATCGTGATCTAGGGTTTGCATGGTCAACTCGTACAATGTTCTATAGGATTTATCAAAAGATAGATTGTAGAGTGGGATGCCGTTTACTTTGCACACAAGAGATGAAAGTCCAAACATCTCGAATTTATGTGGACATTCAGTCCATGATCCTATTGCACTGGCGCTTTTACAAAGGCCAAAGCCAATTTCGAGGGATTTCGCCATTGATAAGGGATGAATCGGTGAAGGTGCGTGAGCCCATTGCAATATGACGTTGATTGGTGATTGTATGAGGAACAAGTAGTTTAATATATTGTTGCCATTGGCTCTCAGTTTTTCCACGGCCAAAGCAACAGAACTCATAACCTGTTGTTTGCGCACATGAAGTATTGCCGAGGTGAGGGAGAGACTTACATCAGGATTGGCAGCAAGTTCTTTTCTCAATATGAAATTGGAGGGTGCAAGCGTCAATTTTATATCCACTTTAACATTGGGCGGTAGCCATTGGGGTATATTAAATATTTCATGATATATTTTTCCAACTAGATGTAATTCACTAGTTGTAGCATTTTTAAGTGCATCTGTACTATCAGTATTAGTAATATATTCATATCCATTGGAGGCGCCTCTCAATTCCTTGTATGACTTGGGTGTCATCAGCATGAATTGCATATAGCTTGTATAATTTGAGAGATTGTTGCTTGTGCTCACCAGCGTGCCATTGATGTAGACACTAATTTGACGAAATAAATTATGTAGTATACAATTTTCATAGGATATCCCATCGGCCCGAATTTGGCATTGTATTATCGGATTTCCGGACTTTCATTTGCAAATCTATAAATGTTGAAGACATGTCCATAAAGTAGTCTTCATTAGAATAAATTTTGAAAGTGGATATTATCGGAGAGGGGTTGTTGTGGATAAAATTGTTCATAGTATCCAAGCTTGACACTCACATCAACATTTTCAGCATTGAATAGATTCAATGAGGCGGTGATTGAAGGTCGAGAATCCTTATGCGGTAGGTAGGACATTTTAGGAGAAGAAATCTAGTTTCGATCTGACAATTCTATTCTTCCTGGGGCTTCTGTTTACAGCACGTGTCGGCTTTTTCCTTCTTTTCTTTGACAAGAGGGATGATGTCTTTCGTTTCCGACCTGAGTGGAGACTGATGAGGGATGCATTGTTTCCTTGACCTTTTTAAGCCTTTACCATTCTGTTTTAATCTCTCGCCAAGGGTTCGCGCACTGGACCTAAGATTTTCCGAAGCACTTTTTTTAAAATCCTTGCCAGAGCCCCAATCGTATAGTGTAGAGGATGCAAAATCTGTCGCAGCCGGTACAAGATATTTTCTGGCCAGTGGTAGTGAAGAGCGAAACAGCTTAGCAAACCAACTGCCAAGACCGTAGCCAGACATTGACGAGCGACCTTTGTAGTAGTCCATTCCATTGCCTGTTGTCTTGGACCAAGAGTATTAACATAGCAGTCAATATCAGGACAAGTGAATACCACTTTTTTTATTAGACATCTTGTTGTTGAACGATGGGTCGAAAATGGCATGTAATCACAGCCAAACCTTTTGAAATTGCTATTGGATCACCCAATTCGGTTCTTAGTGTTAACTGACAGAGTTCCAAATAGGAAGTGTTTACGGGAATATACTGAAGATGCTTTATATTGTAGTGGTGAATATGTTCTTGATTGGTTTTTCGTTCAAGAACTCGTAGGAGGGGAACATTTGAATTAACAACCCGAGATGTTTCCACAAATGAAGCGTAGAGAAATATACAGGTGTCTGTGGAGAAGGCAGGCGGATAGTCAGCAAAAATGAAATTAGTGTTTCCGGCACTTTTACCATTGATTATATTGAGCTTAAAGCCAAGAACATCCTTTAGATTATCGTTGAGAATAACCTTTTCACTGGCAATAGGTGAACTAATGTAGATCTTGCCCTCCTCCTTTGAATAGTTGAAATGAAAAGCTCCCTTTTTTACGAGCGGAAATTCTTTTATTGATAGTACGACATAAATCATTCATACAGGTGAGTTCCTCGTAGGGTAATTCAATATATGGATATTCCATCCAATTGATTTTTTGAATTTGTTCTTGATCACCTGTTGGTGGTGGCGGCCAATCATAGGGTCTAATTTTTTATTTCATATTTACGATCCTTTCTCAGGATGTCATAGCTATTTTTGAGAATACAGTCGACAAGAGCCACTTCATACTTTCCGTCGAATTTGATGGTGGGGGAGAGTTTCGTCCAAAAATCACTTGTTCTATTCAAGTCATTGTAGAGAGGATCAGAAACATTGGACATGAAAGTCACATAGAAATCATTGGGCATTGTCAATATCTTCAGCACTGACCCAAGAATCAAAATCTGAGTTGTATCCTAGCCAGCGAACAAGCAACTGTCTCTTGCCATGGCGTGTACGACTCTTTAATATCTTTTCAATTTGATAAATTTCACTAGTGTTTCTAACTTTTTGCAGTTCATATTCATAAAAACCGCCGAGAATCTCATCATCTTTGGTGTCTCGCAGCCGATAAGTTATGGGTATGGTGTCTAGGATTTTGGACAACTTTAAAAGTTCAGTGCTCCATAAATAATTCCCTTTTTCAAAAATATTGGTGGTTCTATTAATTCGAACAGTATCACCAACATTGAATTTCTTCTTCTTTTTTTCTCTTTTTCACCCTTGGAGTATTGCTTTAGAAAAGCATCAAATGTATTTTCATTGTAGTGAACATCCGTTGGTGTAGAGTTGGACAGAGATCGATGGGGTCGTTGATTATAAATCAACATGATTTTATCTAAATCATGAATAAAAGCCGGTGTATTTTTCAATGTGCAATATCTTGAAATTAGTAGACGAATCGTTCTTATTAATCGTTCAGCCAATGCAGCCTTTATCGGGACTGTGACTATGATAAAGTGTTGTATTATATTTCAAAAGAACCTTTTGCACATGGGGATTAACAAATTCACTGCCACGATCCGATTGAATTTTTCTATACGAATCCTGTTCTAGAATACTTTCAATGGCCCGTGCAACTTCAACACCTCTCTTTGACCGTAGTGGAATGGCATAGGCATAGCGACTAAAGATACTGATTGCCACCAGAATATATTTGTAGGGTGCATTGTGACGCCGTTGAACTGCGTCTAAAGTTAAAAGATCCATTTGCATTATATGCAGGGGGAAAAAGGCTTTAGTTTGTCGATATTGTTTACTGCGAAGCCTGTGATTTCGATGTAGTGTGTAACTCGCTTCATTTTCTAGATACTCTTTTGCATTTTTCAATGTGGTGGTGGTGCCGGAGACAGCTTTGGAAAAGCGTTTTGGGAGAACTTAAACTTCCCACCTCGCCATATATTTTCATAGACACCTTTCAAAACTTCATCCATTTTGAGCGTAAACACGTAGTGTAATGTCCACTCCCCTTTTGCACACTGGCGGGCGAATCAATTCGTCTTCGCTTTTGACTAGCAGCCACAGGTGTTGTAAAATCATTGCTGCTGCTGCTGATAGTATCTTCAAATATTGAATCTTCTTCTTTTTTAAATGGTGTTGTTGGAGGAGGACTATATTCTCTTAGTTTCTTTAGAATTTGCTTATTGCCAATAAGACTTTTGGGAAAGTTTATTGCACACAGAAAGGTGTATAGATTATCGTCAAAGGATAAGAGACCTTTACGATTCGTCACCATATCACAAATTAAATCAACTAGATTATAACTTTTTCCCTGAATTATAATTCGTTTCCCTGTGCTCTCGACTTGAACTTGATGTTCACCAGCAGTTTCCAACATGAGATAAGATAATACTCTTTTACTCTGTTCTCGATAGGTCAATGGCAATAGGTTTCCAATTTTCAATACAATCGAATTCAATTCCTTCTCCTTTGATTGCAGTGCTGCAGAATCTTGAGGAGATGTTTCCTGTTTAGAGGGATCAGTGGTGACGGTGACGGTGGCAGGTCTCTCACGATATGGTTTATGTTTGTCCACACGTCGCAATGCATCTTGAAGTAAAAGCAGTTTTTGTCGTCGGCAATATTCTCATCGTTAATGAATTTGCTTAGATTGTCTTCAAAATGTTCGATGGGCGAGAGGACAAGTTCAAATGGTGTCAATTTATAGGGTTTTGCCATTCTCACTAGAGAAAAACTGGTTACAAGTCCTGCAATTATCGGTAGTAAAAGTGTGAAGAGCTACCGCCCGCTTGAAGGAGCCGTTTTCTTTTAAACTTTTTTCCCTTGTTTTTACAAGCCAAGGCGCGTACAGTGGAACGATGTTGCTTTGTCTGTTGTCTAACACCTTCTGGCAGTTGAACATTGCCTTCAGTTAAATTTAAACAAAGTTCAGATATTAGATTAATGAAATCATTGTCAACACCGTGTTTGAGTATAGCCTTCCTAAGCAATGGTTTTGAAGTGCTTAAAACGGAAAACAGATGCCGTTGTTCGTGTAGTTTCTTCAGTGTCATAATGGTGACTAATAGTCTTTTCTACTGTTCACCGGAAGATATACTGTAATTTCATTGTTGAAAATGTCGGTGACTACACGTAGATCCTCGGGCGTGCTCTGATTAAGATCCAGCAAAATGTAACCATAGGGCTTGCTAGTCGCCTGACTGTACGCTGACAACAGAAATTTAGGGGCGCCGGGGTATATCTGCTTATTGAGAGTTATGAGCGAGCTAGAATCACGAACGACTCGATAGATAATATAGACGGTGCAATTCAAAGCAAGGGTTCGCATACATTTGCTCTGATGAAACAGATTGTGTAGAACTAGGGTAACGGAAATGTTTTCATGATGGGAGCGAACGGTGAACAGTTGTAGCATTTCCTGTTGAGAACTGTTCAATGGATTCAGCCAAATCATCAATAATCAACCACGAGTTCGATTCAATACTATTGAAAACATCAAGTCCTCGTATGAATTGTATTGGTATGGTTGTGGCAATAGCTTTTATTTTATCATAGGACTCCTGCCAAATACTATAGCAATAGTAGATTTTTTTCGGCTTTTCCAAAAACATTTTATCGCAATTTCGAATTATTCTAGCTAAAAGCGTTGTTTTCCCCCGACATTGAGGGACCACACAGAAACGATCGGAAGGGTGTTTTAAATTGATACATGCTGCTGACAACAGTCGGACTACAACTAACTGTAAATCATATGTGCTCAATGAATAAGTAGTAGTAATAATTTTCCCATGGATCTATCTATTCAAGAACAACAAAAACAATATTTCATGGCAGCATTTATTTCGACACTGCATGAAAACAAATATTTGCAGTCAACATGAACTGCAACGATAAAAATAATAACACTTGTTCAACGTGACAAAATTTCATGGTCAAAAATGAAAACTCTATTTGCAGTCAACATGAAACAACGATAACACTTTTATAATAAAAACACTAATTGTCTTTAAAAACACTTTTCTGTTCAACACTTTATGTACAATAAAAAAAACACTTTTTGTCCATCATCAACAACACTTTTCTATACAACACTTTTTGTCTTTAAACACTTTTTGTACAACACTTTTCTATACAACACTTTTTGCACAACAGAAAAAATACACACACGGGAACTAGAACTAGTAGCACAGTTGAGCATTATGAATTTAAAGGTGGGATTCCCTCCCCCCCCCCCCCCGGGGACCGCGGGGCCGAAGGCCGGCCGGCCGCGGGCGGGACCCCCCCCCCCCTGGGCGGCCGCGGGTGGGACCCCCCCCCCCCTGGGCGGCCGCGGGAAGGGACCCCCCCCCCCCCCACGGGAGCCGCGGGGCGAAAAAAGAATAGTTGTCATCACTGCTACTATAGGTTAGTGGTGGTTGAGGTTGAGGTTAGATGAACAGGTTGAGTTAAGGTAGTGAAAGGGTTGGTTAGTGGTTAGTCAGATTAGGTTTTAATTTATCCAGACCAAGTTGATTGCGATAGTCAATGCATTCAAACTCGATCTGAAATACGGTAGTGCCGTGGGGTAGAAACACTCACTACCATTCTCGAGCACATAGACCTTGTCGTGGATATACACGACATTGCATTCTTTTCCACTCTCACAGTATAATTTCTATACTGTAGAGAGCGAATTGCAAGCACTTGTGCTCTCGGCACTAGGCTACTTTTTTTTTTCTACACAGTCCTCTGTACACGCTCATGTTGAAATTGCTCTTTACAAAATGTGTAGGCACCCCTTTACACGCCTTCTTTTCTTCCCCACTATGAGTTTCACGCAATAGACTTTGGGGCCCGGGAACACCCCCCGGGATATCAAATCACATCCCCGTCCTCTGATTTTAACATTAATAGTTGGTTGGGGGCTTGACGTTTCACCAGCTCGGGGTAGAGTGATGGATTCCAGTTGGTGAAATCCATCCGCGAGCTGATGTGTTTCCCCCTTTTGCAAATCACCCAATAAATCCAAATCTTCAGTCCCCATTTACCTTTAACAGCAGAGAATCTGTATCAACATAGTAAAGCTTGAACCTCCCCCTCCCGTGGCCATTGCACCTTGCACACATTGTAAAAGAACGACAACATGAGCTTTTTGGAAATTTCTAGTACTGAACTGCCACCTGCAATATCTTGTTCAGTACCACATTTCGCTTTCGCCTGTGTAGAAGAACCATGCCGGCCTCTATGCTCGTGAGCGATGTAAAATTGGGGTCGGCAATAATTCGTGCACACTCTAGAGGGTCAGTCACGACGTCGCGCGAGATCTGTTTCCGTACGCTTTCACACATTTGCCAAACGCTGAATTTAGAATGAGCTGATACATTTCCTTCTCCACCTTTGAATTTGCCTTAGAGCGTTTATCGACAAAGGTGTCGATAAACGTTTTCAAGTAGGGTCGCTGATTGAACTGCAGGACCCTGTGTATTTTGGTGATCTTGAAGCCGTTGCTCACCATCCAGTGCAAAAGCACATGGTGAACAACGATATTCTCCTTAGGGTCCAAATCAGCAATCAGTTTCTGTTTAGAGGGAGTCCAGTGCATCCCCATATCCTCAACCAATGAACGATTGTAGGGGGCTCAGAGAGTCCCTGCTCACCGGCCGATTGATACAGGGAAAGACAAAATCTTGACTGAGTCGTGAAGCGCCAGCGGAATGTGACCAGTCAACTTCAAAGAACCATCCTTGTGGCCCATTGTCCTCGACGGTGGTAATGTCGGGGAACTCACAAGGATTCTCAAGCCATTGATAGTTCCCACAAGGCAAAGAGTAGTTGGACATTGCCGAGGGGTACAATGAGTTCATGTCCAAGAACACTGCATTTGACTTTGCACCGGTGCTGTTTTGTCCGCTCGGATCGGGTGATAAGACGCGGTCCCCATGAAAAAATACCCTCCCCTCATTGAACGCTCTACAAAAAAGGTGCTGATCTATGTCAGTGATTAGGCCTATTTCCTCCCTGCTAATTTTTTAAAAAATTAAATCCATCACTAAATGGGGTGTAGAAAAATAATAACCTATATCTAACCCGAACTCTGAATAGATCTGGTCTGTGTTCTTACAGGACTATATCCAACAAAGTTAGAACGTCACTGGTCAAGTACAGTCTACAATAATCCCACACCATTTTTACAATCCCCCTTGGACCACAACCTTCTTGGCAAACTCATACTCCTCGGCTGTGTGCATTCACTGTTGGTCAGTGAATTGAAAAAAACCCTTCAATTGGAGGTAGTTTCTCCTCACTTAAGCGAGCGCCAGAGCAGTAATAATCGTATGCGTATATACCTTTGCAGGTCAACAGGTCATACATTTCACTGTCTGGAAAGTGCTGTTTAAGCAAGGGAAAGCTATCAAAATTGTCGCTTTTTTTGCACTTGAATCAATTGACTCAATGCCTTGGGGAAAAAACTAAAGGAATCTAAAAACCTGATTTTATTCAAAACACGTATGACCCATTATCCACTGCCTGCCATTTCAGCTCGAGAAGCAGCAACGTCTCAGCTGATTTGGGAATTATGTTGTAGGTAAATGAACTATTTACCCATGGACAATCTACTCCCCCTCCCTCCCTGTGCATACGTGCCAGTGCCGGTAAAATAAATTTCAAATCATAATTGGAATTATGAATAAAAACAGGGATAAAAAACTGCTGGCTAACATTTAAATTACACGATTGATGCGCAACTCCTCTAAAATTACTACCCCCCGAGGATATTTCCTGCCACAAATGGTCATGATCTCTAACTTTCCCCCCTCCCCCCACGTTTCCCTTTAGTCCCCTTATCCCCCTCCTCTGCAAACTCCCCCTTACAAACCCAACATATTTTTTGATTTTTAATTAATCGCGAGACGATCCTCTGCAGACAGCACCATTGATGATAATGCGTATTTCTCAAACGAGAAATAGCACAGCATTAGCCGTGCCAATCAGTTTAGTCAATGCCTTGTCCATGCACTCAGGTCCCTCATCCAATGTTTCAACTATTTCTAACAACCGCATGGTGTTAGAATTGTCTCTTTGGCGCGTGGGCGTAGGACACTGCAATAGCCTGATGTTCTTTTGACTCGGTTTGGATATTGGGGGTCATTCACCTCCACCAACTTAGCTTCACAGTCCAAAGATATTTTGTTGCACTGGAGAAGGGTGTTCTGAAAATTTTTAAAGCGTAAAATAGCCCTATCCCCTGAAACCGTTTCTCACTGTCTGATAGCCGTGGCGGCTACAATGCCTCATGTGATTTTGTAACTTTAGTTCAGTCCAAAATCTAGAGAGGCATGTTGGACAGTAGAAACGTTACCCCTCGGCCCCTTTTTTACCCTCCCCCAGAACTCTACTAATGTCAGTGATAGGTTTAAAATGACCGATTGTGTTCGTTTGACTAGGTGGCGTGTAAAGCAACCAAACCCAGTGTTTTAACCAAATCAACTGAGGGACCCCTTACGGGAAGACCACCCCCTTCTTTTTTAAACGAACCCCATCTTCAAATTCTGTTTCGTATTGTACCACAGTAACGCCAATATTTAAGTGGGGATTATTAGCCCCTTTCAAAAATAATCAATGGATCGAGCGTTACTGGGTATTCCCCTCTAAAAACAAGAAAATCTACAACTGGGAAAACGCGGACCCTTCCTTCCCATGTACACCAGCCCAGTGGGATCTAAATTCTTCTTAGTAGCGTCCTGAGCTAGAGGCTCGAATGCTGATATGAGAGGAAAGCATATCGGAAACACATATGATCTGTTTCAAAACAAATCTTCTGGACCCCACGACAACCTACTAGATCTGGATTATATTTTAAAACTGTATCCCTATCAGACCCTGCCCCCCCCCCCCTCTTAAAATAAAATCTTTCTTAAATTTACAAATATTTACGCTTAAATTTTCAACAAATAAAACTACTGAGCCACTTCCATTTTCGTTATAGTTCTCGAGATGCGTTATAATTTGATCGACCCAATCTAAGAAAGCTCCCTCAAAATTTTCTAAATTTGAATAAAACCAAACGCATCTCGGAATGTACATATGATAATAAACCTCGCTTTTTTTTTTTTTTTTTTTTTTTTTTTTTTTTTTTTTTTTTTTTTTTTTTTTTTTTTTTTTTTTTGTTTTTTTTTTTTTTTTTTTTTTTTTCCCTCATGTCAAATAAAAAACTTTTAGAACAATGGAGAACCTTAATTGAATCCCTACCCCCCCACCCCCCCCCCCCCCCCCCACAACTGAATTTGATTCTCCAGGAAGTGCACGTAATTTTTTTCTAAATAGTTTGTGTACAATTTCTATAGGGTCATAAACAAATATACCAGACAAAAGCGAATTAAATGGATCACCAACACTGCAGTGAAAACAACTATATTATTTAAAATTCTGTTGGACAGCTAAAAGTTCTGGGAGGAGTTGTACCCCCCCCCCATGTACCCCCATCCCCCCTCTTGTATATTACCCCCCCCCTCCCCCCTCCGACCCCCTCCCCAAGCTGTTTCAACAATAACTGTTGTTGCGATGCTCCACTTCAGTTGTTCGAAAGTGGAGTCGTTATGGTATCGGAGGTTGGAGGGTTTCCCCTGTTAATTCCGTCAGGTGAAATCGTCTAAAATTTGCAATGTGTGTTTTGGACTCACAGTCTACCTAATACCAGCCTCCCCACTGTCGCTATAATCAACATTTAAAAAATCACCATAAAAACCTGACTCGCTCAATGATCTGGATTTGATTGTAAATCCATCCCCTTGCTGGTAAATCATCCGTGCCCCATAGTGAATTGTTGGGGAGTTCCCACATGTGCATCTTCTTCTGATTTCTTCTTCCGAACTTCTCCAACTGACGAAGCGGGGGGGGGGCGAATGGGGATGTATGGAGGGACCACATGACAAAACCTGCCAAATGAAAAAAATAGCTTATTTATTTTCAAAGTGTTCAACAAAAATCATTCCCAAAATCACATCCCCCCTACTTGCTTTTTTTTTTTTTTTTTTTAAAATTTTGGATTATTATTGCGCTTAATTAACACTTGTTTAATACAACTAACTGAAGATAATCTAAGAATATGAACATAGAAATGCGAACAATTTGTGTTCAATTTTTTTTTTTTTTTTTTTTTTTTTTTTTTTTTTTTTCGCAGCGAACTTTCTCGCAGCGCTTCCCCGTGGCCCTGTGGTGCTGTTTTTAGCGGTGCCTTTCTGGCCCGTGTCAACTTCCTCCTCCTCGCTTTTTTCCCTGTCCCCGTGTGCTTTCCCTCCCTAATGGCGCTCCCATGGCCCGTCTCGCTATCCCTGCGGGGTGCCTTCTCGGGCTTTTCAGCGCTTTCTTCAACGTTCTGGGGCCCGTGGCCACATCGCTTCTCGACCCGCGGCCTTGTATCCTTATATTATCTATAGTCTATTGCAATCTAAAACTCGCATGGCCATAGTGGTTTTTATCCCTTGACGGCAATTCCTCCCAATAAATTTCATAGTAAATGGCGCTTTATCTGCTGTGGCGAAAAAACTTGATCTTTGAAAAGGATAGCCCCTCAGCGCTTGTCGTCCCGAAGAGAAAAAACGGTTCATATATCCTCCTTCCCCCGCCCCACAGCGAATATTTCCTAGAGGCAGGTGACACGAGCAGAGCGCTTATCTCGCAACTAGAAATTACCCAAATCCATACGAATCACGCGGCTAATGGTGCCTTTATATATAGCTTCACTAAAGTATATTTAGCAATCTAGGGGGAAACACGCATGACATAGTAGGTTTTGATTGTTGTTCAAAAAACAATTTCCGTCCAAAATTAAAATTTTCAATATTAATGCTCTTTAATACTGCTCTGGTGGAAAAAAAAACATGGATTTGAAAAGGATAGCCAATCTCCTGTCATGATAACAAACCAACATCATTCAGATATTAAAGTTTTTGTTTTATAATATTTGTAGAGGCACGGGTGAACCATTTCGTTTATATCGCAATAGAAATTACCAAAAACCATACTCTGGGACCAGAATATAGTGCCTTTTTTTTTGTCTTCAAACACTAATCTAATTTAGGCAAAAAAGAGGGTGAAAACATGCACTTACGAGATTCAAAGAGGTTAACATTATGATTTTCCTTTGGGAGAAACAATTCCTTTCCTCCACATACAATTTCTTCTTAATAACAAATTACATACTCTTTACATCTGCATCTGTGGAAAAAAAAAACATGATTTGAAAAGGTAAATCCATCTCCCTGTCATATACACATACACACTCATTCGATATAAAAGTTTTTTTTTTTTTTTTGTAAATATTTGTAGAGGCAGAAGGGTTGAACCTATGTCGTTTATTAATCGCAATAAATTACCAAAACCTTACTAGGACCACACAAGAACTATAGTGCCTTTTGTTTTTTTGTCCTTCACTAATACTAATTTAGGCCAAAAGAGCGAATGATGCACTTGAATGACGGTGAATTCAAATCAAAGGGAGAACCTTATATTCCTTTTGGAAAAAAAATCTTTCACAATATTCCCGCTGAGATATACTCTTTACGCAGTGTTCGAAAAAATGTTGCATGTGGAAAAAAGGTCTTAAAAGTTTGATGAAATCGATACATATTTCTATAACTAGAAGGTAAAAAGCTTACATTTTTTATATTATCTCTCGCCGCTCTCTGCTCCAATTCCCCTCGGCTGTTGCACTATTTTTGTTGGGTGCCAGAATGTGCCCCGGTAGTCGAAGTTGTTGGAGTGTTGTAGAGGAAACGGCGTCGCTATGTTCTGTGCGAC